>OX451740.1:881857862-882274223 GCA_948472305.1 Vicia faba | reverse complement strand
AGGGAGAGTGAAGAAGTTTGGTGGTGGGGATTGAGAGAGTTTTCCAGATATTTTTGGTGAGTTTTCTTTTTGTGAATCTTTATGTTGAATAACTATTTTTGAATCCTCTCTGTCATTCTGTGAATTTTTTCCTCCTTTTCTGTTATGATCTGTTACCTCAGTAACTGAATTCTCTCATCCGCCTCTGTTCTGATATCTATTATTTAGTATTCTCAGTTTGTTAGAGATTCCAATCCCAGATATTGATTAAATCCATTCTGTTAGAGATTGAAGGGTGAGACTTGAATCAGTTAGAGGTTTTGTTAGAATGGTTATGGTTGAAGGTCAGTTGAAACTGTTCGAAGTCAGTTAGTTAGGATAGTTAGTTATTCTATTTCGGCAGCTGGGAAAAAATGGTTAGAAGAAGTTTTTTGAGATTCTGTTTGGAGATGTTAGATTGTTGGTTGAAAGTTGATGGAGGTTAGCAATTCTGTTAAGTTTTTTTTTTGCTGGGACAGTTAAGGGTTATGGTTAGAGATGTTATAGTTGGTTAGGGGTTTAGTTATGGTTGATAGTAACAAAATGATTAGAAGAAATTGGAGAATCAGTTATGGCAGTTAGGAATTCTGTTATGCAGGGTGGTTTAGGAATGAGCTAAGTTGGCTGTTTTTTTACACATAATTTATGACTGTATTTTTCTGATTTAATCCCTTCTCAATTTCCTGCAGGCCAACTATTATGTTAATGCAGGGGCTGGTTTTTTGTAGCTGGTTTTCTGTATTGACAGTTAAGGAGTATGACGATTTAGTTGCAAATCGGTTAAGAGGTTGTTAGAGGACTGTTTTTAATGTTTGCGGGGTTATTCTTATGGTTTTTCTGTGATTATGGATTCACTTCGGTTCTGTATTAACGTGCAGGGCTGCGAATTGAATGAAGGCTCGAGCAAGCTTGGCAAAGGCGTGACATTGAAGGCAGAATCATGGAGTTAATGCAATGATTTTAAGGCCATGATGTAGCTTAGAATTAGGAACAACATGATTAGGCATTGTAGATTTTGGTAGAAAGTATACGCCTTTTTGTATGAATTTCTTTGGAATTGGAATGTATCTTGATGTAATGTAATGAAATATTTGAACTTCCTTGTTGGACACTTGACTTTAAATCAACCTTTGACAAATCGTGACCTTAAAACTTTCTTGATGCCATTTGAACAAATTAGGAACCTTAGGCGAATGGATGTTGTTGAAGGAAGCTTGAATGAATGTACTTTCAATTGCGGACTTTGCCAGTTCATTTGAATCTTGAATAAAATATGTAAATGGAATCCTTGAATGGATGATGAACGAACTTGTGAGCTTGCTCGTATTGAAATGGTCTTGATCACCTGAATTTGGACATTTGTATAAAATCAATGCTTGAATCTAATTCTTACACAAAATCAACTTGCATTTCCATGAATCCTTAATTAATTTATTTCTTCTAATCCATACTAAACTTATACGTTAAACAACAAGTATTTGAAATAATGACTCCCTAAGCACAATGAACCTTCAAACTCAACACCTTGTATCATGGTTCAACAGTGGTCTTAACACAACAACAAAGTCTTGAGGAAATCTGGAGAATGAATATGGGAATATGGAAGATAGCCTTGACTTGAAAATCCAATGATCCTCAGTTGAATATTAACAGACAAAAACCCTAATTCTTAAGCCTTGAAGAAAGATTGCAACTTGATATTGAGAAGAAAGAATACCCCTGTAGTTTGACGATAAAGCAGTCCAGGAAATAAAACTCTAGCTTCAAACAAATGATTGATGGAGAAATCAACCGAAACAAGCTTGTGCGAAGATGAGAGACTTAAAGCCATATAGTAACCCTAATTCCTCGAAATCCATGATCCCATGCCATAAATTTATTGATTAACGATGCATGATATGCCAAATGACCTAACGGGAGGTATGTACATGAAACGAGAAGTGTAAAATGCATAAGCCAGATAAAAGTGAAAGGGTATGACAAATTTGGGGTATTACAGTTTCCCCTATTTAATCGTCTTAAACCTGAAAGTACGATTGGCGCGCCTTCCGAAATTTTGAGGTAGAAGATGATTAAATATCAATGCCAAAAATTTATTGAGAGAAAGTGTGAGTGTTTATTTATTATTGTTTTTTATTTTATTTTATGATATCTGTTGGGGAATTAACAAAAATGTGGGACTAAACCGGAGATATACGTCTATCAGGACACAACGACATCAGAGTACACCGATAAGGACACGATGATTAACATGAATACATCGATCAGGACATGATGATTCGCAGGAGGGGTATCGATCAGGACACGATAACCAAAAGGAAGACATCGATTAGGACACGATGGCTAACATGAATACATCGATCAGGACACGATGATTCGCAGGGGAGGTATCGATCAGGACATGATAACCAAAAGGAAGACATCAATCAGGACACGATGGCTAACAGGAATACATCGATCAGGACACAATGATTTGCATGAGGGGTATTGATCAGGACACGATAACCAAAAGGAAGACATCGATCAGGACACGATGGCTAACAGGAATACATCGATCAGGACATGATGATTCACAAAGGGAGGTATCGATCAAGACACGATAACCAAAAGGAAGACATCGATCAGGACACGATGGCTAACAGGAATACATCGATCGGGACACGATGATTCGCGGGGGAGGTATCGATTAGGACACGATAACCAAAAGGAAGACATCAATCAAGATACAATGGCTAACAGGAATACATCGATCAGAACACGATGATTTACAGGATGGGTATCGATCAGGACACAATAACCAAAAGGAAGACATCGATCAGGACACGATGGCTAACAGGAATACATTGATCAGGACACGATAATTCGCAAAGGGGGGTATCGATTAGGACACGATAGCCAAAAGGAAGACATCGATCAAGACACGATAGCTAACATGAATACATCGATCAGGACACGATAATTCGCAAGGGAGGTATCTATCAAGACACGATAACCAGAAGGAAGACATCGATCAGGACACGATGGCTAACAGGAATACATCGATCAGGACACGATGATTCATAAGGGAGGTATCGATCAGGACGCGATAACCAAAAGGGAGACATCGATCAGGACACGATGGCTAACAGGAATACATTAATCAGGACACGATGACTTGCAAGGGAGGTATCGATCAAGACACGATAACCAGAAGGAAGACATCGATCATGACACGATGGCTAAGAGGAATACATCGATCAGGACACGATGATTCGCAAGGGAGGTATCGATCAGGACATGATAACCAAAAGGGAGACATCGATCAGGACACAATGAATGTTTAGAAATTGACACGACGAGTGTTTAGAAGTTGACACGACGAATGTTTAGAAGGTAGCATGATGTAAACACAAGGACAGAGAAGACTTGTAACGTGGCGTGATGCCAATACAAGGAAGGGATCGAGCTTGTAACATAGCATGATGCCAATACAAAGAAGAGATCATACTTGTAACGTAGTGTGGTGTCAATACAAGGAAGGCATCTAACTTGTAACATAGCATGGTACCAATACAAGGAAGGGATATGACTTGTAACGTAGCATGATGCCAATACAAGGGAGAGATCAGACTTGTAACGTAGCATGATGCCAATACAAGGGAGATATCATACTTGTAACGTAGCACGATGCCAATACAAGGAAGGTATAACACAGACGAGTGTTTAAATCGATACGGACGAGTATCGAAGAAAGGTTAAACACAGATGAGTGTTTGGGAGACTGACACAAATGAGTGTTTGGAGAACTGATGCGGATGAGTGTTCAAATCAATACAAACGGGTATTGAAAGAAGATACATGCGAGTATCAAAGAAATATTTAACACGCATGAATGTTTGAAGAACTGACACGGATGAGTGTTTATGAGTTGACACAAACGAGTGTTTAGGAAGACTGAATTATTTGTCAGCAGGGAGTTGGCTACCAGTCGATAATTGGATTTAGAATGACAAGGTGTATTGATTTTGCTGGGAATTGTGAAGGCGAAGGTCATCAGTCGGGGATTTGGGAATGATACCCTCTTGTGGAGATGTATTATTGTCCTTGAATGATTCAGTTATTTCATGTAAAGTACATGATCTGGATTATGCTTCGTATGCATGTTTGAATTTCTTTTTCCGCAAAGATCCATTCTGATGGATCGACTACGCGCTTTTGAGGATGCAATGTTATGCAGTGATAGCTATATGCAATGCCAATAAATAGACTTCACGAGGATAAGCGAAGGCCCGTTGGGAATTGTTGCTCATCACTGGGGACACCAATACATACTGGCACTAGAAACCTGCAGTACCAAAGATTGATGGGGATACTGGGAAGAATTTGCACTGGGGAGCTCACAATACCGCAGATTATTGATGACTCGACTGAAGATTGAACTGCTGACGAAGCGAGTTTACGGGTACGTCACTGAATTCTGAATTTTATTGTTGGGGGAGAGATAACCTGGCCAGACTTCCCTACATCTTGAACAGTTGAGAGGATGGTAGAATTGAATATGCCGAAGAATGAACATCAAACACCATGTGAATCTCTCTGAATATATGCCCCAAGTTTACGCCACACTAGGGAATCATCTCTTAAATCACTCGAGTATAAAAGATGGGCATGGACACTTGCGAATGCCCCGGTTTAGCTCCACTAGGGATGCACTTGATTAACTCTACTAGGGACTCACTTGCACGTGTCGAGCCAAACGTCAACTCCGAACTTTCAGAATTCATTTGGGGAATCAGGTTTGAAATTGTCTGTAGTAGATGAAGGAGGCTTCATGCATGTCGGCCAGGCTAGGGTGACCGTTGTGATACTTCTAGCTTGATTGTAGTCGTCTCGTACAACAATATTGGCTTGAACAACTTTGCGAGTACGGATACGAAATGGCCCTGTCTGGAGGATTTCTGAAAGAATCTGTGCTGAATAGAAGACCAGAATATTCATTCCACAATACGATATGAGGTGGCCTTCCCCAATGTCTTGAGTCAAGAAATAAACTGCTCTTGATTACAGCCTTCTTGGAGAGATTTGTCGAATCTCGACATAACTTTCTCAGGTTGAATGAATTATGAATAGATTTCAATGTGATTGCCCTTGACCGACGACAACTTGAAGAGATTTATCGACGTGATAGCCTCTGATTGACATCTTTGAGGGAATGCCCCATATTTGGATGCGTGCGGAAAGATAGACTCTCGACTTGATTGCCCCAGATTGGCGGAATCTGCTAACTTCATCCTTGAAGGGTACTCAGACTGTGAAGCACTAAGATGTTTTCTCTGGACAGAATCACTGGTTAACATGCCCTTGAATAAGTCATTTCTCTTGTGACACCTGACTCTTACTTCAACAGAGTATTCAAGCCTCTCTTCTATGACAAGATTGAGCTCTTTACCGATTGTTCATTATGTAAACTTACTTGATGTCAATCAGTTATTTTGTATGCAGAAGAATGTTTATTATGAGAATGATGATTCTAATGCAACACGTATGTAAGTCTTGAAGTTTGAAAAAACTTTGAATGAAATGAAGTCACAACTCTGTTGTGAACGAGTCACTAGCTAGAGAGCAACATTTGCAAATTCCTTTTTTATGAAAGATAATGCAATCATAAGTTTAATGTGTCGACCCATGTTGCATGAGAAAAAAAGCTTCAGGAGGAGTCGACCCACAACTCGAGGGAGTCGACCCATTCGTGTTGTGTGTCGACTCATAAGTCTAATGTGTCGACCCATCAAAGGCAGGGAATTTTGTTTCAAAAATTCTTTCAGTGGAAGTCAACCCACAATTCGAGGGAGTCGACCCATTCATGTTGTGTGTTAACTCCAAATGCTAATGTATCGACTCCTAAGCATCAGAGGTTTTTGTTTTCATTTTTCTTCAGTTCGAGTCGACTCCTAATATGGGTGTGTTGACTCCAAACATAATTTTTCATGAAAACTCATATTTTTGACTTATACAATGTTATATAAGTGTCATAAGATGAAAAAACAACCTTAGACATAGAGAGAAAAGTTCCAATGTACAAATACTCATACTATCTAGTTTTGACATCATTCAAAACATCTAAGAGGAGAATAATGCACTCACACACTCCTCCTTTTTTATGTTGGCAAAACATACGACATATTTGTAGTCTTTTATCATATGTCCCCCTAAATACGTGCATCTCTTCTTTTATGTTTGTAAAAAATATTCATTATTTTTGCATAGCTTCTCCCTCTTTGACAACATCAAAAAGAAAAAAAATCACAAAATATAAAAAACATCAAATAAAATACACAACCACATATATACTGTTCTGGACTGGGCCCGCCCTGGCCCAAGAGCAAGAACGGAGGCCCAATCCAAGCGAGTCTTCAAGGAGCGCGCACCCGAGGATTCCCGCCAGCGCGTCGACTAGAAGTTGTAGCCATTCCCGCCATTGCCCGCGAACATGGTGTCCTCGACCACGTGAACTCCAGCTCGAGCACCCTCCTCGTAGGGCAGACTCTAACCGTTACCAAATCACCTGAACTCCGGAAAGACCGCGTCCTCGTCCCTCCTCATTTCTCGCAGAGCATCACCAGGAAGGAGACCACGTGCGGGTCCCCACTACACACATAGAACCTGACAGTCCCTTTATTGGGCCAGTCCTGGTCGGCCCAATGAAAGGACCTTGGCCCCGCGCTGGGGGCTATAAATACCCTCTGTTCCCAGAGGGTCAGGTATTCATTATCTTACCCATACATACACTTTTGCCTACTCGTACCGTCACTCACTTTAGCATCGGAGTGCCTTGCAGGTACCCCCCCATCTCGCTCAACTTCTGCTCGGAGCCAGTCGTGATGGTCCAAGTCTGATCAGGTAAGATCAGTGGCGCCGTCTGTGGGAAACTAGCTTCCCCGTCTTGCAAAACCTCGAAGACCAAAGCTCAAATCACCTCCTACCGTCATGGCTAACCAAGTTCGTGATGACCAAAACATCCGCGTCGTCGACACCAACAACGGCCTCACAGATAAGAATGGACTCACTGACAACACCGGTAACCCCGGTCATAACACACTCCCCGGGGGCACCAACCCCGGGCCCTCAGTCCACCGCGACAGAGTTACTGCCTCATCTTCCTCAGCCCCTCCGCCACTCAAAGATGACAACGCAGCTACCCAAAACCATCGAGTTGCCCAATTTCAGGAAGTCCATGTCCCTGCCGGGGCAGATGCCACAACCTGTGCACTATTCGCGGCGATTAATCAAACGAATTACCTCATCTTTGCCCAAGGGGAAAGATTGAGGGCACTAGAAGACCCGCGAGGAGACACCGGAGGCCCCAGACTCCACCTCCTCGAGTAACAGAAGTACATCTCCCGTCTCCCCCGCAGAGACAATACAAAGACGCCTCCCGAAGCCCGTCACCCCGACCCTCGGGGAGGCGACCCCCGTTGGAGAGGCAACCCATCATCGATGCCGGAGGGCGCAACCAAGGCCCCATACGGCAAGAAAGAAGACACTCCGGAGACAGGCACGGAAGAATCGACCAACGGGCACCACGCTCGAGGGACGCCCAACACGACCAGGACCGTCGGGCACGACAATATTACAGGTACCCATCCCTGTCCCCGGAGCAAAGTGACGAGGACGACCCCAGCGGTCCCCTATCACAAGCCATCATGGAGGCGCCCATTCCCCCCGGCATGGAGAAGCCTCCACATCTGAAGGAATACGACGGAGTCGCGGACCCGGTTGACCACATAGACGGGTTCGAGGCTATGCTACACTACCACAATGTCGGGGGACCCATCAAGTGCCGATTGTTCCCCATGACCCTCCGAAAGGCAGCAATGAATTGGTATAAAGGCCTCGCTCCGGGATCAATCACCTCGTGGCGAAACCTGAAGAACCAATTCATAAGTTCGTTCACCGCATCTCGGCGACACCCAAAGACCGAGGCGGCTCTCGAGGCCATCATCCAGAGACAGGATGAAACCTTGAGAGAGTTTATTAATCGCCTCAATCGCGAAGCCATACAGGTCTCCTGCGTGTACCACATGAAAAGATACTTGCTGGAGAGGGGGCTCCTCCCCGGCACAGAATTCAGAAAGGCAGTGGGCATCGAGCCACCTAGAACATTCGATGCCCTCCTCGAGAAGGCCCGAGCGTATATGGATTACGAGGAAAGGGAGGCGGCAAACAGAGCCCGGGACCCCAGGACTCGCGGATCCAGCAGCAACCCGCGCCAGGAAGCCGCCCCTCCTCGACGAGCCGGGGAGAAAATAAAAGAGGACAGACCCCGAGAAGTCCGAGAGCAAAGAGGACCCTCGGGGCGTTTTACCGAATACATTCCGTTCACAGCTTCCCGCGAGTGCATTTTGGCGGAGTGTGCCAGCACAGACTTTAAAAACGGCAGCGTCAAACGCCCCCGACCTGCTCCCGCCAAGCCCGGAGCAGACAAGAGCAAGTACTGTCAGTACCATAGGAGCCATGGTCACCTGACTGAAGACTACGTCCACCTCAAGGACGCCATCGAAACCCTCATCAAGGGAGGGAGGCTTGCCCAATACCGGCGGAATGACGCTCCCCGTCGTGACGCTCGGGAGACAAGAGAACCGGAGGAAGACGCACGACCATCTGACGAGTCGGTCCCCGTCCAGACCGCCTTCTCCGTCACAAGACCCGAGGACTTCTACGTCCCCGAGCACCTGCAGGAGCCGCTCACGACACACAGCAGGTGGGAATACTTTCCGTCCGCCATGGTCATCAATGGTGGAGGATTCAATGACCTAACTATCAATTCAGCCAAAAGAAAGCTGGATGAACTGGTCGACGCGGCACCTCCGCAAACAATGACTTTTGAAAGAGTAAAAGGTAGGTCGGAGCCTATCATCTTTTACCTGGAAGAGCTCCCCGGAGGAGCCCCCAACGCAGTCATCCCTCTGCTGATAAGAGCAAGAATGGCTAACTCTGATGTGCACCGCATCCTCGTCGATGAAGGAAGTTCCGTCGACGTGATGTACAGTCAGTTGTTCTGGACTCTGCAGCTGGACGACTCATATCTCTCGCCATATGTAGGTTCGGGCTTACAAGGCTTCAACGGCTCGACCTCCAAGCCCTGGGGATATGTCGAGCTCATGGTCACCTTCGGCGAGGGCACGACGACAAGGCAAGTTAAAGTGCGCTTCCTCGTCATCGACTGTCCGTCCCTATACAATTGTATCCTGGGGAGACCAACACTGGCAGAACTGACCGCGGTACCCTCCACCGTCCATTTGAAGATGAAGTTCTACACCAAAAGGGCACGGGTAGCTACCATCCAGGGGGACCTAACCACTGCTCGAAGGTGTTTCAACGCCGCATCTAAAGGACGCGACACTGTCGACACCGGGACAAGGCCCGCCAAGAGACCGGCGACGACGCGACAGGAACCCGACAAGCCAGAGCCCGCCAAAGAGGAAGACCAAATAGCTCCACCAAAGGTCGATTCCATAGCTCTGGATGCTCGTTTCAATCAGGATGAACCTCCCAACGGCGAGCAAATTCCCCTCCGACCAATCCCGAACGGGGACTTCGAGTTGGTCCCCCTCGGCGCAGACCCAAGCAAAGGAGTGAAGATTGGCATCGACCTCCCCGACTTGGAAAGGAAGCAGATCAAAGCTTGCTTGCGCAAGAATGCTGACCTGTTCGCCTGGAGCGTCGCGGAGATGCCCGGACTCGACCCCGAGGTCGCCTGTCACCGTCTCGCCATAGATCCTGCCGCTAAGGCCGTAGTACAACGTAGGCGTAGGCAGTCTCCGGAGAAAATGGAGGCTGCTGAAAAAGCTGTAAAAGACCTCCTAGAAGCAAATTTTATTTCTGAAGCCCGGTATTTAACCTGGATGTCAAACGTTATACTAGTTAAAAAGAATAATGGAAAATGGTGGATGTGTGTTGACTATACCGATCTCAACCGGGCATGCCCGAAGGATGCTTTCCCTTTACCAAACATAGATATGTTGGTCGACTACTCGGTCGGCTACAAAACATTGTCGTTCATGGATGCCTATTCAGGCTATAACCAAATCCCAATGGCCATGGGCGACAAAGATTGCACTGCCTTCATGACCAGCTCGGGCAATTATTACTACAACGTAATGCCCTTTGGACTAAAGAACGCAGGGGCAACTTACCAACGCATGATGAACAGGGTGTTCCACAAGCAGATCGGAGAAATGCTCGAGGTCTACATGGACGACATGATCGTCAAATCCCGAGCAGACACCGATCATGCAACACACCTCAAGGCAGTCTTCGCCCAAGCAAGACAATGTAAGATGAGATTCAACCCCGAAAAATGCACGTTCGGAGTCAAGGCGGGGAAATTCCTCGGCTTCTACCTGACAAAATGAGGAATCGAAGCCAATCCCGACAAATGTCGAGCATTCTCCGACCTCCCGACACTGACGTCGAAGAAATCAATACAAGTCATGAATGACTTGCTCACATCATTGTCCCGCTTCGTCGCAAGATCCGCTCAGCACGCCCTCCCCTTCTTCAGACTCCTTCGCAAAGAAGAAGCCTTTGAATGGACCGAGGAATGCGAACGGGTACTGCGCCACCTAAAACAAAGTCTATCCCAACCACCCGTGCTATCTCGACCAGTCGACGGGGAGCCATTATTCCTGTACTTGGCCGTCTCGAACAAAGCCATCAGCACGACTCTCATCCGCGAGACCACCGACGGGCAGAAACCTATTTATTTCACGAGCAAAGCCCTACAAGGACCCGAGAGCAGGTACCAACAGATAGAAAAGGTGGCTCTAGCCCTCGTCAACACGGCGAGGAGACTCAGACACTATTTTTTGGCCCACACGGTCATCGTGTGAACCAACCAACTGGTGAAACAACTCTTAGGTCGACCTGACATGGAAGGCCGAATGTTGAAATGGTCCTTAGAGCTCTCCGAATTCGACATTCGATACGAGAGCAGGAAAGCTCTGAAAGCACAAGCCCTGGCCGACTTCGTCGCAGAAATGACTGCTCACAACTCGCCCGCAGGGAAAGAACACAAATGGACCATCCTCGTCGACGGAGCCTCCAGCTCGTCCGGAAGCGGCGCGGGGATCCTCCTGGAATATGAGGAAGGCATAGTGATCGAACACTCGTTAACCCTCTCCTTCCCGACATCCAATAACCAGGCAGAGTACGAGGCCTTGCTCGCAGGACTAAGGCTAGCCGAGGATCTGGGAGCCCGCGAGATACAAATCTTCACGGACTCACAACTCGTTGCTTCCCAAGTCCAAGGGAGTTACCAAGCCAAAAACGACAGCCTCGTCGAATACTTAAACTTAGTCAAAAAACACATGACAAAGTTTGAGCGAGCAGAAATATCGCACGCCCCGCGCGAGCAAAACACGAGGGCAGACATATTATCCAAACTCGCGAGCACGAGAAAGAAGGGCGGAAACAAATCCGTTATACAAGAATCCCTGTCACGCCCGAGCATCGAAAGGTCCTCGACACCAGTCGAGGTACACGCCATAGGAGATGCCTCGTCCTGGATGACCCAGGTGTATAATTTTTTGACAAAGGGCGAGCTCCCCTCGGACCAGACAGAAGCAACCGTCACGAAGCGACGAGCATGCTCCTACGTGGTGCTCGAGCATAAACTATACAGCAGGGGATTCTCCATTCCCCTCCTGAAGTGCATCGACGAATCCACAGTTCCCGAGGTGCTACGGGAGATACACAAAGGGATTAACGCCCAGCACATGGGCGGTAAGTCCCTGGCGAGGAAAGCCCTCCGAGCGGGGTACTATTGGCCGACAATGCAGCAGGACGCCAAGGAACACGTTAGGAAGTGTGACAAGTGCCAGAGGCACGGCGACATGCACCTCGCTCCCCCTCACAAGATGAGCATACTGTCATCCCCGTGGCCGTTTGCATGGTGGGGGATGGATATCCTCGGTCCTTTTGTGCAAGGAACTTACCAAAACCAGTTCCTCATTGTGGCCGTAGATTACTTCACGAAATGGATAGAGGCCGATGCTCTCGCGAAGATCACCTTGCACAACATCCTCCGTTTCTACAAAAGAAACATCCTCTCCAGATTCGGGATCCCGAGAGCACTGGTCACCGACAACGGCACCCAATTCATCGACCACGGATTCCAAGACTTCGTCACCAAACTGGGAACGAAACAACACTTCACCTCGGTCGAGCACCCTCAAACTAACGTGCAAGCCGAGGCCGCTAACAGAGTCATCCTCTAAGGACTCAAACGCCGGCTCGGTGAAGCTAAGAGAGGCTGGGTCGAGGAGCTGCACAACATCTTGTGGGCATACCGCACCACGCCCCATTCGACGAAGGGAGAGACCCCCTTTCGACTAACATACGGCACCGAGGACGTCATCCCAGTAGAAATCAGGGAACCCTCCAGGCGGACAGAAACTCCCATCGGTGAAGAAATGAACGACGAGGCACTCAGGGACGAACTCGACTTAGTCGAGGAAATTCGATCGGGGGCGGCCCTGCGCGAGGCCACCCTAAAACAACGAGTGGCCCTGCGTCACAATGACAAGATCATTAAACGCGAGTTCGAGATCGGCAACCTGGTGTTACGAAACCAGAAAGACTCCCGCGAAGGGAAATTAGCGCGAACTAGGAAGGGCCTTACCGCGTCCACGACACCACAGGTACCGGGGCATACTGCCTCAAGCAACTAGATGGAGAACCATTGCCACGACCCCGGAATGCTGCTAAACTAAAGCAGTACTATGGCTAAACAACCCTTAACACCAAGGACTCTCGTCGTCGAACATCCACATCCAGTCAACAGAGAGAAATGTCTCGACCACGTAGATAGGCCAAGGTACGGGCCCAATCTACACCCAAACAACATAACATCGTTCAGCCAAACGAGCACGAACGACAGTGCCCGACATGGACACCTCAATCGAGCTCCACCGTCGAAGTACCCATATGGCAGAACACCCAGCCCGCGATGGGCAGTTCACGCCACGGGCAAGCGACCCCTGATCTGGGTCATACGCCCAAGCAAAGCGGCTTTACTCTACACGATCGACGCATTTCAAAGTATGTCAGACCACCAAATGGGTCGAAAGAATCTCCACTCGAGGACATAACTTAGGCAAATTTCTCCACAAAGTAACAGCCGAGCACAAACGTGACTCGAGGACGTAACTTAGGCAAATTTCGCCACAAAATAACAAGACGAGCACAAGCATGCCCCGAGGAAAAAACTTAGGCAAATTTCGCCACAAAGTAACAGTCGAGCACAGGCGAGACTCGGGGACATAACTTAGGCAAATTTTATCACAAATATAAAAACTTAGACACGAGCAAATATTAAAGGTCAAAATAAACATTCATTCAAAGGCTCGTAAGCAAAAACAAATAAAAATGAACCGACCAAGAAGGCCGGCGATGTTCAGAAATTACAGGAACGGGCACGCAGGCCCCAAAAAATATGCACAGGCACGCAGGCCCCAAAAACAACTACCAATAAACAGGCGCGCAGACCCGACCATAATTCCACGGCTAGACTTCCCCGGAGCTACCAGCATCCACGACAGGAGACTCGGGAGGAGGCACGACCTGGACGTCGATGAAACCCACCCCCCCGGTATTCAGACCCGGATTTAATAAAGTGAGCTGGCTAACTGCGGCCTCAAAACCATCCGCCAAGGCACCAACACAGTCCGTTTCGAGGAGATGGATGCGCGCGACCAGATCCGAGCGACTCCGCAAGAGGGCTGTCTCCTCCGACTCATCTTCAGCGGGGAGCATGGCGGCCTTCAGATCCTTGACTTCTTTAGCCAGACGCTCGTTGTCGGCCTCCAAGCGTTCCCGGTCCAGTCGAAAACAGTCCCTCTCCTCGACAACCTTCCCCGAGTTCTCCTTCTCCACGGCCAGCAGGTCGGCTTGCTCGCGGAACATCTCCTCAGATCGCTCCAAAGCAGCCTTCAACTTTCGAGAGCCAGCAGCAAGGGCAGTTTTCTCCAGCTCCAGTTCCCTGACGTGGTCAGAGTGCGACCCCTCCTCAGCGAGGACAACTGCCATCTCGGCCATCTTAACCATCCCGACCATACTGGCGGCCAGATGTTTTCTCTGACTTTCTTTGTTTAGCCGCCTGATGGTCTCAGCCTCCTCGGAACTTACTGTCAAGGGAAACCCCTCAAAGAAGCCTTCCTCTTTAAAGCAGGGGGGCAAGCCAAAGGCCCTCACCGCGCCAGACTCGTCGCCGACTTCCGACTGACTCTCTACCCGGTTTCTCTTCCTCGGTATCAGATCACTAGGCTGAAGCTCGCACCAACCTTTTGTTGACTTTCTTATCCCGTGTCAGTTTTAAAAGCCTCTCCTTTCGGCCGACCATATTGCCTGCAAAAAAGAAAACCCGGGTTAGTTACGAGCAAGTAACAAACGAAGAAACTAGAACAAAACTATAAAAAAAAAAGCAACCTAGTAGGTTCGCGGCCTGCCCGTAGGACTGGCACTCGATAAACGCCTTGGTATCTATAGGACGGGCCTCGAAGGTCGGGTAACCTTCCTCGTCAAGAATGTCTTTTCCCTCCCTCGTGGCCCACCGGGCAGGGAAGAAACTGTCGACATATCTGCAAAGGGTACCGTAGGCTTCCTCGTCCTAGGTACTCATCCTTTCCGCGGGCGTATGGTAATGCCCAATACCATGCTCATAATGGCGTGAGCACCAATGCAACATGAACTTAGATACGCGCCCCAACACCGGGCGACCCTCTTCATCCATAAGAGGCTCCCCGTTCTCGTCGGCCACTGCGGTCTCTTCTTCATATACAGAATCCAGAGCAGTCTGGGTGATCGGCCGCACGACATACCATTTGTCCTTGAAACCCCGGATCGAATCCATGTACATCCTGAACAACCTCTTCGACTGTTTCAGGGAAACCCAACTATGCCTGCCTCCTCGGGACTGGCGTTGCAAGTGAAAAACTCTGAAGAAGAGAGGAATGGTCGCCTCGATCCTTAAAAAGCGACATGTCAGCTCGAACGCCCGGAGAAAGGCGATCGAATTGGGGTGGAGTTGCGAGGGGGCCAAATCCAGATGGCAGAATACCCCGACCTGGAAATCACTGAAGGGGAGTTTAAGGCCGAGGTCCTTGAACGCGATTTCATACATGGGAAAACCATACTCAGAGAACTCCGAACAGATCCGCGCGTCGAGAGACGGCCTTGTGACAACAAAGTTCTTCTGGAAGCCCGGTTGACTACCGCCGTGCTCGACAATAGTGTAGGCGCTCCGACTGCGCCGACTATATGCCGAGGCAATTCCTTGGGGCTCGGCGCCCACCTAATCTAACGAAGGATCATCAACGGTGTCAACTAAGGTTACATTCTCCTCGGCACTCTGGTCCTCGACCTCATTACGCCCCGAAGACTTCGGTTCGTCAGACATTTACCTGTAAGGCACAGGAAACCGGTGAAATTCGAGAGCAAATCCATATGCTCGCCATAATTGACGGGAAGTGGTGAATGACAAATCAAGACACACTCCGCGCGCGTTAAAACGCTGAAGACTCGAACAAGATCCTAGTTTCGCCTCCCCGACGCTAAGGTACCACGACGAGTTGTCCTACATATTTCCTAGCGAGCCAACATCCCGGCCAGCCATGGGCACGTCGGCCTAAACTATGAATATGACGAACAATATCATGAATCCTAAACCTAGAACTATGGGTTTACCGGGCAGTATCATAGGTTGTGCGCCCAAAACCATGAAGATCCCGAGCAGCATCGCAAGTCACATACCTAAAGCTATGCGTTTACCGGGCACAAACATGCGTTTATCGGGCACAAACACGAATATACCGGGCATGAACACGAAGGTACCAGGCGCTAATCTCAGATGCGGGTTTCTAACATCCAAATAACGGAAAAATTACCTACAACGAAGAAAAATAGGAAGGATAAACGCTTACTTGGAAGTTAAGGAAGATGTACGACAGCAGTGAAGAAAATCGACGACGGGAGGTACGGTGATCTTGCAAAATTCTGGAAAAACAGCGGCGACAAAGGCAGAGGAAGAAGGAGAAGCGCGAAGAGGAAAAACAGATAATGGGACCCAAGGATCCTATTTATAGGGATGACGTGGAATACGAAACGTCGCCCCGGGGAACCACGAGCTTCCCCTCCTCGATGTCTACTCCCCTAGGAAATGATGGCTCTACTTTCACTAGGGTGGCGTCACGGTTCCCAATGGTTGCCTCGTGTACCCAATGAACACAGCCCGCCAAGAATCCCCCCGAGCACGCCTCGAAAAGGATTACCCCACGAACACAGCCCGCCAAGAATCCCCCCGAGCACGCCTCAAAAAGGATTACCCCACGAACGCAACTCATGAGAAACTCCTCGAGCAATCACGAGGAAGCAAATATCCTGGGCCGGACATCAGACCCCGTGGCAAAGGCGAGCTGAGGTCAAGTCATAACTCCTGCTCCAGGAGCCACGACTTGAGGGGCTCCTGTTCTGGACTGGGCCCGCCCTGGCCCAAGAGCAAGAATGAAGGCCCAATCCAAGCGAGTCTTCAAGGAGCGCGCACCCGAGGATTCCCGCCAGCGCGTCGACCAGAAGCTGTAGCCGTACCCGCCGTTGCCCGCGAACATGGTGTCCTCGACCACGTGAACTCCAGCTCGAGCCCAGCTCGAGCACCCTCCTCGTAGGGCAGACTCTAACCATTACCAAATCACCTGAACTCCGGAAAGACCGCGTCCTCGTCCCTCCTCATTTCTCGCAGAGCATCACCAGGAAGGAGACCACGTGCGGGTCCCCACTACACACGTAGAACTAGGCAGTCCCTTTATTGGGCCAGTCCTGGTCGGCCCAATGAAAGGACCTTGACCCCGCGCTGGGGGCTATAAATACCCTCTGTTCCCAGAGGGTCAGGTATTCATTCTCTTACTCATACATACACTTTTGCCTGCTCGTACCGTCACTCACTTTAGCATCGGAGTACCTTGCAGGTACCCCCATCTCGCTCAACTTCCGCTCGGAGCCAATCGTGACAGTCCAAGTCTGATTAGGTAAGATCATATACCATTCAATAACGTTAAATGAATAAATAGATCAACGATAACATGCACATGCAGTCACATAAAATTACATTAAATTGAAAAAAATTATAAACATAAATAAAAGGAAATTCTTTACAAATTGTGTGATCTAGTACATCATTTTTAGTTAAACAAAAATTATAATTGTAGTCTGTATAGATCAAACCGTGATCTTTACATTGAGCATTTTTTATTAAAAAAATTGTGGATGGTAGGTTAAATCCTCCATTCCATGGAAGTTTGTACTTTACCCACTGTAAATACTTTTTTAATGATATTTGATGTATCTGATTCTAAATTTCATAAATGCGCGTGTGGTAGGACAATAAGCGTGTGGTGCAGATAAAATAATCTGCCAGAATTTATTTTATGATTTTTTCATTAAATAATAAAATTTTAAATTTTAAATTTAAAGTTTTTTTTTCTGACAAATGTTTTTTCTTCTTCTTTTCTTTAGTTTGCTAAATTTATTTCACATTAAAAGTTAAGAGAAAAGATTAGCGTGGTAATAGTCCTGATGTTCTTTCTGTCCATCTTTACAAAAACGGAAATCAACCTTGAAAAAAGGAATGATAGAAATCCATTTGCAGAAATAGTCTTAAAACAGCGACGTAATCTCCACACCCAATCACCTCCCAACAACTTTTCCTCTTTCTAGATCAAACAAAAAGACGAATATAATCACAGTTTTTCACATCTTTAGAAAGGAAAAAAAACCCATAATTCAACTTTCAAAAACCAAGAAGGGTCAAATCAATCTAAACACAAAAAGCCATCAGAATCAATTCACATTGATTATTCAATTACTATTTGCAACTTCCCAACTAGTAACAATAATAAGTAACCATTAACTAATTATTTAGAGTTAGAGTCACATTTTTTCTTGTTACAGTTACAGTCTCTCTCTATCGCTCCCGCAATGCCGTACAAACCGTTTCTCTGCTTCTCCG
This sequence comes from Vicia faba, assembly GCA_948472305.1. Classification (NCBI taxonomy): domain Eukaryota; kingdom Viridiplantae; phylum Streptophyta; class Magnoliopsida; order Fabales; family Fabaceae; genus Vicia; species Vicia faba. The sequence goes on along the minus strand of OX451740.1, from coordinate 882,256,165 downwards.
TTCTCCTCGCGCTTCTCGCCGTTGCCGGAGGTGATTCCGGCGAAGCCGCCGAACTCGACTACTCCAAGCTCTCCGGTATTATAATCCCAGGCTTCGCGTCTACGCAGCTTCGAGCATGGTCTATTCTTGATTGTCCTTACTCTCCGCTCGATTTCAATCCTCTCGATTTGGTTTGGCTCGACACTACAAAAGTACGTTGCAATCTCTTTTTCTCGAACTTCGTGTTTTCGTTTTTCGACGTAGTTTTGCATTCTTATGTGTGAGTGAGGATTGAATCTTGCTCGTCTCTATAATAGGTTTTGTGAAATGATTTTGTCTGCTTATAGTTACAGTTTTATCAATTCTGTTACAATTGTATGTATGTATGTATGGATGGATGGATGGCTGAAGACGTAGATTCTGAATGAATTCTTTTGAAAGAATTTGTGCATTTTTATTTGTTCTGTTTGGAATGTAGTTCTGAAATCAGCACTTACAAGTTAGGACTAGTTAATATGAGAATTTGTTTCTTTTGCAGCTTCTTTCTGCTGTGAATTGCTGGCTTAAGTGCATGTTGCTGGAGCCTTACAACCAGACAGATCATCCTGATTGTAAGTCACGTCCTGATAGCGGTCTTTCAGGGATTACTGAACTCGATCCAGGTTATATAACAGGTGTGTTTTGTTTTGTATTTCTATTTCATGTGTAAAATTTGTTTCTATCATGTATTTGGCCTAGTTAAGTTCCGTGATGTATTTTGTTTATTTGCAGGTCCTCTTTCTTCTATATGGAAAGAATGGATTAAGTGGTGTATTGAATTTGGCATAGAAGCTAATGCGATAATTGCTGTTCCTTATGATTGGAGACTTTCACCGTCTATACTTGAAGAACGTGACCTTTACTTTCATAAGCTTAAGTATGTCTCTACATCTTTGCATCTGGTTCATTTATATGGATAGAATGATTGTTTGTTATGAATTATATTCAAAATTGCAGTAGGCATTGTAGTGTCTAACTAGATCATTATCACAATAGTGTATGTATGACACATTAATAATGTTTTCATTTTGCTGATTTGTACATTTTGGTAAGGGGCCAATTTGGTTATGATCAACAGTTAATTTTCCAGTGCTTGAAAGTTTGCCTAAACATGTAATTGGTAGTAATAAATCTAACTGCATGGACTGTAAAATTGCATACTTGCATCTACGCAGACTTCATAAACAAATATTATACTTGTTCTACCTGGAGTATAAGGGAAGTTTAAAGAGATATTGGCATGAAATAGAAAGGGATGATGGAATTGAAAATAGCAACTTCCCCATATTCTCCAATGCAATGAGGGAACAAAGCAGAAGGTCTGTAATTGGTAGTAATAAATCTAACTGCATGGTCTGTAAAATTGCATACTTGCATCTACGCAGACTTCATAAACAAATATTGTACTTGTTCTACCTGGAGTATAAGGGAAGTTTAAAGAGATATTGGCATGAAATAGAAAGGGATGATGGAATTGAAAATAGCAACTTCCCCATATTCTCCAATGCAATGAGGGAACAAAGCAGAAGGTTGTAAACATAAAATTTTACTATAAGCTTGCTTTGTTTAAATAACCATATATACGGGGAAAATGCTAAACAACGATATTTAGTTTCTAAGACAATATAAAACCTAAATCCAGTCACCAGTCACCAGTCTCTCAATTTGGAGGCAGCAAGTGTTTCAAGGGGAATAGTTTTCCCCAGTCCCCACATTCCCTCCGCTTCATCAATATTTGGACTACCAAATAACGGAGTTGTTCCATCCCATCGCTTTTTCACTCCTCATCTAAACAAACTCACTAGATTGACATAGTAAATTAGTCATACAGCCAGTACTCGAGAATTAGAGTCTAGTATCATCTGAAAATAAGAGTTCTTAATGACTTTAGTTTCTTCATGATGACGCATCTTTGTCAACCTTGGTGATTGGTATTTTAATAATCCATATTTGTTTAATATGGATTGAAGGTGCGTCAAGGTTAGAGTTTGGGTTAGGATTTGAGGAATAGTATGTTTGGGATAGAAATAAGAGTTAAAATGAAAAATGGCACATTTCAATAGTTCATCATCCTGTTTACAATCTTTTTTTGTGACGAGACAAAGTGTTCAAATACACTTGATGCCTTTTAGTGTGTGTGTGTATATATATATATATATATATATATATATATATATATATATATATATATATATATATATATATATATATATATATATATATATATATATATATATATATATATATATATATATATATATATATATATATATATATATTTTGTGAAATTCATTATCATGGGAATATTCAAATAATATCTGTACACCAGAATATAGATTCTCCATTTCAAAGCCGAGTTTTGTTTTGCTCAAAATGTCTGGCAGTTAGATGAAATCGGTTTGTTAATTGCAACAAGGATATTTACAATTTTCAATTTTCAATTTGTGTTTCTTTTTGCAGATTGACATTTGAGACCGCTTACAAACTTCGAGGGGGCCCATCTTTAGTTTTTGCCCATTCATTGGGTAACAATGTTTTTCGTTATTTCTTAGAGTGGTTGAAGCTAGAAATTGCCCCAAAACATTATAACCAATGGCTGGATCAACATATTCATGCCTATTTTGCTGTTGGTATGACTAACTTATGTACATTTTTGACAGTTAAATGGTATTTTTGGTAATTATATATCAATGTGCTAATTTTCCTTCTCTGATTGGTTATCTCAGGAGCCCCCCTTCTGGGTGCAACTGAAACCATTGAAGCAACCCTTTCTGGATTCACATTTGGTCTTCCAGTATCTGAGGTTACTTCTAACTTTTGTAACCTTACTTTTCTCTTGGATTTGTTTGTCTGTTAATTTATCTAGGTTTATGCTGTCCAATATCATTTGTCTGTTATTCTTTCATATACTACCTTTTAACATTGTATACTTCTAAGTTCTAAGTCCTTTATTGTTCAACTTGATTAAAAACTCTTTTAGCACTAACTGTTGATAGAAATTCTTCAACATGACACAACCTTCTACAATTGGGTATCATCATCATGCATTCATATAGAAAGTAAGCAGAAAACACTTTCTTTAAACAGCGGGCTGGATTTGTAGAAAATGGCAGCTTGAGTTCATGGTTGTGCATTGCATCCTGCCTGATTGTCAGGAATGATTGAACTGACAGTACCTTGAGTTCATGGTTGTGCATTGCATCTATTAGAGTGAGATATGAGAGAGAAGAGAGAAAAAGCTAAAAGAGAAAAGAGAGAAACAGATTCTGTTGTTGCTTAATTGGAAAGGAGCATTATGCTCTATTTATACAAGAGGAGATGAACATTCAAGAGTTGAATCATTCAAGCTCTACAATTAAGGAAGACTTTTCTTATTCTATTAAATTAAGGCTGGACTTAATTATTCTATAGTGCTGATTATTCATATTCTAAGATATAACTCTAATACTCCCCCACAAGCTCAAGGTGGCTGCAAAGGCTGACTTGAGGCAGACAGGTTGAGCTTGCTGCTGAGCTCCATAAATCTTGAACATGAGAGAGGCTTGGTGAGGATGTCAGCCTTCTGGTCAACACCAGGAATGTGGCAGACAGTGAGAGACTTATTAATCACCTTTTCTCTTACAAAAAAGAGGTCAATTTCCATATGCTTTGTTCTTGCATGAAGAACAGGGTTATGAGCCATAGCAACTGTGCTCTGGTTGTCACAATAGATGGTTGGAGTTGTCAAGGGAATTTTTAGTTCAGCTAGCAAAGTTTGAACCCATAAAACTTCAGCTGTGGTGTGAGCCAAGCTGCGATACTCTGCCTCAGCACTAGAACGAGCAACAACAGTTTGCTTTTTGGACCACCAAGAGATCAAATTAGGGCCTAAGTACACAGCTGACCCAGAGGTGGATCTTCTATCATCTGGGTCAGCAGCCCAGTCAGCATCACAATAGGCTTGCAGAGAGAACGGAACAGTGGAGGCTGGAGTGAACAATAAACCAGAGGTGATAGTTCCTTTTAGGTAGCGCAGAATACGCTTGACAGCTAGCCAATGGGACTCCAAGGGGTGTGCCATGAATTGACATACTTTGTTAACAGCATAGCAGATTTCTGGCCGTGTAATTGTTGCATACTGCAGGGCCCCTACAATGGACCGGTAGTGGGAGGCATCAGACAAGGCAGCAGACCCTGTTTTGATGAGTTTGGTGGAGGAAGCCATAGGAGTAGCAACTGGATTGGAATTCTCCATATCAGTTTTGATTAGCAAGTCCCTTAGGTACTTAGATTGAGTGAGAAGGAGATTTCCATTGGACAATTTCTTCACCTCAAGGCCCAGAAAATAATCCAAGTCACCAAGTTGTTTGAGAGCAAACACATGATTTAATTGTTGAGTAACTTGCTTGATGAGAGGAGGGGAGTTTCCTGTGATGATTATATCATCAACATAAACCAGCATATAAATGACAGCATTGTGATGCTTGTAGATGAAAAGTGAAGTATCACACTTGCTGGTTAGAAAGCCAAAGGATAAAAGAGTGGTTTTGAGTCTTTCAAACCATTGCCTCGGGGCTTGTTTTAGGCCATACAAGGCCTTGTGCAAGTGACAAACCAGAGATGAATTAGGGGCAGTAAATCCAGGGGGTTGCATCATATAGACCTCCTCTTCAAGAATGCCATTCAAAAAGGCATTGTTTATGTCCAACTGCTGCAAAGGCCAATTGTAAGTTAGAGCAAGAGTCAAAATAATTCTAATTGTGACCGGTTTAATAACAGGGGAGAAAGTTTCATTAAAGTCAAATCCATGGACTTGATGGAACCCCTTAGCAACAAGCCTAGCTTTGTACTTATTTACTGTCCCATCAGCATTTTCCTTTACACGAAAAATCCACTTGCAGCCTATTGCTTTCCTGTTAGCAGGCAGTGGTACCAAAGACCAAGTGTTGTTCCTTATCAAGGCACCATACTCCTCTTGCATAGCAGCAAACCACTTAGGATCTTGGAGAGCAGTTTTAACACTCTTAGGCTCAGAATTGACAAGAAAAATGGAAGGATTTAGACGAGGTAAGGGTACACCAGATTTAGTTCTAGTAGTCATAGGATGAGTATTGGTGGGGAGAGGCTGAAGGTTAGGATCCCTAGGAGCATAAATAGAGGAGGAGGATAGTGAAGTGGTAGTAGTAGGCTGATTGTTGGCATTTGAAGAGGGTGAAGGAGTAGGATTAGTGCTGGCTGTTTGTGTTATAGGGGTTGCTGACCCAGAGGCAGTAGGTGTGGGGCTGGAATTGGATTGGGAAGAAGAAGAGGAGTGTGAGACAATAGGTGTGGGGCTGGAATTGGAGTGAGAAGAAGAAGAGGAGTGTGAGACAATAGGTGTGGGGCTGGAATTGGATTGAGAAGAAGAAGAGGAGTGTGAGGTAGTGGAAGCAGTAGGAACGGGAAAAACATGAGGGAGAGCTTGTGTGTTAAGGGTTACTTTAGATGAGGAGGAGGATGGAATGGTTGATGAGGGGAGAGAAACATTAGAGGAAAAAAGATCATTGTAAGGAAATTTGGACTCGTTGAAAAGAACATCTTTAGAGATGAATATTCTACCACTTGGAGAGAGACATTTGTAACCTTTGTGAGCTGTAGAGTACCCTAGAAAAAGGCACTCGTGGGATCTAAAGTCAAATTTTTGAGAGTTGTATGGGCGAAGGAGAGGAAAACAAGCACACCCAAAGACTTTAAGGAATTTATAGTCAGGATTTTGATTGAAAAGGACAGCATATGGTATATGTTGATTGAGAGACATGGTTGGTAACCTATTTATTAGGTAGACAGCGGTTAAAAAGGCATGGTCCCAAAATTTGAGAGGTAAAGAGGCATGACTCAAGAGGGTTAAACCAAGATCAACAACGTGTCTATGCTTCCTCTCCACTACACCATTTTGGTGATGAGTGTGAGGGCAAACTAGGCGATGAATAATGCCAAGATCAGAAAGAAACTTTGTAAATGGGCGAAATTCACCACCCCAATCAGTTTGGACAGATTTAATAGGAAATCCAAATTGTAATTCAGCCATGACTTTGAATTGTTTAAAGATAGTTAAGGCTTCAGATTTATTTTTGAGCAAATAGATCCAAGTAAATCTGGTGTATGCATCAACAAAGGTGATGTAGTAGGTAAAGTTTTGGGAGGATTTGACTGGGGCAGGACCCCATAGGTCACTGAAAATTAATTCAAGAGGAGAGTGATATTGAGTTTGTGACTGAGGGGAGTGCAGCCTATGTGCCTTTCCCATACAGCAGGCAGAACAAAAGATAGATTCAGCTTTATTAGAATAAGGAATATTACATTGAGCTAAAACAAGTCTCATAGTATTAGAATTTGGATGACCAAGGCGTAAATGCCAAGTATGTTGAGAATTATATGAGTTATTAGCTGATACATTTTGATTAGAAACTGAAACCCTATCGCTAGTGCTGGAATCAGATCTTGAAACATGAGCATTAGAGTCTAAGGTGAGACATGAGACTTGACTTGTTGAAGGAGACTTAAGAAGCTGAAGATGGGAAAATTGGTACAGGCCATCACTTCCTACACGACCTTGGAGCAGAATTTCATTGGTAGCCTGAGATTTGACATAGCACATATCAGCATGAAACTCAAAGAAAACTCTATTATCAAGACAGAATTTGCTGACACTTATCAGGTTCTTTGTAATAGAAGGAACAAGCAGTAAATTATGAAGAGCTAATGGAGTGTTAGGTTTAGAATGAGAAGGAAAATAAGAAGAGCCTGGAGAGTGAATGTGCAAACCTTGACCGTTACCAATGAAGATCTGATCAGGACCTTCAAAAGGTGTGGTTTGCTGTATGTTTTGAGAGGCATTGGTAACATGATAAGAAGCTCCTGAGTCTGGGAACCAGGCACTGCTTGGAACTGAAGTTGTGTTAGCAATCATAGCATTGGGAGTGATATGTGACTGAGGAACAGGGAGAGGGGCAAGTCTTGGTTGATAGCTTGGGCGTGACCGAGTGTTAACCATGGGCTGAGCAAACTGAGGTCCACCAATTGGTTGATACGGATAGAAATTTTGTAGGTTCATTGTTTGAAAATCAGCAGGTATGTTAGGTTGAAATTGTTGATTGAACCTATGATAGCAGTTAGCAGCAAGATGACCATATTTGAAGCAAACTTGACATTGAATGTTGCTGAACCTACCTCTCCCACGGCCGCGTCCACCACCACGGCCAGCTGCACGGCCTCCTCTTGAATAGGTTGGATTAAAGGTTGAATTCACAGCTTGTTCATTGTTCTTGTTATTCGAGTTATCAGTTTCAGGTTGAGAATTGGCTTGAGTGAGATTCACTGAGGCAGCCACCTCCATTTGTGAGTGTTTCTTATACTTGTTGTATCTCATCTCATGAGCAAGAAGAAGAGCTTCAACTTCTTCAAGTTCTACTGAATCAAACTTGCTTTCAATAACTGAAATAACAGAGGCAAAGTCTTGAGGAAGACCTTCAAGAATCACATCAATGTGTTGCTGATCTGGAACTGGATCTCCTACTGAAGCAAGCGCGTCAACAAGAGCTTTGATGCGAACCAGATAATCACCAACAGATTTGTCTTCAAGTGTTGTAGATCTGAGTTCCGCTCGTAGTTGTCTTGCTTTCGCACGTGTAAGCTTTTGAAAATGCGCAAGAATACGTTCCCAGAGCTCGTAGGAATGAACGCATCCAAGAACACGTGAAAGAATTGAAGGTGAAAGCGTGGATTGAAGCCACGTCATAAGCCACTGATCTTGCGTAATCCAGGTGCGATACGCAGGGTTCTCACGAGCAGCGGCACGATCTTCATCAGTCAGGTATTGATTCGGTATGTCACGAAGGTAAAGGTAGTTTTGAAGATTGTTCGCGTTAACGAAAGGATCTACTTGTTGGCGCCAAAGTAGGAAATTCTTCTCATCAAGTTTTTCTGTGATTTTGAGTTGGAAGGACATAGATGTTGGGGTGGCCGGAGCTGTAGTTACTGGAATCGCTGCCATGGATAGAACCGAAGCTCTATGATACCATATTAGAGTGAGATATGAGAGAGAAGAGAGAAAAAGCTAAAAGAGAAAAGAGAGAAACAGATTCTGTTGTTGCTTAATTGGAAAGGAGCATTATGCTCTATTTATACAAGAGGAGATGAACATTCAAGAGTTGAATCATTCAAGCTCTACAATTAAGGAAGACTTTTCTTATTCTATTAAATTAAGGCTGGACTTAATTATTCTATAGTGCTGATTATTCATATTCTAAGATATAACTCTAATAGCATCCTGCCTGATTGTCAGGAATGATTGATTGAACAGATAGTACCAGGGATAATCAACTCAAAGATAAACATCAAATTGCTATTGGTTAATAGATGGAATGATTTGGATATATTCCATGCTGAATATTACACATGCGATTTTATTCCCATCTTAATTCATTCCTATAAATTTTTTTTAAGGTACCAGGGAACAGCTCGGTTAATGTTCAACTCCTTTTCTTCGTCATTGTGGATGATGCCTTTTTCCAAGTACTGTAGAACAAATAATAAATATTGGAAGCATTTTTCTGGAGGAAGGCAAGTAGGTACCCATACATATCACTGTGATGAGGAGGAGTTTAAGTCAAACTTTTCTGGATGGCCAACAAAGATAGTCAACATTGAAATTCCCTCAAGTCGTGGTGAGACTGATGATCCTTTTGCATTTTCCAATGACCAATCTTGTTATAGTGCTAATGGTCCCCAACTGCCCTTTGTATTTTCTGCTTGCAGGATTTGATGCATATCCAACGTTTTCAGAAATACCTGAGACCAACTTGTCCGGAATGGAATGTGGACTACCTATTCAATTATCTTTCTCAGCCCGTGAAATAGCGGATGGCTCCTTTTTCAAGGCAATTGAAGATTATGACCCAGACATCAAGAGGCTCTTATACCAGTTAGAGAAGTGAGTGTTATCTCAATAAGTGTTCATTAGAATATAAGTTGATCATACATTTTGATCACTCTACATGAAATGCCAAAATTTGAAACTTCAGAAACTTTATCTTTTCTTAAGCTAAATGCAAAGTAGGGGCATCCAGCTACCATGGAATAGCATCTTGTTTTTTAAAATTTTTTTTAAAGATTCTTAACAGCTCAAAGACTAAACATACGAAAGAGTCGTTTAATTGAACATATGTTCTTACAACACTACTGTTCTGAAGAAAAGAAATTAGCTACTGAATTCTCCCTTCCTAAAAAGTGAACGAGTTTAGCCTATTAGTTTTAATATGGTTGCAACTGGAAGCTTTGAAAAGGAACTACAAATAAACAGGGTTTGTTCATTTACCAAGAATTTATGCTTATGATTATAAAAATAGAAACATATGTTTATCTTTTGCACTAGCTATCTTGAAATATAGGTTTTGACTTTTGACTAGTATGTCTTCTATCAGCGAATTTTCCAGAGTTATAAAATTTCTACTCCTAATTATTTTATTTTTTTCCCATTCTTTACTGCTACCCAACTTTATTCTGCTATCTGTATACTGTCATGTTATTGAATGCTTTAATGTTTCAGATCATACCTTGGTGATCCTGTTCTTAATCCACTTACACCTTGGGACCGACCACCGTTAAAAAATGTCTTCTGTATATATGGCAGTAATTCAAAGACAAAGGTACATTAGCATTATTTCTACTGTCACCCAACCACAAATGTAAATACTAAAGAGTTCCATTTAAACTAAGTTTGATATTAGTTAAAAAAAAAATCTGAATTTGCAAACTTGTAAGTGTTGAAAGTTGAAAAGCAGCTATGTTATTCTTTGCACCCCATTCCGTAGCTTGTTTTAGTTTAGAGCTCTGTCAGTTTTGCTCTAGTTTACCATGCCTGATGTTGCTATTTCAATTTCTTTATTTTTTTGAAGAAGTTGCAAATATCGGGCTCAAGTATATTGACCACCAGCGTACATAAACAATGTGTTTTATTTGGTTTTAGTCTGGAATATTTGGTTAAGTCACATCACTAGTACTTTTGTGATTTGCTCATATATACCCCCCTTCATGTTTATTTGCGACCCTTTAGCTTATTCATTTTCTTCAGTATAGTTAGTTGTGTTAAGAAGAGGCCAGTAGTAGAAATACAAAATATAGAAACATTTCATATTTAGTGGCAATAATGAAAGATTATTCTGGCCTCTCGGAATGTTAAATTATTTTAAAATTGTTTAGAAACTTTCAAAATAATCATGTCTGTTTCCCCCTGTACTAACCAGGCAAAAGCATTATATATTCTAGAGAGACCTTTTTTATGTGCTATATTCTGATCTTTGCTTCTTTGTGCTCATTGGTGAATACTGAATACTTTCTGGTGGTATAAGGGTGACACTGGCTTATTGGTACCTCAATAACTTGCATTTCTCACATCTAAATTATTTTGAGCTTCATAAAAAATAATGCCAACCGTCCAATCGTTTCTATATTAACTCTTTTTCTTACTGATTTTTCAATATTTTCTTGTATACTGAGATTCTTTATTTATGCATCGTAAGTCTCTGGGGTGTCTGTTATGAGATATTGTGCTGTTTTGAATGACTATTTTTGCTTAATAACTATCAAAATAGGTTGGTTACTACTTTGCCCCTAGCGGCAAGCCGTACCCAGATAACTGGATCATTACAGATGTCGTTTATGAGTATGAAGGAACTCTGGTCTCAAGGTAACTTTCATTTAGAAGTGATGGTCTTTTTCAGTAGCAAACAGAATGAAAATTCTATTACTCTATGTATCTCGTTTTATATTTGTGCTTCAAGGAGCTTGTCATGTTGCATAAAGTTGCACAAATATCTGTCTCTTCTGCACTTTATATTTGTTCCCATCTGTTCTTGGGCCCTGGAAAAATACCTCCTATTCTATTTTTGTATTCTAGGTTTTTGGTCTTTTACCTTTCAAGGGAAAAGGGAAGGTGTATGATGGATTCATAGAGAAGCATATAAGTTGTAAGATGCATTTATTTAATTAAATTTGAAAAGAAAAAAATACTTACAAGATATACTTCAACCCTTAAACAATACATGAAAATATTATTGAACTATAACAACTAAACATTTATCTTGATAGTTGAGCTTATGTGCATAATATTTTGACACTGCTAGCTCCTTATTTGCAGTTGTCTTATAAAATATTGGCCTGTTGTTTGTCATCTCATTAATGAGTCATATTTTTCTTCTCAAAATATTGACTACAATCACCTATGTCATTGATGTGCCATTTCATCATAACCAGTTCTTACAAGAACAAAATCTAAACTAGCTTCTATCAGCCATCATCCTTTTTTGTTGGGTTTGGAGGTAGGGACAATTTGTTGGTTGAAATATCTGCCGTTAATTTTGAAAATTAATGAAAATTTTACTATAAAGTATGTATAGTGGGGAAGTGCTTCTACTATTACAGTTTTTATTTGTACATTTACTAGATATTATAGTTAAAGTGGTCTTAACTGCCAGGTCAGGGAATCTGGTTGAAGGGAACCCTGGAGCTATAAGTGGTGATGAGACGGTAAGTTTACATTATTTACCATTACTTTTTTTCATGATATACTGATCATCCCATCGCCACAATTGGATTACATAAAAAACCAACCCTGTACAGGTTCCATACAACTCCCTTTCCTGGTGCAAAAACTGGCTGGGTCCAAAGGTGAACATCACAAGAGCTCCTCAGGTATTCTTGTCTTAGTCCAATTGATTTGCAAATGGGGTATTGATGTATGTATTGACATAGATTGCTTTTTTATTTTATTTTTATGTTGCATGTCCTTATCGGTCTTAGTCTCTTGAGATAGATGGGAGTGTGAACCTGAGTTCTAAGCCCATAAGAAGTATTCACTAAAAAATAATTATATTGGTAAGGAAGATAATATGGAACTTGTTTTACAATTCATTATGTCTGTAGTGGATTAATGTGTTGGTGGCAGTGCTTATTTTCTTCCTATAATCATGTGTGTCATGGCACTGCTCTAGCATCAAGAGGAAAAAATCATGTTAGTTCCTCTCCTCATTATGATGTGTCTAAAAGTTTATTGAAATTGCTAAGTATACTCTCAGTCATTGAGTTACTTATGTAATAATTTCCTTCAATAAGTATCTGAAAGGGGAAGCCATCAAATTTAAGATATATTTTGATTTTGATTTAAGTAAATTAATCTTTATCTTTTCAAGTTTGATATTTCTTATAATGCCATTCTGTTTTTTATTGGCTTAAGTTAGTTCTATTTGCATTCATTGTTAATTGTATGACAATGTTTATATTTATTTATCTTTGTTTTAACATTTCAGTCAGAGCACGATGGCTCAGATGTACAGATTGATTTGAATGTGGAACATCACTATGGAGAAGATATTGTTCCAAACATGACTAGATTTCCTAGGGTTAAGTACATAACTTATTATGAAGATTCTGAAAGTCTTCCAGGAAAGAGGACCGCAGTTTGGGAGCTTGATAAAGGTGCATGCATGACTTGTCCTTAGTTGTCTTGGACTAATTAATGCTTTAATTTATGACTAAAATAAGGCCAAGTAGATAATGATGGCTACATAGACAAGTTTAATCGAATGTATATGTATTTTGTCAACTACTGACTCAATCTAGAAGTCAATGCTCAAAAATTGTATGACCACTTAAAGAACTAATTCAATAATCCATAGAAAAAGAATAATGTTCGGTTGGGAGAAAAGAGGGAAAGAGAAGGAAGACACAGTTTTAAATTTCCTCCTCATTCAATTTTTTTGAGGAGAGGAAAGTGGAGCCGATTTTCTTCTAACTCAATTTTGTTGAGGAGTGGAAAATGGAAAATAAAACTTAAGGGACCAAAGTATCTAACTTTTGTAACTTAAAAGTCCAAAATAAAATGAAAAACAATTATGAGACCAAAGTAAAACTTAAAAATAGTTTAAGAGACCAAAGTGTATTATAACCTAAAATTTAAATACATTGACTAAAGTATCAAAGGAATAACCCAGTGCACGAGGCTCTCATTTTATGGACTTTGGGGGGGTTGGATGTACGCAACCTTACCCCTCTTTTTATAAAAGAGAGGCTCTTTCCAACAGGGTTCGAACCCATGGAAAGTATCCTTACAGTCTTACCCCTTTACATTGACTAAAGTATCCTTACATAAAATATAATATAAAAAACTATAAGGGAAAAAGTATATCAATTATCTCCTTATATTAAAATAAAATCCCTCTCCTCCCCTCTCTCCGTCTTGGCCAACAAAATATCTAATTAAATCTCTTCTCTCCCTTCCCCTCCATTCCATTAAAACTCAAACTCTCCCCTTTCCACCACTTGTTTGAACCAAACAAATGTCCAGGGTTTCAAAAATTTTAATTGAAGTGAAATTTTTAGTTAAATGTTATGCATTAACCCAACAAAAAGATTATTCATCTGTCACTGGTTATCAGTTTCTTATTAAGCTAAAAATTTGTCTTGCTATTAATTTTTAAGGATGAGCAAGAATTATGATGTTAGAACCCCAAGTATCATACTATAAAATTTACATACAGGTAAATTGACACTATAACCTTGTAGCAAATCACAGGAACATTGTTAGATCATCAGTGTTAATGAGGGAATTATGGCTTGAGATGTGGCGTGATATCCATCCCGATGCAAGATCAGAGTTTGTCACTAAAGGTATTTCATAAATTTGTAAACAAGTTTCAACGATTTAGCTGATAATCACCAATTATTATGCCATTATAGCTAAGCGTGGACCTCTAAGAAATGAGGACTGCTATTGGGATTACGGGAAAGCTCGCTGTGCATGGCCAGAGTATTGTGAATACAGGTTATTTTCTTTCTCATCCATTTAAGGTCTAAGTTATTTTTCAGGAGGCTTACGGTTCCAGGTTCGCAAAATGGGTAATGGAGGATTTATGATTCCAGGTTCACAAAATGGATAATGTACAAATGTTTGAGTTAGCTGAATTAACCGGAAGTCCATGACTCTCAAATTTGTTAATTTTTTCTGAATTGGAAATTTGTACAACAAGATTAGGGATGCCAAATGAATCCAAACACAATGTGAACCTGTAAAAAAATCCCCACAATCATTTGGGTTTTTATTCATCAAACGGATCTTGGTAATTACCCTAAAGAGTTTGAAGGTATATGTGTGCGAGTACAAGTATTGCAGTACCCAATTTCATGAATGCTCACACAGTACATTTTAATATTGTATACCTAGGACTGAAAGATTCTTTATTTTAATGTTTTTTTATATTTCATTTAGTCTTAAAGTAATTTTTTTATTGTATTAGCTTGTAATAGAAGAGAGATCAAAAACCTTGTAACAAAAGATACTCATTAATAGCGGAAACATTTTTCATTTAACTAGAACAAAGGTAAATGGGTATAGACATTAAACTTTGCTACCTCTGGATTTTAGTCCAACTGTTCAAGTATAGGTCTGTTTCTTAAGTTCAGGCATGGCCGAGACTTCCTAAGTTGGAATTCTCCTTTAACATATCTTATCCTGTCTTGTTTTTTCTTTTAATTCTTTTAATATGTCAAATGTTAATGCAGATATGTTTTTGGTGATGTTCACTTGGGACAAAGCTGCAGGTTGAGATATACTTCAGCTGATTTGTTGTTGCACTATTTGTAAACAAGAAGGTACTTTCTTTCATGTTCAGTGTGATTATTTTGTTCCCCTCGTTTTGTTTGGCGTGAACTTGTGAGCGTCGTGCAATGGGCATATCTATGCACTGTTTTATGACTTAAAATAGAATTTTGAATAGGGTGCCTAAAAATATGACAGTTATGAATTGCTCTGTTTCCACAACTCTTAGATTTGATGTGTCCATGTCTTAAAATCTTCCATTATTTGGTTTTTGGTGGTCATTCCCTCCTTTCAGGCCATTTTCTTAACTAATCTTAATTATTGCTGTTAACAATTTGCTTGATTCATAGATTTAACTTGTATAAATGCATGTTTAGCTTCCATGAGTTGGTTTTATACATTGATATGCAACATGATTAAAGAAATGAGCTATTAACTATTGTTGCCAAATTGTGAAGGCAATATATGCTGAGTTGGCTGTTATTTTTCTGTTAATAGTACACTGCTTGTGATTCGCATAGTATATTTGATAATGTAAACTATATCAGAAAAAAACACTTTACCCTACATGATTCAGTTCTTCTTTCAGATCAATTCAGTTTCTTAATTCGTTTCCTTTGTTCAGATACTTTGCCTCTTGTTCTAACTTCATCAACATTCTACACCCCTGAAGTAAACTTGCTAAAAATGAAGTTAAAACATTTATTTAACCACAAACTCAGAATCTAAGATAGAATACATACTAAACCACTGAGTGCAAGGTGAAAAAAGAGAGATTGAAAATAGGTATTTGCAATCAGTTTTATACCCAATAATAATAAGACCAGTAACGATAAGATGAAAATTTCAACATGGCTTTACATTTTGGAGTGTATTTCAGTAAAAGGTAACGGGCTCTCAGGAATTACAATAACCTTACCTTCTTTTCCTTTCCAACATTTAGTGGCTTAAGGATACAGTCACGTATAATAATCCATTTATGTATAGACTAGTGGTTCCATTTATCTCTGGTTTTATTATGATAAGCTTTCTGTTTTTTCTTCTCAGAATCTTAGATGCTGGTAGGATCAATTTGATCCCCTCGATGGCACGCTACACGTGAATATCATAAATCCTCCTCATTGACTTTTGGAATTTTATCATTCTTCTGCCATTGTAGACTTGTTGCGCCACTGCGTTCCAGCAAATTCTTTGCTTGCTTGTTTGGAATTTTGGCTCGACTATATAACTCTTTATTTATCCACTTCACAATTTGTACAGTTATCCGGGGCAGAATAATGTAGTATTGTACTAATCCTAGCAACAGGCTGTTAGGAAACTACACAAAATTTTCCCATACTATCAGTTTTGTGGAAGAGCAAATTAACGCAGAAGCACAATAATGAAATAATACAAAGTGTTTATGACAACTACTCTCTCACAAAAAACCCACAATCCGGTTACCCCAAAAGAAATATTCCTCACAAAACTCTCTCACTGGAATTTTGCAACATTCTTTATTAAATTGTGTAAAATGGTATGGATTTAATATGTGATTGACCAGTTTATGATCTTGGAGTGATTGGATTGCTAGTTAGATATGTTAGGTCTTTTAGGGTCACAACATGATTATTTAGCAAAGATGTAGAATCACAATGTTAATTTACTTGAGAGTGTTTGTTTAGTAGTATTATTGTACTATTATTGTAGTGCTAAGTTTAATTTTTTCTCTTCCTATATTAATAAGGATTATAAAGAGCTTGTTCTATCCATTAAGTCGATGGTTACGTGATCACCATATTTGTTTGTTCGCTTTGACGTCGTATAATTAATATCTTAGCATGATCTAGATATTATAAATTATGAATACTGTAGTTTTGAATTTGTGTGTGTATCTTTCTGTTTGCCCTCTATACATGTATGAATAATGAGATCGTACATAAATTTATGCTATAGGTATGTAAAGTAACAAGATGATGTTAAGTAACAAAGTGATGTAATTGGACTTATATCTCTTAAAAAAATAACAGTGGTTGACATTGCACTTTTTGAAACCTTCTTTGTCTATGAAGTATTCAAATTTTATGGAGCTTGTTTCACGCTATACAAATTCTTCTTTAGTCTACCTATCATATTTTCTTTCTCTTCTTCTGAGAATCCTTCGAGTTGGTGTATGTATATCTCCTCAACTAAATCTTCATGAGGAATTGCAATCTTTACATTCAATTGTTCAAGATAAAGATCTTCGTTGACAACATACTTAAAACATACTCCCTCCAGTCTCGAATATAAGCAACACAATTTTTTTATGGTCTCAAATATAAGCAAAAGTCATCAACAATTATTACATTTAATGTCATTATTTTTAAATATAACCCTACTTTTTTCACATTTCTATATTTTTAACGATTTACAAGGAAAAAAGTAGGGGTAAAATTAAAAAAAATGTAAGAATTAAATGTATTTAAACATTTTTCTTAAAAGGTGGGCTTTTTTTTTGTAAAATTGCTTATATATGAGACTGGAGGGAGTACTTGATAGTAATGTGCTTAATAACCGAAACAAAAATTTCATTGTAGTCAATTTCTTCCTTTTGCTGGAATCCTTTTATCACTGGTCGGACTTTGTATAGTTTAGAGTCATCATGCTCCTCTTCCACTCGATATACTCATTTATTGTGAAGTGCCTTCTTTCTCATATGTAACTTAGCTAGTTCCTATGTTAGATTAGAAATTAAAGATTTCCTTTCATCGCAAGCTCCCACTTACTAGCATATGTGGTCTGGCATGCTTCTTCATAATCTCCTACTCACCTTCATCAGTCAACAACATATGTAGTCCATGTATCTTCGGTTAGAAACATGAGGTCGATAAGACCTTCTCAATATAGGAGTAGGAGTAGGATGTTCTCAGGGCCGGCCTAAGGCGAGCGAGGCTATCACCTTAGACCTCAAATTTCTGGGCCTTTAAAATAGGTACCAAATGCGTAAAAATCAGGCCTCAATTTTTATATAATAAATAAACGGTTCACTAAATATAACATCAACCACAATGGCTTAGTGGCGAAAGATGTTATCAATTATGTTTTGGTACAAGGGTTCAAATCTTATTGTGGCACAAGGAAACAAATTTTATAATTCACCTTCACCATAACTGATGAAAGTGCACTTCTTCGATGCATAGTTTATGAGTTGAAACGAACTTGTTCAATTTAGTTCGTAAACTGTCGGCTACAATTTGGTTTCTTCAATGCAGTTCAGCCAAATTTTTAGTTTTATATCAGTCCTAATTTTAGACATTGGGAGAGTTCAAAGTCTCTCGAATACTTTGAAATTTCACACTGGAAATAATGATTTAATATAGTCTCTGCATCACTATCACATGTCACGAGTGAAGACATAATTTGTATAGTTACCATAATTTAAAATCATGATGGCATTACTATTACAACAAATTATGGATGTTTCTTAAGCTACAATGCATACCTTCCTAGTCCAAAGGGCAAGTTAGGTCCACCAAGAGGATTATTTCTAGTCCTAAGGAGTAAACTTCCAAGTAATATCAAAGGAAATGTCAAATTTGCCAGAAGGAAATGCCAAAATTTCCAATGAATGGCCGAGCATCTTCAGCATGTAAAAATCTTTATCTGTTTGTTCAATGGATGACTAAACATCTTCACGAAATATGACACGTCATAAGAATTTAATTTCAAAGTGTGAAATTTTGGGACATTTATTTCAAATGTATGGCAAGAAGGTAGAAGAATCACATAATTGTTGAGTTTCCTAGTGTTTTGCAGATAGGACTTTATTGTTATTTTTATAAGCTTTTATTACGCTAAAACAAGAGCTTAGCTTTTTTTGTCGGTCATCATTCGAAACAATACAAGAGCTTCCTCAGCAAAACCATGTTGTGCTAACCCCATTATCATAGCACTCCAAGTCCACACATTTCTCTTTTTCATTCTCTCAAAAACCACCCTAGCATACATATCAACAAGAGCAGTACCTAGCCGAACACTCAAAACAGCCCTCTCAAAATCAATTGAGAATGAACCCATCTCCCATGGCTCAAATAACCTAACTCATCACAAACTCGCCTCATCCGCTTCAAACCCACAATCCTTTATCTTAAAAAAAAATACCCAATTCCCTCACTTAACCAAACATTCTCAACACAAATAGTCAAAATAGAGTTCCATGAAACAACCATTCTCACACACATTTCATCAAACACCTTGCACGTATAAACAATTTTGTTACAACAACCATAAAAATTAATCAAATTATTACAAACATAAACATTAGAATCCAAACCAAACTTAACAACATCAACATGAAATTAAACCCATAGCACAAGACTTAAAATATTGTTGAAGAAATTTTAGTTTTGACTTGATGTTAGAGTGTGCCGGGATTGAAGATTCATTCTTGTCTTTACTATATATATATATATATATATATATATATATATATATATATATATATATATATATATATATATATATATATATATATATATATATATATATATATATATATATATATATATATATATATATATATATATATATATATATATATATAAAGTTAATAAGAATCAATATAATAGAAGAATATAGACGAACTAAAGAAAGAGAAGAAAGAAAATAAGATTGTAATATTTTTATTATCAATGTCGATTTCAAGTACAATATGAGTCATATTTATAAGACATATATAATAAATAGAAAATCAATTGAAATCTCCTAAGAAAAATCCCTTTTGATGTCCATAAAGAATATGTCTCGTTAAAACTTTACTCGAAAATATCCAGTGAAAAAAATCCTAGTGAAGGAAAAAGAGTATAACATTCTTTTTGAAGGAACTACCTCGTTACTGGTCAATACATATTATTACAAATAAGAAAGAAAATTATAGAGAGAAATTCATCCATTATTAAACAATATCTCTTGGATGTTTATTCAGAACATGTCTCGTTAAAACCCACTAGAAAAAAATCTAGGAAAGGAAAAAGAGTATATATCCTTTTAAGAAAAATTCATTTCTCCCCCTCAGTTGTACGAATTCAGTTCTCCCCCTCAGCTGAACAATCAATTCTTCTACGATGAAGGTCAATTTTTTGCACTAAAAGGTTTATATAACTAGGAAGATAAACTAGTGATTGAATTACACTGAGATATGGTACTTCAGAACCAATTAATTTTCATCCTCTTCTCGAAGTCTAAAAGAATCTACTACACGTTCAACCATCTAACATCATCGGGGTACACGGTCTACGAGATTTGTCCATATACAAATGTTTTAGTATTTATGCTACATAACATATGATATTTGTTCATATAGAAACATTTTAATATTTTCCTATATAACCTTCTTGGTGTATGAAAATTTCATTGTCTAAATGTTCATTTAGTAAGGACTTTTTATTTTCCAAGTCCTTCATCTCAAATAATTTCTTTATACAATTTATAACTATTGAAAACTCTTCAGTAGTTCCAATAATATTTATGTCATCTACATAAATAGCTATTACTGCAAATTCTTTTTCAAACCTTTTTTTGTTGTAAAAATATAAAGAGGAATGAAATTGTTTGTATATCTCTACCTTAGTAAATATTTACCTAGACAATTATACCACATGTATCCATATTGTTTTAGCTCATAAAGAAACTTGTTCAATTTTATGGAGTAACTTTCTCCATATTCAAAATTACGTGTCTCTGATATAATAAACTATTTAGGAAGTTTCATGTAAATGTCACTATTAAATGAGCCATATAAATAAGATGTCACAACATCCATCATGTTCATATTAAGCTCTTCATGCGCTACAAGGCTAATCAAATATTGAAAAATTAATTAAATCCACTACATGTGGATATGTTTCATATAAATCAATTTTAGGTGTTTGCTAAAATCATTGAGCAACAAATCAAACTTTATACAATTCTTATTTTGCTTTTTTCACAAAAACTCATTTATATCCCATTGATTTTACACCTTGAGGTATTAGGACTACATGTTCAAAATCGAGTCACTTGTAAAGTAAGTTTAATTCATCTTCAATTGAATATATTTATTTTGGTCAATTCTCACTTTGTCTACAATCTTTAATAGACTTTGATTCCTGACCCTCGTTATCATTTATCATGTTTAGCGCTATATTTTATCCGAAGATATTGTCAATATTGACTTTATTTTGGTTCCGTGACATCAAGATCTCTTTATTTTTATAAATTTCAGATACCTAGTTAGTTCTTCTGGAACTAAAAATAAAGTATGTCAAAATACTCTTAGAGTTTACATATTCTCACTGGAGTCAACTTTAATTTTATCTCCTTTTTTTGTAGAGGACTTTTAAAATTGGAATCAACTTACCTACCACACTTCATGCGTGGTTTCAACTCATTTGCAATATTAGATTATCCAAAAAGAGAACCTACTTTAATTGAAGTATTTACAGCTGATAATAAGTTTTATAAACTTTGCAAATGAGAAATATATTTAACTTTTGGTTCATATTCGTTTATACGAGAATCAATATGACAATTTATTTTAAATTGTATCTGAACTTCTGGTTCACTCTTCAGCCGCTTAATCTTTCCCCCTAATATTGAAAAAAATTAATTTCTCAATTAATAACCAGTCTAATGGGCTTCAAGCACATATCCAATTATCGGACCAGGATAAACCTCAAATACGATATTTATATAAAATAAAATTTCTCAACATTCTTACAAAATTCATCTTAGCGTACTATACTGGAACAATTGAATTATACACAACACATCCAAAATTTTACTTAGATGAGAAGTATTAGGTTATTAACCTAAAATAATTTGTAAGTTAATGGGAGAATTAACCTATAATAACTTGTTGGCTTAATGCGAATAAATATCTGAATATTCATAGTTGTGTGTTTCCAATATATAATTTATAACATATGATCTCATAAGTATCAGTCATGTAATTAACTTTAGAGATACCGTCCAATATACAGAGGAGTGCTACAAGACATAGAGATACCGACCAATATACAGAAATGCTAACTTTTCATAGTTTTGACATCATGCAAAACATACAATGTTAAAGTTATACTCCTAGTTTTTTCTTGAAAGAGTATTTCTATTTAGTACGAAATAATTTGAAGAAGAAATGCAAGAATGAACACATGTCACTATTGAAGGTTGAGAAAAACACAAGAAATAGTGGGTTTGAATTTATTTTCAAAAACTTTTTCGGTTAGAAGCGCTTTGCACAAACAATCAGAATTAGAAACAATGCTTTAGAAGAGGAATAATGACACTTTCGGTTTATCCAAGATCGCCTTAGAAAAGGTTAATCCTGTCCACCCGTCAATGTGATTTCGCCTTAAAAAATGACTTAATCCACTAATCTTGAAAGATTACAAATGCATGGGCTACCCGCCGGTGACTAACAACAATAATGATAACCTGCTAGTGATCCCTTAAGAATTCTGACCTACCCGATCCCTTAAGAGATATAACGACCACTGACTCCTTAAGGCTCATGAGCTACCCGGTCCCTTGAAGGAGATTTCTATATGTCTTCTTGAGTTCTGACCTACCCGGTCACTTCAGAAACAATCCACAACAATTGAATAATGTGTTTACAAGTTTCTTCTTACAAGCAGATTACACAAATGTTTAAGTCGTGGTTGTTTAACACAATATGAGCAACAACTCTTGTGTTCAAAGAATTTACAATAGTAACACAATAATGAGCAACAACTCTTGTGTTCTAACAAATTATAATATCAACACAATAATGAGAAACAACTCTTGTGTTCTAGCAAGTAATAATATTAACACAGTAATGAGCAACAACTCTTATGTTTTAATTTATTTATTTCTCTTGCTTTGATTTGGGCAACGTTACGGTTCTTGTGTTCTAGTCTTCCAATTTTCAAATGAAACAATTGATCCTTTATATAGGCATTGGGGGAGTAGACCGTTGTAGTAGTACACATGTCACTTTCATTTCCAGCTGCCATAACAGTAAGAAACGATCGTGGGAGACAAATAATACACAGTACATCCATTTGAGTGGAATATGTATTGTACTTTTGTACTAACTCTTCTAGCGCACGTTTCTGATGACACTGTCTTCTGATGAATATTACTTTTGATGAAGTAGATTGACTTGAGAAGATATCATCTTTGATCTTTTCTTTTGATGGACTATATGATGTAGAATAGTAATGAGTCCAGAAGATCTAACTTTCCTTGATCTGTCTTATGATGGAATTCTTTCTGATGTGAAGTGATGTGCGCATTATTCCACGAAGTATCAGAGTCTTCAGAATCTTGGTTTCGTCTTCAGAATTAGAAGCATCAATTTTTATGATGAACAAATCTTGACTTCTGATTCAGAAGTAGAATCTTTTCTTTGATGTGTTCAGAATCTTGACTTTGTCTTTAGAATTAGAAGCAACAACTTTTCTGATGAACAAATCTTGACTTCTGATTCAGAAGTAGAAGCTTTTCTTTGATGTGTTCAGAATCTTGACTTTGTCTTTAGAATTAGAAGCAACAGCTTTGCTGATGAACAAATCTTGACTTCTGATCTTTTACGCAAAAGATCAGAAGTCAAGATTCTTGTGGAAAGAGTTGGTTTTTCTTTTTTCGTGGAAATTAAATACGAGAAGATTCCTGAATTTTGCACCTTTTGTAATGTAATTAATTGGTCATTCTCTAGGAGTCTGTAGAAGAAGGAATACAATAACAAAGGAAAACACCAAAACTACGCCTTTAGTGGAGGAGAAGAGAACATATGTTCCTGTGCAAGCAAAAAGCAAAGAGCCAATCAATGAAGTCATTGACTTGGCAAACAACAGAAACAGAAGAGAAGAAACAAGTGGATTAGATAAAAATGTTGATGACATTTCCCAACCCGAGGAACCTATCCCCATAGCCATACAAGACTTAGTTGAAAATCTGCTAATACCCCAAAACAAAGACAAACACAAACAAATACCCCCAATCCTTGAAGATAACACTCTCCATAATAAAAAACTTTCAATTGTGGAGGATCTAAGCTTTGAGGAGTCAGAGTTTATGGATGCTACACAACACAATGAGGTGGATGGCATACTAATTGAAACACAAAGAATGGTTGAAGCTTCCCTATAACAATCATGGGCAAACATGGTTGACAGGGGAAGATGAATACCTCACTGACACATATGAGTATTAAAAAGATGAAAGAGATTCCCAGTTGGCTGTTTCAAAAGCCAAGAAGAAAAAACTAAAACAGAAGGCAAATGAATCTGGCACCATTTCAACCAGATTAAAGGCTGCCTCTTACAAGCCTTTACAATGATCAACATTTTATGGAATTCTACGGGCTTAGCCAATCCTTCTACAAGAAGTGTAATCAAAAAATTTATTAAAACTTATAAACATGACCTCCTTTTTATTGCCGAGCCTCGGATGAATGCTTCCAATCTTCCTTTCAATTTCTTTGATTCTTTAGGCTTAAAAAATTTCCTACAACTTTAGGCCTGGCATCCTACCTAAACTTCGGTGTATTTGCAACAGTTCCCTTGATCCTAATATCCTCTCAACCTCTGATCAACATGTTTCTTTTTTTCCTAACTCTGGACAATACTTTGACTGGTATAAGTGTTGTTTATGCTTCCACCTGCAACATCAGTAGAAGGAACTTGTGGGCAAACCTTTCTTCTACTCTTGCCAATCACAATTTATCATGGTGTATTATAGGGCGATTTTAATGCCATTGCTGTGTCTCATGAGCATAAAGGAAATCACTCTCCAAATAGGCTTCAAATATGGTCAAGAACCAAACTGAAACTCTCTTAAACATTCAAAACCTTCTCAATTCGGATGAAAACAATGAGCTACTTAGGGAACAATAATCTAAGGCTCAACAAGACCTGGAGCATTCTTCTGCTATGGAGGAATGTTTTGGCTTGATAAATTCAAAATCAAATGGCACTTAGATGGAGACAGAAACACAACATTTTTCCACATAACTACTTTGATTAGAAGCTCAAAATAGATTCAACGTTTGATTTTAACCAATGGTGGTTTCATCTTTCAGTTTGTTTAATTAATTATAAGGTGTATGGTGTTTGGTGAGTGCTTTTGGGGTGTTTCTTCTTTGAGTGTTAATCAACATTACTTTTTAGCGCACCTTGTGCATTTAATATTAATTTATATTAAAATAAATTTAAATTTTAAATAAATTTTGAGTAAAGAATATTGGTACCTAAAAAAAATTAAAAAAATTAAAAATATTTAAGTTGGGTAACTAAAATATACAAAAAATAAATAAATGAAAAGATTAAAAATAAAAAGTAATGTAAAGTTGCATCAAATAAAGGAGAAATAAAACTAGAGACAAGAAATGTGTTTTCCATTAAGAAAATATGACCATAGAAATATGATTCAGTGCAAGTTTTCTATATTTCCTACATTTGTATCATTATATAAGGTGCTTTTGGTCTTTTTCTTTTCAAAATATCTCACCTATTTTGTCCTTTATGCAAGTAATAAAAAAAAAACTTTTTTCTTTCTTATTCACTTTCTTTTAAGTAACAACTTTATATGCATGGCCTATAAGAGAATTAAGCATTCAAAACAAAGGCATTAGGTCCCAAAATTTTGAGCTACAAAAAGACCTAAGAAAAATTTCATTTGAAAGTATCTTAGGCATTTAGAAATATGATGTTCTCAAAAGAACATTTATACTGTTGACTTAGATTCGCCGCCATCCTCCTCCTTTTGCCATGGATACACTTTCCGCTGACCTACTCTTCCCAGAAACCACTATTTGAAACAAATTTTAAAATCTACCCCTCAAGCTCACTCCAACAGTTCACAACAACAAAAACTCTCAACTCAAAACTTTTGCAAATGTTTGTAACAAATTGTAAATCCAACTTCCCATAGCCTATCTCAAGGAAGATCGGTTAGCCATCACTGTATTAGAGGAAGAATACAATCTAGGGTTAGCAGCGTGCAAACTCAACTTACATGGTAGAGTTTTAGGGCCAAAGGGCTCAACACCTTTAACTGTGGAATCTATCTGAGCTAATCTCAACATGCAATGGGCTTCCATACGAAAGTGGGGACCTAGGGAAAGGTTTTTATGAGTTTACTTTATCCTCCCTTGAAGACATGCAGAGAGTCAGATCGATGGCTTCATTAAATATCTATTCTGGTATTTTAAAATTTTTAGTAAGGAACACGAGATATATCCTAGTTCACCTGAGAAACCCTCAACCTAGTCCAGTCCACCCTATCAAGGTGATTTCGCCTTGAACTCAAGGACTTAATCCACTATAACTAAATCTGATTACAATCTGCACAGACAATTGCTGTGACTAACAACCACTAAGACCACCATCTTAGTCTTCTCAAAGCTTTTGACCTAATCTGTCCTTTGAGGAACACGTTACCTTCTAAAGCTTCTAACCTAACTGGTCCTTTAAAAGAAACAAAAAAATCATTCCTAAAGCTTCTGACCTAACCGGTCCTTTAGAAGGAACAAACATCTGTTTGTTTTTATAGGGTTTGTTTACAAGAGAATGCTTCTACACAAGCAAGTTTAAACTCAATTAAGTACATCAGAAGATCCTAATACACACTAATAATATTACATTTCATTTAATTTCAAATGTGTTGTCTTCTTTTCTTCAAGTAGCTTCTTCACGGACAACAACCCAAAGCACTTGAATCGCTGAAGTCTTCTTCTTCATAAGCTTCTAAAAGCTTTATTGATATTTATGTAGTAAAGAGAAGAACTTCTTCATCTTGATTTACCTTAGAAAATTCTGGACAACAACCCTTGTCTATTTACTTCAATGATCATTTTGGAGCACAACATTCATGTTGTGGATTTGTAACTGGAGCTTCCATGACCATCTTCATTATCTTCTGCGGCTTAGCAAGTTTCTTGCAGTATATGAAATTAAGCACATTATGAATCAATGATTTCGTTGTTTTCTTGAAATCATCAATAACATGATTGAAGAATCATCTTGACAACAATTGTTCTTGTTGTTGTTATAGTGGTTGATAGTTTTGGTTGTGTTCCAATAATGACAGCTTTCATTTGAATATTGAACACCAACAACATTTTAAGCATATGATCCATTTCTTATAGAGTCGTTGGCAATTGAAAAAGAGTCGTTACACAATGATAAAAATGGTATCGCCACTTCTTTTTCTTTTACATAATTCAAGCTAGTGGATAGGTAGTGGGATAAGGCTTTTTTGTAATGTGTACTTATAATTGCTAACAGTAAGATTTGTCTTCTAAACTTCAGAGGCTTCTGATGGTAGATGATTGAAGCATGAGTAGAATCGAGACATTTGAACCTCCAGATAATCAAGTCTTCAATCATCAAAACTTGTTCACTTAGAACCTTGTCTTCGGAACTTTAGAACTTGGTCTTGAGATCCTTTTCTAGAACCTTGGGTCTTTTAAAACTTTAAGTCTTCAGAGTCTTTAGAACTTCTATCTTCAAAGTCTTCAGCACTTGGTATTTAGAACCCTTTAGAACCCTTTTCTTAGAACCACGGGTCTTTAGAAACTTGAGTCTTTAGCATCTGAACTTAATTAGAACTTCTGTCTTCAGATCTTCTGACTGTTTCTTTAGAACCAGCTGCCTTTAGAAACACGAGTCTTTAGCTTCTGGACTTAAGTAGAACTTCTGTCTTCAGATCTTCTAACTTGTTTCTTTAGAACACGTTGTCTTTAGAAGCACGAGTCTTCAGCATCTGGACCTAATTAGAACTTCTGTCTTCAGATCTTCTGACTTGTTTCTTTAGATAAACAACAAAGCCTACACTTCATAAGCTTCTGGAGTGTCTTTCTACTGTTCATCAGAACTTGTGTAGCACAAAAGCAAAATTAATTCTCTTATAATGTCTTGGCCACACCATCCATCAGAAGCAGAACCAGTTTGTTAAATACTCAGAAATAACAAATATTAGAGTACCAAAATT
Organism: Vicia faba; assembly: GCA_948472305.1. Taxonomy (NCBI): domain Eukaryota; kingdom Viridiplantae; phylum Streptophyta; class Magnoliopsida; order Fabales; family Fabaceae; genus Vicia; species Vicia faba. The sequence goes on along the minus strand of OX451740.1, from coordinate 882,228,561 downwards.
GTTCATACAACAATACTCATTTGTTATCATCAAAACTCAGAGATAGTATTGCAGAACCAAATCTTGTTCTAACAATCTCCCCCTTTTTAATGATGACAAAACTATGTAGTTTGATGACACAATTTTGTTCATATAATCAAAAATAGTGAAAATAAGAAGGTAAGGAATACTTATCATTTTTATGAAAAATCCCCCTTAGTCAATGACTTGATGAAGCTCGAAGATCCTGATTCTGAACCATTTGAGTAAAAACTCCCCCTGGTTCCAATAGATCAGATATTGAGATTTTGAGAGTCTTGACTCTAGATTCCAATAGAACCAATTGAGATCTTGAATTCATCAGAGCTTCTTCTTATTGAATCTTCTATCTAGATTTATCAGATAGTCTTCAACTTATGATTCACTCAGTTCTTCTGGAAAGCATATGTTTCTGCTTTTGATTCTTATGTTATGAATATCACATTCTCAAAAATTTTACATCTTCTGAACATTATGATACCAAAATCAAGATAACTTTAACTTTAAGAAAGTTCTCAACTTCTGAATAGTATTGGGTCTATCTGATTATTGAACATATGTTCACAAAGTGTACATCTTCGATTATATGAACAATCAGTTCTTAAGAAGTTTAACAGAGTACTTTCATTTTGACCTGTCTTAGAATGCCTAGTGAACTTGTTCAGAGTTCCTCGGTTAATTATCAAACAAACAAACACACATCAGTGGTAAATACATATTTATATCATTTAATTATCAGGTTCATCAAAATAATTATATATCTCCCCCTTTTTGACATCATCAAAAAGGTAACTATTCGTGAAAAACATAAAAACTAACATAAGTAACAACAAGTGGTAAACAAAAAGAGTTTTCATTGATGATAAAATTAACACAAGTTGCACAACAGAATGAATGATGACATAATTAAAACTTATTGGAACCACTGATCATCAAAAGTCCCACACTCCTCTTGTTGCAAAGCATCACTAGTACCATCAGGAATCCTTCGAAGGATTCTCACAATCTCACCTTGAACAAACACTTATGACATGATTCTTCCGTAGGGAATAAAGGTTTTGTTCAAGTTTCTAGAAGAAGTGATAGAACTTTTAAGGTGATTGAGGATGACTTGAGGAAGATTAATCGGAATATGTTTGATTAGACATAAAATTAGAGTCTTATCACCATTGGTTAAGAAATTTTTGTTAGTCCCGCGAGGAAAGATATTTGTCAGAATAAAGCAAAACCAGTCTTTGGCAATAGGCTTAAGACTCTCAGGGTTACTAAAGTCGAACTCAGAAGATACTTCAAAGATGAAAATAATTTTAGAATTAGGGATGCTACCGAGAGAAACACAACCAGTCACGATACCCATATGAGGACAATTTATTATTTCAGCAATGCATTCAGCAGTGAAGAAAACATCCCAACCATAAATATTTGAAGAGATTGAGGTACCGTTCAGATTGGCAGAAGAATTTTTCCAAAAAGTATTTACATGATTTGGATAAATGGGTTCTCTTAGTAAGGAGAGATAGAGGTTCCAATTTTGAAAGTGAATGCTGAGATGGAATTCCGGACTAGCACCGAAGAGTTTTGGATGTTTTTCAAGGATGGCTTCCAAAATATCATCATCTTCATTAAAAGCTCTTGAAGTCATGATGAAGAAGAGAATGAATATTAATGGATTACTTGTTTAGATAAGGAAAGGGCAAACATGGTGTATAAAAGGAAGCGAGAAGACGCGACTGACAAGAGAAATGATTTTCCTTACAAAAGGTAATCAATCTTGGGAGACTCAATGATAGATGACTAGGGAAGGACATAAGGACAACTATAACTCCTAAGAATCTTTAAGAGAGAGAGAGAGAGAGAGAGAGAGAGAGAGAGAGAGAGAGAGAGAGAGAGAGAGAGAGAGAGAGAGAGAGAGAGAGAGAGAGAGAAACAAATTATGTCACAAACAAAAACATAAGAATACGACACAAAATGACTGTTCCCAAGACACAATAGATGTGTGGGAAAGGGAAACATAGAAGTTAATCTCATTTATGAGGGAATATCAATTGTTCATGAGAATAAGTTTAAACAGCTACCCTCTAATACATGGAGAAGGTATCTGGCATACATTAAAGGTCTAGAACCTTACCTATGCGTTAGACACACATGCATGACTGTCTCACTCTAGACTTTAATGAATTTATAATGCCTAAGTGAAGGTGTGAAAAACACAAGAAAGAGCAAGTTTGAATTGGGTTTTGAATCAAAACTTTTCTTTTAAAAATATTCCCCTTTAATTAAAATACTTTTTCCTTCACTCTTGATAATAACAATAATTAAGAACAGGAAGTAAAGAACAATGTATGTTTATACTAGTTCACTTGAAAGCTATCAAGATAGTCTAGTCCACCCGTCAAGGTTATTGAGAGAGGCCTCTCTCAATCGAGGACTTAATCCAATAATCCAACTGATTATTACAATTTACAAGCTACCCGCAAGTGACTAACAACCTCTAAGACACAAGTCCTAGACTTCTTAAGGATACAGACCTAACCGGTCCCTTAAGGAAAATCAAACTTCTAAGACACATTAGTCCTAGACTTCTTAAGGATACAGACCTAACTGGTCCCTTAAGGAAATCAAACAATTGTTTGAATACAAGTTTTATTTACAATAATATTGCTTCTACACAAGCTGGATATGTAAACTATTTTAAGAACAATGACTTAAGAATATGAAAGCTATGAACAACACTTGTGCATGGATATGCAGTAAAAATTGTTAGCTTCTTTCTCTTAGTCTTCAAGCCTTTATATAGCCAATAAAATAATATATCGGTTGAGGGGTACTTTTAGGATTTCCAGAAACATTGGCAGCTTGAGCAATCACGTGGGGGACAAGATCGTGCAACGCTATTCAGGTTATATTATCACCCCCTCGGTGAGTTCCACCTGTGCATCGCATTGAAAGACTTACCCCGATCATAGCACGATGATTCAGATCATTCCTAAGTGGAATTCCATTAGTGATAAGTCTATGAGTGACATCACCGATAAGGCGTCACAACTCATCCGTCATCCAAACGCATATGATTAACTGCCAGTGCAAAAATACCATTTCGGCAACACGATCCCACCGAGCGAAAGCCTAATGATCTTGTCTACATGGCACCATTCGAGGTGAATTTAGTCACGCTGTGATATTGTCTATGTGGCATCACGACCCCACCATACGAAGCACGCGATGTTCTTAACTGTTAGTGGAACGCCTCACAAGGACCCACACAAGCACATCACAATGGTAGCTAAGGTGTTATGACATACCGAGCACGCAAATTCGGTGTTCTGTTGGTGGAAACGTTGCACATGGACCCACACGAGCACATCACAATGGTATAAAGAAATATATGGTCAACGTCATGAGTGATTTACGTCCTAGTATTCGGGCCTACTCTGATTCAAGTATACCTCAAAATCAGTGTGTAATCAAGCCACAAGGCACACACCTCCAACCATATAATCACAATACCGAACGATCAATTGGAACGACGGGAAAAACACACTTAATCTATACGATATCACATATCACATAATACATACATATATATTCATGTCATAAAGAATAACCAACCACTAAGGTTAAAGAGGCGTCTGATACATGTCATAAAACGAAACTGCACTCAAGAGATTTAAAATAATACAGTTCTGTGCATGAGGGCACCGTAAGTGGTGCCTCCCGCGCTAAGCGCGCTCTATGAAATAATTAATTTTCAATTCCCAGGAGGGCACACTAAGCGGGGTGATGGTGCTAAGAGCGGTCTTTAAGTTCTCAAAATTAAACATCCAATAAGGCGCACTGAGCGCGGCCCTGCGTGCTAAGCGCGGTCTGTGCAAAACAGAAAAGCACAGCGCAGAGACAATCATGTGTTTAAAAATCCCATTCTTACCATCCAAAAACAAGTACCCATCATATGAAATTACGAATTTGAGGTTAGAAACATGTTATTCAATCATAAGAACTAGCATGCAATCAACAATTGATCTCGCTAACCCAAACCCTAACATGTCATAAAACCCAAACTTCCCCAAGTTTCTTATCTATGGGACTCGCCTTAGATGTTGGTGAAGTAGAAGTTGCAGTACAAAATGGAGAGGATGATGATGGATCAAGAGCTTGGGACATGTAAGAGATGATGGAGTTGAGCTTGGAATGGGTTTTCCTCTCTTCCTCTTATTCCACGCCTCTCCTTCCTTCTTTACACAAAATATGAGTTTTGTTTCAGAATAGAGAGATTAGAATGGCCAAACAAGCCCTTACTCTCCTAATCTAAGTGGAAAAGACTATAATGCCCCGCGCTAAGCGAGCTCTGTGAAATAATTCATTTTCAAGTCCTAAGAGGGCACCCTAAGAGGGATGATCACACTAAGTGCAGTCTTTAAGTTCTCAAAATTCAACTTCTAGTAGGGCATGCTTAGCTTGACCCCATGCGCTAGGCGCGGTCTGCGCAAAACCGAAAAACACAACACAAAGACAATTTTGTCATGTGTTCAAAAATCCAATTCTTACCATCCAAAAACTAGTACCCATCATATGAAATTACAAATTTGAGGTTAGAAACATGTTATTTAATCATAAGAACTAGCATGCAATCAACAATTGATCTCTCTAACCCTAAACTCATATATCATAAAACCCAAACTTCCCCAAGTTTCAAATATATGTGATTCACCTTAGATGTTGTTGAATTAGAAGTTGCAGTACATAATGGAGAGAATGATGATGGATCAAGAGTTTGGGACATGCAAGAGATGATGGAGTTGAGCTTGGAATGGGTTTTCCACTCTTCCTCTTCTTTCACGCCTCTCCCCCCTTCATTACACAAAATTTGATTTTTGTTTTGGAATAAAGAGATTAGAATGGCCAAACAATCCCTTACTCTCCTAATTTAAGTGGAAAAGACTATAATGCCCCTCACTTGTAATAATATTATCTCTAATTCCATTCATATTAATAACAAGTGTTCGGTACAATCATCTTTCACTAACCTTTCACAAATTAATTGGTAGAAATAATTTTATTAGAAAGATAATTACACTGGTTATTACATCCCCCCCTTAAATTAGAATTTGTCCTCGAATTTGAAAGCTTACCAGAAAAGATAAGGATAATGCTCTCGCATCTCCGACTCAAGTTCCCAAGTAGCTTCCTCGAGACAAGATGCTTCCCATAACACTTTCACAATAGGTATTTCCTTACACCTCAAGATCTTACTAGCACACTCCAGAACTCAAACGAGTTGTGGACGATAGGAAAGTTTAGGTTCTATCTCAATGGAATCCAGAAGAATAGGATGGAAAGAGTCTGGAACAAACTTTCGAAGTTGAGACACATGGAAAACATCATGAAGTCCAGATAGTGAAGGAGGCAACGCTAACTGGTATGCAACTTTGCTTACCCGTTTCACGATCTGATACGGTCCCATATATCTCAGACTAACCTTCTGAGTCTTTAACGGTCCTTTCAACTTTAATCTTAGAGTAACTTTCAAACACACATGATCACCTTCTCCAAATTCTATGGGTCTTCTCCTTTTATCTGCATAACTCTTCAAGAGATCTTGTGCTTTCTTCATCCTCACTTGGATCGTTTTAATCTTCTCTATTGTCTCTTGATTTATCTTCGGTCCAAGGATTCCCTTTTCACCAACTTCTGACCAACACAACAGTGATCGACATTTCCTTCCATACAAGGCTTCGTATGGTGCCATGCCGATACTCGAGTGACAGCTATTGTTATACGCAAATTCAATCAAAGGTAAGTAAAACATCCAATTCCCACCACTTTCCAGAATACACGCTCTCAACATGTCTTCAAATGTCTGAATAGTTCTTTCCTTTTGTGCATCGGTCTGTGGATGATTTGAAGTACTCAAATTCAAATTCGTTCCCATCTCAGGGTGGAATGCTTTCCAAATTCGCAAAGTAAACTTTGGGTCTCTATCTGAAATAATATTGGATGGTACACCATGTAATCTTACAATTTCTGCCACGAAGAGTCTTGCTAGGTGAATCATCTTATATTGTCTTAACCGACAAGAAATGTGCGGACTTTGTCAATCGATCTACAATCACCCAAATAGAATCATATGCACCTAAGGCACATGGTAACCCCATGATAAAATACATAGATATGCCCCATTTCCATATAGGAACGTTTAGAGGTTGCAACATACCTTCGGGTCTCTGGTGCTCTATCTTTACCTGTTGACAAATCCCAAACTGCTCCACATAGCTAGAAACATCCATCTTCAACCGGGAAACCAAAAGATCTTCCTTAAATCTTGATACATCTTGGTCGATCTGGGGTAAATGGTAAATTTACTCTTGTGGGCTTCGTCAAGAATCAATTTCTTCAACTCCACGTCAACGGGAACACATACCCTGTCTCTGAACAGAATAACCCCATCGATCATTTGTGGGAAACTTGGAAGACTTTCCTTAGCTTGCAACTATATGCCATTGCACTGTGCCTGGCGTATTCTTTCCTGCAAGACATTCTAAACATTTAAGTTATTGATTAATACATCGGATGCTACATGACCTTACCGGTTGATCAGAACCTGTGAAGTGTCCGGAAGATGATATGTAGTCGGACTGTGATGTCGAGGAGGAAAAAGGGGGTTGTACCTGCAAGTCACTCCGACGATCAAGTAAGAGTTGGAACAAGGATATACAAGTAAAGTATTAAGTTATATGTGGTGAATAGTGAATATTCGATACCTGGCCCTCATAGGTGTGAGGGTTTATATAATGCCCCTGGCGCATGGCCATTGGTGCCTAATTTTACACCTGGATATGCAGGTCCGTAAAATCAGGTAATTTCCAGGACTTGGTCAAACTAGACAGATGTGCCTGTAACTAGCCGTTGATTCCGAGGAGGGGGCCAGTTACAGGCATCTCTATGGTTGGTTTGTGGTGGCCTGCACGACTTTGATGTCGGGCAGGCTGAGAGATGCTTGTCTATCATCCTAGGCCAGTGTTAGCTTGGGAGGGAAAAAGGGTCGATATTGTCCGACAGAGAGCGGACAATACCTAAAGAAAGGGTTAGACTGGGCCCATTCAAGTTGTCAGGCCAGTCCAGAACAGTAGCCCTCCAAGTTGTTGCTTTTGGGTACAAGAGTGATGGCTTTAACACCTGCTCATGGAATGGGGCACGTCTTGTGGGGAAATGAGTGTTTCCCGTTGCGCCTTCTTGCGGAGAGATGAGGAGTTGGTCGTTGGGAGCTTTGAACTTAAAGAGGTAGCTTGTTTCGGGTAGCGTGCTAGGGAAGAGGTGCAATGATGACCTAGGGGATATGGTGTAATAATGAAGACCCTAGGGTTTCACAGACGTGTGTCTCGCACGCACATATGACCTCGGCTATAAATACTAGAGGATCAAGGTGTTTAGTGTTTTTCGTCTTCTCTCTCAACTGCTCGTAATAGCTTGACCGTCGACCACCGTTGTTTCTTGGGATTTGTCGCTCGCAACTGCTACTTTCAACCTTTCTTCTTCTATTAACTGGTAAGTTTTCAATTTTCCACGATTGTTTGCTTTCATTAGATCATATTTTGCCCATTTTATTTCTAGACATTCATGCGGCTAGGGTTTACGATTCCATTTGTGAGGACTCCTTTGGGGAGTGTTGGCGGTAGGCGGTGTTTCTGTAGTTTAGAATCATCGGAGCTGTCGTGGAATCCCCCGGGCACTTCGTGATGTGTCGTAGACATCCCCTTAGGACTTAGGAGTTTTTTCCTGTGATTTTTGCCCGTTTATGCGCCTTAGTGAGTGTTCTTGTTAGGGACACAATCCTCATTTCCCAGCGCCCTTTGGCTTGATTAGCGGTGGAAAGGTGGTTCTAGCATTAATGTCGAGCTCATCTTTTTCCTCTACTTTTCAGGTTCTATGGCTAACAACACCTAGGTTGATCTCTAGAGCAAGCCTATGTAATCTTCGAGAAGATCTTAAGATGAGACAAGTAGCTTGTCGAGCATTCTGGAGATTTCCGGGGATGTGCAGAATCAGTCAGAGCAACAAATGAGGGGTGGGGATGTGGAGATAACTTCCGCCGATCAAGGTTGCTTGTTTCCCCCTGGGAACGAGGAGGATCTGCGGGCTTCGGTTGCAAACGATCCCTGGGACTGGTTTTTGTATTTCTTTGAGCATCGGGAGGACGATTTTACAGATGTGTATACTCACAAGGAGGGAAACCAAAGAGAATGATCGCTATACATCCCCGGGAAAGAGAAGAAAATCTGCTCGAAATACGACAGGAGGAGGATTCCCATGTATGACATCGTATTTCTAAAGATGGGTCTTCGACTCCCCTTCTCTGATTTTGAGGTGGCCTTATTCAAGCATCTACGCATGGCTTTCTCCCAACTGCACCCGAACAGCATTGCATTCATGCGACCGTTCGAAATAGGTTGCGATTACTTGAAGATAGGGGCCATCATTCCCTTGTTTTTCTACTACTTCCACCTTCAGAGGAGCATGGACGACGGTAAATGGGGATGGGTTTCCCTAAAGTAATGCAACATGAAGCTGTTTAAAGCTTATCTGGAGTCCATCCGCCAATTCAAAGACAAACACATATTGGTGCAGCTTACTTCGAGCAAGGTGATGTTGAACTTCTTCAGGAACGTGCCGACACACAACGAGGATGGTACTCCCCGTCTGAATGAGCTACGATACCCCGTTGTAAAACAGGTTTACAAATTCCTGTTCTAGTGGACGATGAAGCATTTTGATAGTGAATTGGGTTCCTATGTCTGGAGGGAGGGGGATCTCAGAGGCATGGACCTGGAGAGCTTCACTGTCTTGACTATGTTCGTGGCTCGGATCCCTCATGTTCAGTGGGTCAACAGGGGAGGCAGGCTGGTGATCGACAAGAATGGGGAACATGTATACAAGTCGAGCCTCATAGTCATCAAATAGCTCCTCGGGAGCGCGGACCCCGTTAAATACTTGGGTATATATATGTTTTAAATAATAGTACGTGGCTGTTATTTATTTGACTCCTCGTTTACTAACTATGTTTCTTTTTGTTTGTTTTGCAGATAGCATGAATCCCGCTCAGGAGCGCTTAGATAAGACTCTTGCTAGCAGAGTGATGAGTGCCCAAAAGGATGTATAGAGTGACTCGGGGGGCCACTCCTGCCTCAGGTTCGGGTGACTCGTCATCAGCCCAAGCTACGGTAGCTCTTTCTCCTGCCGTCGTTTCCTCGAAAGCTAAGAGGCCACGTCCTAAGGGGAGCGTCGACCTAACTTAGGAAAAATGGAAGGTAACGTACGACCTATCCCCTTACTCGCTGGAAAAGACTTTCTTTGAGAATGCAGCTCTCCGTCTTCCCAGAGCCGAATCCCTTTATCTTAAGGGAATGGGGTATCCGGAGAAGAGGGCGATGCTGGCGCAAGATGCCGACGGTTTGATGTGGATCCTGGAGATGGCAGTCTCCTATATCGAGGGAAGTTCCTCTCAGAAGGCTGAGATAAAGAATCTTCAGGCCAAGGTGGCTGCGAGCGAGAAGGCCCAGGTAGAGGAATAAAAATTTCGAAAGCTGTCTGACGAAGAATCAGGGAGGCTCTCCGAGGAACGCAGGGTCCTCTTGCTTGAGAAGAAAGACCTTGAGGACAAGGTGGAGACCCTGATTACTGAGATTACGCCCGCTGAAGATGAGCTGGAGGACACCAAAGATCTAAAGACTCGAGCCGAGCTTTTTGCTCGTTTTAAGTTGGCTGTGGATGACGCTCAGGCTGCTTCCGAGGGAATCTTCGAAAATGTTGTAAAGAAGATGCACGTGTTGAACCCCGATGTTGAGCTCAACACCTCAGGGATAGGGGTCAACTATTATGTGGTTACCAGTAAGATTCTGGTCCCCGACTATCTCAAGGAGTTCGTCACTCAGCCGGCTGAGGGTCCTGCCCAACTATCGCCCATTGCTGAAGAACAAGTTGAAGGATGATTATTCTATTTATTCCGGTCTGCGAGCTGTATTATTGTTTTTTTGTTTCTTCGGGCTTTTGCCCGTTTGTGTAATTTTTGAATATGTGTGGTCTCCAACCATAAATTTATTATTTTTGGGATGGGGCGTTAAAAGCCTCTTTGTTGTAATATTCGCACACTAGCGGCCCAAGTGGTCGTCTCATTTAGTTTTTGGCATGATGGTCGTTTGTTTGAATATTTAACTTGTATTATTTGCATGTTCGTTGATAAACTTGTCTGTTTAGGACATTTTTTATTTTACTAAGAGTTTATAGTGGTGATTTTCTCGTTTGGTTCGTATGTTTATCAGTGTGGGGAAACTGATCAAACGGCCAGGGGTATACCGGCATGGTCCAGAACTCATATCTCGTTTCGAGGGACCTGGATTCGGCAGCGTAAACTTCCCATTGCAAGCTGGGTTTCTACCATTGTGGCACGAGGACTATGGAGCTCGATCAAGTTATCCACGTCGGGATGAAGGTGTGCTTGTTATAAGAGAGGAGCTTCGCCCCTTCTGAATATTTTGGGTGCTATTCTTGTGCTTGGGCATGCACGCATGGTCGGGTCTGGGTGAGTTTGACTTGTCGACCAAACTCGCTGACTACTCAGTGATTTTAACTATAATATTTTTTTATCTTTTCAGTGTTCCATGATCGAACGAGTTGTTCTCCTTGTAAGTTTTCCAAGTAATACGCTCAAGTGTGTGTTTTCGCGTAGACGCGATAAGGACCTTCTCAGTTTGATGCGAGCTTTCCCTCGCGATATTCTTTGCGATTTCTCTTTAAGATAAGGCTTCCGACCTCGAATTCTCGTCGTATGACCTTGGCGTCATAACGCATGGCTATTTTTTGTTTGAGCAAGGCCTCTCGTAGGGCCTCTCCTGTCCTGATTTCTTCCCCTAGATCTTGTTCCTCCCAGAGGGTAACATCGTTCATATCCTCGTTTAGAGAAGCCTCGGTTCACCTAGAAGGTTCTTCAGTCTCTACGGGAATGACGGCCTACGTCCTGTAAGCTAGTTGGTAGGGGGTCTCCCCGGTTGACGAATGTGCAGTTGTTTGATATCCCTAGAGTACACTGTGTGACTCCTCGACCCATCTTTTCTTGGTCTCTTCCAATCTTTTCTTGAGGCCCCTGAGTATTACTCTGGTCATAGATTCGGCCTGACCGTTTGTCTGGGGATGCTCGAAAGAGGTGAAGTGTTGGGTGGTGCCCAGTTTGGCGAGGTATTCCTGAAAGGTGTAATCTGCGAACTAAGTCCCGTTGTCAGTGATAATCGCTTATGGGATGCCAAACCGAGCAAGCATATTTCTTTTATAGAAGCGAAGGACGTTTTGGGTGGTGATTTTAGCCAAAGCTTCGACTTCTATCCATTTTGTGAAGTAATTGACAACTACAATCAGATATTTGTTCTGATTGGTTCAGACCACGAATGGACCGAGGAGATCCAATCCCCACAAGGCGAAATACCAGGGAGAGGAGAGGGATTTAAGCTCGTTAGGTGGAGCCAAATGCATGTCTTCGTGTCGTTGGCATTTGTCGCATTTTTTCACGTGCTCTTTTGCTTCGTGCTGCATGGTGGGCCAATAATATCCTGCTCGCAAAGCTTTTCTCGCTAGGGATCTTCCGCTTAGATGTTGGTCGCTGATGCCCTCATGGATTTCGAGTAAGACACGATCTGCCCCGCTTCAGTCGACACATTTGAGAAGGGGAATGGAAAATCCTCTCCTGTAAAGTTTTCCCTCGACCAAAACGTAAGAGCAAGCTCTTCGCTTGACAACAGATGCTTCTTTCGGATCGTCGGGGAGTTTTCCCTTGACGGGGTAATCGTATACATGGGTCATCCAACATTCACTGTCCGTGATGGAGAACCTTTCTAAGGTAGAGGGTGGCTTCTGAGTGCTTGGTAGAGGAAGGATTTCTTGTATCACTGACTTACTCCCCCTTTCCTCTTCGTGCTTCCCAGCTTAGATAGGATATCTACGCGAGCATTATTCTCGCGAGGAACATGTTGTACGTCCACAGATTTAAATTTCTTTTTCCTCTCCTGGACCAAAGCCCAATATTTAGCGAGTTGGTCTTTTTTAACCTCATATTCGCCTCGGACTTCAGAAGCGACCAACTGAGAGTCGGTGAATATTTTTACTTCCTCGGCTCCCAAATCTTCGGCCAGTCATAAGCTCGCGAGGAACACCTCATTTTCGGCCTGATTTTTGGAGGTCAGAAAAGATAGAGCAAGGGAGACCTCGATTAGGGTCCCTTCCTTTTTTTCCAGTATGATGCCAGCGCCGCTTCGGGTCAAACTGGAAGTGCCATCGACGAAGATTGTCCAGTGATGTGATCCGTCTGGATCTATGGGCAAGGTAATTTTAACATTCTGCCGACCATGTCTGTCCTTCCGAGCAACTACTTTATTGGTTGATCTGTTCGGACGACTATGGTGTGGGCCAGGAAGTAGTGTATGAGTCTCCTCGCTGGGTTAACGAAGGCTAGAGCTACTTTTTTGATTTGTTGATATCTTGCGTCTAGGCCCTGCAGGGTTTTTCTCGTGAAGTAAATTGGCCTTTGTCCCTAATGAGTTTCTCTAATCAGTGTGCACTTATTGCCTCGTTCTTTTGGGTAGAATCCGAGGAACTTTCCTTCCCGTACGCCAAAGGTACATTTCTCTGGGTTGAATCACATCTGACACTTTCGAGACTGCTCAAACACTTTCTTTAAGTGGGCGGTATGGTCGAGCTCTTCCGTGGACTTTACAATCATGTCGTCCATATAGACTTCAAGTATGTCGCCAATCTCGTTGCAAAAAACTTTTTTCATCATGCGCTGATATGTAGCGCCCACATTTTTTAGGCCGAAGGGCATTACATTGTAGTAATAGTGACTCGGTCATGAAAGCGGTGTATTTCTTGTCCATTTTTGCCATCGGGAACTGGTTATAACCAGAGTATGCATCCATAAATGATAGCAATTTGAAACCGGCTTAGTTGTCGACCAGTTTGTCAATATTGGGGAGGGGATAAGCATCTTTCGTGCAAGCTCAATTGAGATTAGTATAACCAATACACATGCGCCATTTTCCATTAGATTTTTTCAAAAGAACTACATTTAAGAGCCAGATTATGTACTGGGCTTCAGAAATAAAATGTGCCTCTAGGAGGTCTTTTATAGTTAGTTCTACAGCCTTCGCTTTCTCGGAAGACTGTTTTCTTTTGTGCTGCGCGACTTCCTTGAGGGCAGGACCTATAGTCAAGTGATGGCATGCAACTCCTGGATCTAATCTGGGCATCTCAGTCGCACTCCAGGCGAACAAATCAACATTCTCCCTTGGGCAAGCTTTGAGTTGCCTTTTTGCTAGGTCAGGAAGATCTTCTCCAACCTTCACTCCTTTGGTGGGATCTTCTATAAGGAGAACTATCTCGAAGTCTCTCATCACTTTGATTCTAATGTCAATATTAAAATTATTCAGGTATACTCATCATATGTGTATTGATAATTCCACATCAGAAGTATATAGATTTATAGACCCTGCTAGGTGTATATATGTTAATAATGTGCTGAAATCTGAAGCAGATTTTAAAAAATACATACTAGATAAGTTACATGACGAAAACAAAGTGTGTCACTTACTACCATTAGTTCATAAGTAAGTTTTTTTAAAATTTAGTTTTCTATTTTTTAATTTTGATAACATAGATATTTTATTTGACTTTTGTGTTTCCACACACGTACAAATCTCATTGGTAATTAATAGTTTTTTGTTCAAGAGACAATATTGTTGTCGTCTTTTGTTCGTTTCATTGGGAAATTGATCAAATCACGAAGAAAATTATTACAAGGTAAGTTTGTCCTTTGTGACTTTTGTTATAATATATTATATATCATGTATACATAAATTTTTACAAAAGTAATTTCCTATTTTATGTGACTTTATATGGAATTTTTTTTTCTGAATTAGTGATTTTGGGGTTCATCAAATGGCAAATGGAAATAGAAAAAAAGTTACATGGCTTCATCCTAATGTAAGTGTGATGTATATTACAAATCTATATTTAATTTTATATCAAGTATTCATTAATTATATCATTCGTTTGTCTAGACAAGAAGACAACATAACTCTAATGATTGTGGATACTATGTGATGAAAAATATGTTGGATATTGTCTCTGCCAATATAACTGATTCTTGGATGCAGGTAATAAAAAAACTTTACTTTTATAGTTACTTTGCGTTTTGCAACTTAATGTGAATTCTTAAAGAATAAGTCTATATTGTTATTTATGTATTATAGGTATGTGATGACCCAATAGAATTAATACAAGATGCTTTGTATGATTTTTGACTCCGTTGGGCAAAAAATTTCTTTAAGTTATATAAAAATTAAGCTTGAACTGGTGAGTTATTTAGAATTGGCTATACATATCTTATTTGAGTTTTTTTATTTTGGTGTTGTCTGCTGATGTTAATTGGTGTTATTATTTATTGTTAGCAGATGTGATTTTGGTGTTGTCTACTGAAGCTATAAATCATCTTCTTGCGGATTGCATGTTGGTATTTCAAGTGTGGATATTTTTGTATAATTTTATTGGTTTTGTTGTTGTAGTAATCCACCATTTATAAACTTCCTTATAATTTTGTACACTTCCTTATCCTAGATTAGTACTTTTATAACTTAATGGTTCGTTTTGAAGAATATATATATATATATATATATATATATATATATATATATATATATATATATATATATATATATATATATATATGCATCCTAGATATTTGGTACAATGAAAAATATTTGGTGACCTAAATGTGGTTTTGATGTTGGAAAAATATTAAAAATTAGGTACAAATAAATAAATTCTGAGAATGCACCTGATTTAGTTAAATATGGCATATTAAACAAATACTTTACATCGGGTATATTAAGAAAACCGATGTAAAAAACAATTTATTACATCGAGTATATTAAGAAAACCGATGTAAAATCTTTCCTTTATTTTTTTTATTATTTATTTTAAATCAGTTCTAAAATCTAACCGATGTAATATGTTGAGCTTTTACATCGGGATGTAGCCCGATGTAAAATATCTTTGATTTTCTATATTGCTTGGATTTACATCAGACCAAGAACATATGTAAAAAGTACTTTTCGCCCGATGTAAAATGTATTTCCCACAGTAGTGGAAACTGAAGTTTTCTCCAAAGTCGGAATTTGAAATTCATAATGTGGCTTCTATACACCAAATTAGCACGCATTTTTGATTTAAACATGTTTAACAAAGTTCCCAAAGTTGAATTAAGGATCAAATCACAGGAATTGACTGAGTTTTGATGCACATGGAGTCACACTTTTTTAACTTTCGAGCTCCATCCAAATTCCCTCGAAACTTCAAATTTCTTATTAATTCTTTTAAACATTCGTTTCTAATAGAGGACCCCACTCTTCTCATTTTCTCAAGCTTGAACAACCAAAATAACTATGTCAAACTCCCTCCATAACTAACTTTTCTAAGATTTCAAATTCCTCTTTTCGCCACTTTTCAATCCAATTTCTTCATTGATCCTTCATCCTTGACCTTCACTGAAGCTAACAGAAGAAGAATCAACACTTGAGGTGCCCTGAATCGTGATAGCCAAGTCCGTTAATAGAGCAAGTTCATCTGACTTCATTCAGGTAGTTTAAGACACCAAATCTTCTAACTGAAATTACAGGTAGTTTAAGACACCAAATCTTCTAACTCAAATTACTTGAATGGTCTATGATTTTCACTGATGCTTGCTCTTAAATCAATTTTAGTGAAACAATGCATTTGATACTTCTGATTTTTTATTTTAACATTTCCAAACATCTCTGGTTTTTTTCAAATGGACTATGTTATGCTTTATATAAATTTTTTGTGAGCATATGGTTGTGATCGTCTCAAGTAGACACATCTAATGGTACAACTATGAACGCGTAAATTTACCGATTCATGGATCTTGGATTTTCCCTACTTGCAGGAGGCTGGAGGTTGAAGACGACCTACTTGTCGTTCTTCAACCAATGATACACTTCATATCTGTTAGATCTGCCAGCGTGTATATGTGAAAGAGATCCAACGTGCGTGGTTTTTTCTGATTTATTTTATTTTTACAAAATTATTTTAAATTTCATTTATCTTTAAAAATTCATAACTCTTTAATTTTTTTATCCAAAAATTATGAAAAAAAATATACAAAAATACTTTGAATTATTACTGACTTTGTGAATATTTTTTCATATTTTTATTTTGATGTTGGATATTTTTCATAATTTTTACATTTTTTGCTTTATTTTAATTATTTTAAAAATACTTTTTGATCTTTTTAAATTCTACAAAATTTATGGAAGGATCCAATGACATCTTGACAAATATTAGTGGCCTCATTTTATTTTTATTTCCCATTTTACTATTTTTCACAAATTTTGGTTTATTTTTTTATTTTCTTCATTTTTTAAAATTAGTTTTTGACTTTAAAAAATTCTGAAATTTTTTTCAACCTTTATTAAATCATGTTTGACCTCTAACTATTTTTTAGGATTTTTATTTAGTGTTTTAATATGCTTTATGTAGTTTACCACTCATTTTCCTTTTATTAACTATCTAAATATTATTTTATTTAAATATTATTTTTTATAATTTTTATTTTGGTTATGACTTGGACTTTATTTGGTGACAAATTCCTCAACCTCATTGGATCTTGGGTGTTGATAGGTTGAGAAACCAAATCCACCAAAATGGATGAATAATGTGGATGATATTTGAAACCCTAATTTCATACATTGCATCCCTTCCCTTTTCATCTCCTTCCCTTCTCTTTTGTGCTACATGTTGTTAGAGGATGATCTACATATCATCTCTCAAAACATATGGCACATAGATTACTATTGACCGACCTCAAAATAGGTGCAACTTCTACATAAGGCCACTTACGATTGCTTAACACAGCGCTAAATTTTGTTCCAATTCGAGAAATAATCAGTTGAGCTTTTCATTTTCTTTTTGAAGATACCTAATAACCAACTTGAACAATAAAAATCTTTAAGGTTACTTGGACTATTTGGTTAACATCCTTATCATTTTGGAGTTATGGACTTCTTGGACTTAGGAATAGAGACCTTGACCTACCTTGAGACTTTGGGACTTTTATTGTTGTGTAGTCTGGAGTTCTCGGGGTTTACCCAGACACATTAGGTTATTTGTTTTCTTTGTGTGCAGGTTATTCTAATTATGTGCTTTGTCTGTGATCAGGAATTCATTTGTATACAACCATTACTCTGCCCAATTTTTTTGAAGACTTAATGCAATTGAAGCTTGGTTTTCTTAAGAGGTTTATTATCTTTCCTTGTTTGGCTTCAATCTAAAGGATGGGAATTTAACATTGACTCATTGTGTCAAGTTTTGGCTTCTTGTTGGTTAGACGATTCTTTTCCTTAGCTTTTACCTCATCCTTTAGGATAGTCCCTTCATATCCTCCCATGTTCTTTAATTTTAAAAATCTTCTCCCTACTTTTCAAAACTCTTCTTGTTTTTATAAACTTGAATCTCTTTCATAATAAACTCGGACTTAGGTCCATGGATTTTCAAAAATATTTTCTTAATCAAACTTTAACCAACTTAATAATACTTTGACTTTTTTTGTGAGAAGACTAAAAGTCAATCAATCTCATTTAAACTATTTTTCCACTTTGGCTTTTGACCTTAAAACTTTCTCAAAAGATTAGACTCTTGTCAACTCTTGTAGTGATGCGAGATACAATACTTCTACGATATGTAGTGAAGTGAGATATTTTCCACTTGAGTGTTGAGTGAGGCTTTGTTGATTTTAAAATCCAAGCTATATCCTCCACTTTGAGATGATGCAAATTCTCCTTTCTCATAATCGTGGATAGTAAGTATGTTCTTCCACTCGGATACGACGATGATATCTCGTTTCTTAAAATTAACCAACACACTTGTGTTTCAAATTTTTTAAAGGAAAACTACGAGTACCCTGATCCCCTATTTCACAGAAGGTGGTACATAAGCATTAAACGTTCGCAACCGCGGCGGGTGCAAAAATTATAAAAAAATGCTTCTTTTCTCATCTTCACCATCTATTTTTTATGCAACAGTTATAGCAAAATACACAAATTTTCAAAGAGGTACCTACGGACTATCGTAGATGTTTTGGGTCCTAATACCTTCCCTTTGCATAACCAACCCCCGTAGTTAGATTCTCTCCCCACTCTTTTTGGGTTATTCACTCTTTTCCCATTCCTTTGGAAACAATAAAGTGCAGTGGCGATTTTTATTTGATCTGTGTGAGTCAAGTCAATCCAATATCTTAGTCTCAACATTTCTACCGCTACATAAAAATGGCGACTTCACTGGGGAAGTACAGAAAAAATGGCGACTCTGCTGGGGAAAGATCGACCAATTGCTAGTCCATCCCTAAGTGGGTCGAGCCTATCTTTGTTTATTTGTGTATGTGCTATTATTTGTTGTATATTATATGTTGTATATATGTGTGTCTGTATTTTCCTAGTTTTCATGGTGTTTGGTGATTTCTCATAAGTCCTCTACCCGGACTTGAGCAAACTTAAGATAAGACGGGCGGTATAGTCATGTTAACTTTTAGGGAGTAATCCCAAAAAAAGGAGGCATGAGATCCCCCCAATCAGTGGAGGCCCTTTTGATTGTAGTATTGTTTACCGTGTAATCAGGAAGACGTGTTGCTTTCAACCTGGAAGCCAGCTGAAACTGAGGACCGTAGAACCCTTAACCCATCTTTCCCTTTTAGGTGTAGTGCAAAAACTATGACAGAGTAATCCGGAAATAGTTTTCACGCGATACTACACTCAAACGAGTTTTTCCTGTGAATATTACTAATTACCGAGTTAATCGAGACGTTGTTAATATCCGAAGGAAAGATGTAGACTCTATGAACCTCTTAGAAACTTGTTCGGAAGGTGAGAAGCTATTAGTCCATACCTTATGGGTAGTACCTTTGACCTTATGCTCGTGACGTAGAAGCTTCGAACCCCCATGTTTGTGATCATGTGTGTGATTGTTGCATCATGCATTCATGCATTCATGGACCCATGAGCATCCTTTAAAACACTTGTTTCAAGGGACATAAAGTTAACTTTTTGTGAATATCTCAGGTACTTTTTTACCATGGATTCTGGAAAAAGAAAGACTCAGAAGTTCAGTTTCAAAGATCCCAAGATAGATGAATTGGTGATTCTGATCCCCGAGATCAAGAGTTCTATAGATTTTCGGAAGAAATATCGATCCATCGTATCTCTTATGAAGCTAAGGAGGAAGGATGGTATTCTCTTGACTTTGGTCCAATTTTATGACCCGATGTATCAATGTTTTACTTTCCCTGATTATCAGTTGATGCCTACATTGAAGGAGTATTTTTACCTACTGGGTTTATCTGTTACCGATCGTGTTCCTTTCACCGGTTTGGAGGGGGAGCAAAAGTCTCATGAGATTGCTGCTATGGTGCATTTGGGGAAATCTGAGATTGAGGCCCACATGACTACCAAAGGTTGCCGACATGTATGCAGAAGAGAACAAGTAGTTGAAGGCTCAGATTAAGACTCACAGGAAAGCGTCAGTGTGTGGAGTGATCTTCATCAGCTTTTCCTTCTTAGGATTCTAGATTCTATCTTCTCGTGTACTTGGGATTGTTTAAACTTGTACTAAATAGTTGTTATCCATTTTGAAGTTATTATAATTAGATTTTTAGTATTTCAAAATATGTTAGTACTTTAGTATTTCAAAATTGTCTATAATTATCTGAGTCCCTTGAAATATTAATAATAATTAAATAAATCATGTGCATTTCATATCATTCATCATCTTACACATTTCTTGCATTTCTGATCCTATCCAGGTGTCCTACTGTGTTTCTCTGACTTTGTTCAACAAGTTGTCTCGTCGGTATAATACTCAGGCTAATTCCAGGAAGAACATGGAGAATCTTGAACAAGAGAATCACGAGCTGCACGAAGAGGTTACTACTTTGAAGGCCGATATGTCCAATCTGAATGCTTTGATGGATTCATTGGTGGCTGCTCAGAATCATCCACCACTTGTTCCTCTTTCTTCTCAGCCATAACAAACAACGATTGCTTCTAAAGGTCCATCAGTTCCCGTTTATGTTACTCTAGTTGCTACTGCACATAATAGTATGCCTCAGGGTAACCCGTGAGGGATGCCTGAAAGTTTCATGCTAGAAGGGTATAATCTTGATGCTCAAGTTCTAGTTGTTCAAGTTGCTGCTACTCTCGCAGCTCCTATGTTGCATGTTACTCATATGGCTAGAAATGAGATTAACTATATTGCACCTCCTACAGTGAATGCTATTTAGTTTGTTAATGATGAAGTTTATCATCCTGTTCCTCCACCGAGTGAAAGTGTGGGTTTCTATGACCGGTTGGATGACTTTCAAGACCAAATAAATGAGATGCAGAAATAAATGAAAGCTCTTTAAGGAAAAGATTTGTTTGGCAGAATGTTGGTGAACTCTTCCTAGTTCCTAATGTGAAGGTGTCAGTGTAGTTTAAAGTGTCGAAATTCTAGAGGTACAAGGGCAAATTTTGTCCTCGTGACCACCTCGTGATGTATATCAGGAAAATGTCTACTCATACTAATGATTAGCGTTTTCTCATTCATTTCTTCTAAGATAGTTTAACTGGTGCCGCTCTGAAGTGGTATATAAGTTTGGACAATAGCAGTATTCGCAGCTTCAATGATCTGGGGGAAGCCTTCATCAAGCAGTATAAGTATAATATGTTCATGCCACCTGACCATGACCATTTAAGGGCAATGGCTCTGAGAGACAAGGAGTCGTTAAAAGAATATGCACAGCGCTGGCGCGAGATAGCTGCCTAGATAGTGCCACCTATGGGAGAAGAAGAAATGACCAAGGTCTTCCTGAAAACCCTTGGATCATTTTATTTTGAAAGGATGGTCGCCAGTGCGTCGAGTGATTTCACTGAAATGGTAAGCATGGGTGTTCGACTAGAAGAAGCTATCAACGAAGGGAACTTGACAAAATATGAAGGGATAAAGAAGTCATCATATGGGTTTTGTTGAAAGAAAGAAAGTGAAACAAATGTTGTTATTGGGGAGAGGAAGATTAGACCACCTAGAAGACATCATCGATACCAGCAACAAGTTGCTTCTGTGACTCCAGTTGTCAATGTAGCTCCAACCACTGTTGCCTATCAAAGACCATCTCCTCAGGGAAATCTAGGACAAAGTCAGAAGAGAGAGGCTTTTGACAATATTCCAATGAGCTACGCAGAGTTATTCCCACCGTTGATTTAGAAGAAGTTGGTTCAGACCAGGTCTCCCCCTGCTATACCATCACCTTTACCCTGGTATTATAAGGAAGATCATACATGCCCTTTCCATCAAGGAGCCCCAAGGCACAACATTGTGAACTATTATCCTTGAAAATCTGAAGTACAAAAGATGGTGAGATTTGGCCTCTTATCCTTTAAAGATGTTGGCCCTAACGTGAAAGATAATCCTTTGCCTAAGCATGGAGGAGAAGATGCTTTAAACATTGTTGTTGGTTGTCTTGGGGACTTCCGGATTTTTGATATCTACTTGGTTAGAAGGGATCTGGTGAAGATGCATGCGGATCTCTGTGAATTCAGCTATTATACGTACGACCATGCTGGTTGTGGTATTTGTAGTACAGATATCCAAGGATGTGATAAGATAAAGGCTGATCTTCAGGAAATGATGGACGAAAGCATCATTCATATAATCAGGCCTAGGGACCAGTACAAAGAAGATGTGAACATGGTCTATGGATGTCTCGGTGAATCACAAATTTTTGACGTGAATAATATGAATGATGATTTGGCGCAATTTCACGGTACCTTCTATCATATGGATGGTCAAGAAGAACACCAATATGGGTCTTGCCGGATTTGTTGCAGAGACATTCGTGGTTTTTCCATTGTGATAAGGGGTGTTCAATTATTATTGAAATATGGTACTATCAAAGTTTCGGGAAATAGAGAAAAGTACACTGGAATTAACGTGATTGAACACTGCTCGGCCGAGACTGTGTCAAATGATGAGTATGCTTCTGCACATGAGTTCTTTTCTTGTGATGAAGATATGTCCTCCAACAATGATTCTTTTATCTCTAAGTATTCTGAAGAAGGGGTGAATGTTATTGTGCCTCGTTTCGGTGTTCCCGCCCCTATAGAGATTGAGTACCATAGCAAGCTAAATGTTTCTCCAGTGGTTATTTGCCTTCCAGGCCCTATGCGGTACAGATCAGACAAAGTTGTTCTATATAAATACAACACGATAATATTGGAGAATGGTATGGAAATTCCCATCCAACCTTTGTCTGATGTCAAGAATATTGTTGAAGCCATCCGAGTGACCCGCAGTGGTCGTGTCTTTGCACCTATCATTCGAGGGAATGTTAATGCTGATAAAAAGGTTGTTGAAAGTACTAAAGCTAATAAAGAAGTGGGGGAATATAGTGGTACTACTCGGGAAAAATATGTGGACGACATGATTAAGATTATTGAGTGACTACATGATCATAGATCAATTGTTGCAGACTCCAACTAAGATATCTATTCTAGCCTTGCTAATGAACTCTTCTGCCCACAGGGAATCTTTGATGAGAGTATTGGATCAAGCATTTATGGAATGTGATATGTCTTTAGACCAATTCAGTAGTGTTGTAGGGAATATTACATCCTGTAATAACCTAAGTTTTTGTGATGAATGAAGGAATCACAACCTGGCTCTCCATATCTGCATGAATTGTAAGAATGACTCATTTTCTAATGTGTTGATTGACAATGGGTCAGCTTTGAATGTTATATCGAGGAGCACACTTATGAAGTTGAAGTACCAAGGAATTCCCATGCGCCCAAGTGGCATAATTCTGAAAGCTTTTGATGGATCGAGGAAGTCTATCATCGGAGAAGTAGATTTTCCTATTCATATAGGCCCGCACTTATTTCAGATTACTTTATAGGTTATGAATATTATTCCCGCTTACGTCTATTTACTGAGACGATCGTGGATCCATGAGGCAAGGGCTGTTACTTCAACATTTCACCAGTAGTTGAAGTTTTTTCATGAAGGAAAGGTGGTCATCATAAACGGGGAGAAGGCTTTGTTAATATCTCATTTATTCTCTTTCAATGTTGTGGAAGCGGATGAAGCTGCTGTTGGAACTCAGTCCAAGCTTTATCCATTAATAATGTGAGGGAAAATGAGGATTCTATAGCCTCATTTAAGGATGTTCAACATGTAAAGCATAATAGCCTTAGCAAGGAGTAGGGGAAGATTGTTGATCTGCCTGTGAATAAGAATAAAGTTGGATTTGGATTCTATGTGAAGAATAGTAAAGGTGAAAGTATGAAGCCGAAGTCTGCTTTGGGCAAATATCAAGAAATTTTTCATAGTGGAGGTTATCTTCATCCAATTGTTCCTAGGATCAATGCTATTCTGGAAGGTGAATCAGAACAAGAGATCTCGAACTATGTGATGCATGCAGTCAGAGTCCAAACATGGATCACCATTGATGTTCCCTCTTGCATTCATATTTCAAAGTAATTTGTTTTTGTTAATTTTTTCAAAAATATTTCACTATGCCCAAGGTGAAAGTATTGATGTTGTATGGGCATATCTGTTGTTTTGATCTTTAAAATCATTAATAGAAGTTGTTTTTGATTCCGAAGTTGTATGGGCATATCTGCTTGAGCGTGAGGAAAGTACCATTCAGCCATATAAAGAGCCGTTGGAGGCGATTAATTTGGGTTCAGAGGAAGATCTAAAATAATTCAAGATTGGAGCACTGCTTCATCCCGATGTGAAGAGCAGGTTGATTGAATTGTTGAAAGAATATGTAGACATATTTGCTTCGTCTTACCAAGAGTTGCTGGGGCTGGATACTGATATTGTGGGACATCATTTTCCGCTAAATCCAGAATACCCGCCAATCAAGCAGAAATTGCGAAGAACTCACGCTGATATGGCAGTGAAAATTAAAGAAGATGTTTTAAAGCAGATTAATGCCAGTTTTCTTGTGACATCAGTGTACCCTCAGTGGATTTCCAATATTGTCCCAATACCAAATAAAGACGGAAAAGTTCTCATGTGTGTTGATTATAGAGATTTAAACAAAGCTAATCCAAAAGATGATTTTCCATTGCCATATATTGATATGTTGGTTGACACTACAACAAAATTCAAAGTATTCTCGTCCATGGACGTATTTTCCAGATATAACCAAATCAGAATGGCTCATGAGGACATGGAAAAAACTACGTTTATCACACCCTGGGGAACACTCTATTACAGAGTGATGCCTTTCGGGTTGAAGAACGCTGGTGCAACATACCAAAGGGCTATGACAGCCTTATTCCATGAACTAATGCACACGGAAATTGAGGTGTATATTGATGATATTAATGCTAAATCCCACACTGAATAAGGGCATATAGAGGATTTCTTGAAATTGTTTCAGCGTATGAGAAAGTATCGTCTCCGCTTGAATCCAAATAAATACACCTTTGGTGTTCGATCAAGAAAATTGTTAGGTTTCATTGTCAGCCAAAAGGGAATTGAAGTTGATCATGATAAAGCTAAGGCAATTCAAGAAATACAAGCACCAAGAACTGAATATCAAGTTAGAGGCTTCCTTGGGTGGTTGAATTACATTTCCAGATTTATCTCCCATATGATTGCAACGTGTGAGCCGATCTTTAAGTTGTTAAAGAAAGATCAAGGTTGTGTATGGACAAATTATTTCCGAAAGGAATTTGGAAGAATTAAAGAGTATCTGCTTGAACCTCCTATCTTGCTCCCTCATGTTGAAGTAAGTCCATTGATTATGTATCTTCCAGTGTTAGGTAATTCTATGGGATGTATTTTGGGACAACAAGATGAAACAGGAAGAAAAGAATATGAAAATTTATTATCTTAGTAAGAAGTTTACTGATAGTGAGTCGCGGTATTCTATGCTGGAAAAAGCATGTTGTGCTCTAGCCTGAGAGGTAAAACCGTTGTGGAAATATATGATGAATCATACTACTTGGTTGATTTCCAAAATGGATCCAATTAAGTATATCTTTGAAAAGCTTACTCTTAAGGAATAATTTGCCATTGACAGATGCTGTTTTTCGAATATGATATTGAATGCCGTACTCAGAAGGCTATAAAAAGTAGTGTGTTGGCAGATTATCTTGCTCACCAATTAGTTGATGATTATCAATCTGTTAAATATGATTCCCTGATGAGGATGTGATGTTTTTGAAGATAAAATATTGTGAGGAACCTTTGTCTGGGGAAGGTCCTGATCTTGAATCACGACTGGTGCATTGAACAAAGATAGAAAGACATTGAGAAGGTTGGCAGACAACTTTTTCCTCAATGAAGATGTGCTATACAAAAGAAATTATGAAATGGTCTTGCTCAGATGCGTGGATAGACACGAAGCTGACATGTTGATTTATGAAATCCATGAAGGTTTCTTTGGCACTCATGCCAATGGACAATCGATGTCAAAGAAGATGCTTAGGGCAGGTTACTATTGGCTGACAATGGAATCTGAATGTTATAAATTTGCAAAGAACTGCCATAAGTGCCAGATTTATGCTGACAAAATTCACGTGCCCCTAACACTCCTAAATGTTATTTCTTCTCCGTGGCATTTCTCTATGTGGGATATTGATATGATTGGAATGGTTTAGCCCAAGGCATCGAGTGGACATCGTTTTATCTTGGTGGCAATAGACTACTTCACCAAATGGGTGGAAGTTGCTTCATATGCTAATGTCACTAAGCAAGTGGTAGTATATTTTATTAAGAACAATCTTATATGTTGGTATGGTGTGCCAAGCAGGATTATCATCGACAACAACTAGAATTTGAATAACAAGATGATGACAGAACTTTGTAAAGAATTCAAGATTATCCATCACAATTCATTTCCTTACAAGTAAAAGATGAATGGGGTTGTTGAAGATGCCAATAAAAATATCAAGAAGATCATCCAGAAAATGGTTGTTACCTATAAAGATTGGCATGAAATGCTCCATTTTGCTTTGCATGGATATCGTACATCCGTCCACACTTCAACAAGGGCAACCCCTTTCTCTCTTGTGTATGGTATGGAAGCAGTGCTCCTAGTTGAGGTTGAGATTCCCTATTTACATGTGATAATGGAAACCAAGTTGTCAGAGGCTGAATGGGTCCAGAACAAATTTGACCAATTGAATTTTATTGTAGAAAAGAGAATGCCAACCTTGTGTAATGGCCAGTTATATCAGAAGAGAATGAAGAAAGCTTTTGATAAGAAGGTCAAGCCTCTCGAATTCAGAGAAGGCGACCTCGTGCTCAGAAAGGTCATGTCTTATAACGCTAATTCTAATGGCAAGTGGACTCCCAATTTTGAAGGCCCATATGTTGTCAAGAAAGCCTTCTCTGGCGGTGCATTGATTCTTGAAACTATGGATGGCGAGGAGTTCCCACGTCCTATGAATGTTGATGCAATCAAGAAATACTTCTCCTAAAGAAATAAAAGAACAACTCGCTAAGTCAAAAACCCGAAAGGGCGGCTTAGGCAAAAAAGAGCGTCTCGGTAGGCTGAAAACCCGAAAGGACGGTCTTGGAAAAAATAAAAGACACAAACAGAATAATTATTCCCGCTAGGTTGAAAACCCGCAAGGGTAACCTAGGCAAAATTTAGGGATTTCTTGGCAAGTAACTTCATTAGACAAGAGTTGATCATTGAAGCAACAATCTTCTTGGATCCTCACCACACTTCAATAGAAGTCCTTGCTCAAGAATTCAGAGTTGTTAGGGAGAATAATGGTCATTGTATTTCCATTTATTTATTCCAATATATTACCATTTTCCAAACTTTGTAATCATCTATGGGGTCTCGCCATCCGCAGACTACCATTCTATTAATAAAGTTTGAGCTTTTATCCAATTCTTTGCAATTATTATTTTATTCTACTTACAAAGACTCCATTTATTATTGATAGTAATTTTCAAAACAAAGAGTTTTAATAATAAAATTGTTTTTGAAAAGAATTTACAAATTACTTTTTACTTTAGATTTTGTGACTCAAGAAAAAACGAAAATAGTGATTCTAAGGATGGACGAACTCTAAAATTTCAGAAGTATATTTTTCCCCAAGAGAGTTCTTTCAGGTCTCTTTCGCTGATATGTGTATTATCTTCTTGTTTTTCTCAAGTAGTTGGAGATGATACCAATTGATGTATAGTTGTGATCCCATTTTCCCCAGTCAATTCTTGGTCCAGTTTTTCTCAAGGAATATTATTTTTTCGGGTTTTGCATAGTCTAAAGCCTCTATCCCAGATTCTCCAGTAAGGTCTTTGCTCATGAAGAAAGGCCCTTTGTGAGCTAAGGTGGAGTCATTTTCAAAATGTCTCCCTTTGCAATGATGGCATTATTGTTGATTGTTTCCCTAGCAACTAGACAAGGGCAATATCTATTAAAATAAGTGTTGAAATAGTTATCAAGTTTTTGGGTTTTATTCCGCCAGGTGCTGGGTTTGATTTAAAATCCCCGTAATTTTGATTTTATTACTGTATTATTTGACTTCTTAAATCCCCAAGTAAAGCTGAGGTAATGTTTCTCTCTGAAGGTTGTTATCCCCATGTGGTTTCATAATTTCTCCCAAGGGAAGTTTGTGTAATCTTCACTCTTGGTATTGAATAGTGTATTTTGGGCTCCTATAGGTGATGTGGTGTTGTCCTCCCCAATGAAGCCAACACGAAATTCCCAATTGATATCTCGATGGTGTGGTTTTCATCTGCCCTAATGAAGTTAGTATTATTATTTCCAGTGGAAATCTAGATATTGAAACACTGTTTTCCCCATTGAATTCTGTGATGTTCCCCAGTGAAGCCTAAAAGAGGATGTTATATCCCTGTATTTGTACTGATCTATTATTTTTATCATTTTCGGATTATGTTTCTCCCGGGTGAAGTTAAGCCATGAAATAGGAATTTATTTCCTCACTTGGTGCTTATTTTCTTATGAAATTTTCCTCTTGGATGTGATTTAGCCGAGTATTGACTTTACCCAAGCTGGTTTTGTCTGGTTATTCCCAGTGTCGTATGTCTGTTTTACCAGCATATATGTGATAACATTCATACATTCATACATACATCATACATAGCTGAATTTAAAATTCTTTGCTCACTTACATTCATTAATGTTTTTGTTAACACATTACCCTATTTTGCAGAGTTATGTTACCTTCTCTCCAATAGATTGTCAATCTTAAGCATAAAGTGTATATCCTTTAAATTTCCCCAATGAGTTATCCCTCGTGGAAGAATTTTTCTTTAGGATTCTTATTCAGCTCATTATCTAGTTAGATCTGTTTTTCCGTGTTGAGTTTATTTCTCATCAGGTGCTATACTGGTTGACTGTTTCACTCCTGTTTATTTCTAGTTTGAATTAGTAGGTCCAGGCAACATTATTATTATTTTTGTAGGCTCTAAGCCTTGGTTTAAGAATGTGAATTTATTTTGCACGAGAAGACTTTATCTCCTCAATGGGACTGTGTTGGTATTTCCCCGAGGAAGCCAAGATTCATTTCCCCGCAACATTGTTGCACTTCCTTCTTATATCAGCCAGTGGCAGGTCTCTTTATTTGAGCAAACTATTCTTCCCCAGTAAGTCTGCTAATTCCCAGATAAGATTCATGTTGTACTCCAATGGATGGTAGTCTCGTCATTATGGAAGATAGTACGTTGTTGAGATTTGTTACTCCAATGGATGGTAGTCTCGTCATTATGGGAGATAGTTTGTTGTTGATATTTGATACTCTAATGGATGGTAGTATCGTCATTATGGGAGATAGTTAGTTATTGAGATTTGTTACTCCAATGGATGTAAGTCTCGTCATTATGGGAGATAGTTCATTGTTAAGATGTTAATCCAATGGATGGTAGTCTCGTCATTATCGGAGAGTGTTCGTTATTGAGATTTGTTACTCCAATGGATGGTAGTCTCGTCATTATGGGAGACAATTAATTGTTGATATTTGTTACTCCAATGGATGGTAGTCTCGTCATTATGGGAGATAGTTTGTTGTTGAGATTTGTTACTCCAATGGATGGTAGTCTCGTCATTATGGGAGATAGTTCGTTGTTGATATTTGTTACTCCAATGGATGGTAGTCTCGTCATTAAGGGGGATAGTTCGTTGTTGAGATTTGATACTCCAATGGATGGTAGTATCATCATTATGGGAGATAGGTCATTGTTGAGATTAGTTACTCCGATGGATGGTAGTCTCGTCATTATGGTAGATAGTTCATTGTTGAGATTTGTTACCTCAATGGATGGTAGTCTTGTTATTATGGGAGATAGTTCATTGTTGAGACTTGTTACTGCAATGGATGGTAGTCTCGTCATTATGGGAGATAGTTTGTTGTTGAGATTTGTTACTTCAATGGATGGTTGGTAGACTGGTCATTATGGGAGATAGTTCGTTGTTGAGATGTTACTCAAATGGATGGTAGTCTCGTCATTCTGAGAGATAGTTCATTGTTAAGATTTGTTACTCCAATGGATGGTAGTCTCATCATTATGGGAGATAGTTCATTGTTGATATTTGTTACTACAATGGATGGTAGTCTCGTCATTAAGGGAGATAGTTCGTTGTTGAAATTTGTTACTCCAATGGATGGTAGTCTCGTCATTATGGGAGATATTTCTTTGTTAAGATGTTACTCCAATGGATGGTAGTCTCGTCATTATTTGAGATAGTTCGTTTTTAAGATGTTACTCCAATGGATGGTAGTCTCGTCATTATGGGAGATAGTTCATTGTTTTGATTTGTTACTCCTATGAATCCTATTCTCATCATTATGGGAGATAGAACGTTATTGATATTTATTACTCAGATGGATGGTAGTCTCGTCATTATGGGAGATAGTTCATTGTTGATATTTGTTACTCAGATGAATAATAGTCTCGTCATTATGGGAGATAGTTCATCATTGAGATTCACTTTTCCCTAAAGAAGTTCATTTGTTTCAAGTCATAAGTACTGATGCTGGTCATTTTTGACCTACCCTATTATTGATATTTGCTGGTATTATCCTGATATTTCTTTCTCCCTGTGGGTCGACGTTACTTTTTTTGCTATCTTCTCAGTGAGTGGATAGTTTACAGCTATCTGTCGATCACTATTATCCTTTACTTTGCTCCTCAATATTTGAGTTGACGTTCCTTTATCTTCTCCTTTGGCTTTACTGCAATAAAGTCGAGTCTTTTGTTCACCAATGATTTATTTTCCTTGTTGGATTTTCCTTTTCATCCTTTATTTTATTTTCTGTTTCCCCAGCGGTTTCCCGTGTCACCTTTGGATCTGTTTATTTGCATGCACAATCATAAGCATTACATGGCATCTTAGGGCCAAAAATAATGCTTGTTTTTTATTTAAGTATCTTCTATCGCGTCGACATAAAGATTTTAACCTTCATATCTCCATATTAAAGAAACTTAAATAAAGGCAACTGTTGTACCCTAATTTTTCCCCCTAAGATTCCTATATCATCTCATATCAACTCAATCACAACAAGATCGCACTAGGGTTTGGCTCTTCTCCCTATCTTTAGGTTTTCTCATGTGGGATCACCAAGCACCTTAGTTTTCATATTGTGATCATATATGTTTTGTATTGATTAAACTTTTAACTAACAAATACAATTAATGTTTGCTCTAATTGATGATACTATAGGTGAGGGCACAACACACTTCATCGGGTTGATTCATAGGTTCATGAGTTTATTTCCATGCCTTCTTCAACAAAGCTTAATTGAAATTCAAGGTTCATAATTGAAGATGCTTTAAAGTAATATCATGACAAGGTCTACTATGATTCATCATGCCTCAATTTGTCAAAGATAGTCAAAAGATGCATTGAATTGATTGAAGAAGTTTGACCTAATTGGACAAGTTCTTGTTTCCTTGATCACAAGTGCATAACTCTCTCAATTCTTAATATTTGGAAGTAGTTATTGTTGCTATGGTTTCTTATTATCACCCACAACAACTTCTATTCACATATAAAAAGTGATTGTGTAAGAAATATTGTCAAAATTGAAAGGGGTTTCCAAGTCATTTTGGTACTTTAGGAGCTAGGGTTTTGAACTTTTAAAGACTATATCTTTCTTATCTTTTGAGATTATCTAGTTATTCAAATATATGCTTCACTTTAAAGGGTTATCAACTAATCACTTATATATTTTCAAGAAATTTGGTGTGGAAGATTCCTAATGATTGAGAAAGATTACATGTCCTCTAGATAGGCCATCATATTCCCTTATGTGACTTCAAAAGATCATAACTTGGTCAATTTTTATCTCCTTGAGCCCATTCATTTTCTACAATAATCTTAAGGATGTGAGCTTCAACTCTTCTTTTATATGAAGAGCTCGAAAATGAGTGGAAGATGCCCTAAGAACTCAAAAGATTATAGGTCACCTCATGAAATTTCACCAATTTTACAAGGCCATAACTTTTTCAATACTTGTTATTTTTTAGTGATTCAAGTTTCACAATGCTCTTTGGTAAGTCTACTTCAATCTAGCATCAATGATCAAAGCTCAATTTTGGAGGAAGGCCTTTTTGAACTCAAAACATTATAGGTCACTTTTGAAGAAAAACATAGAATTTTTCTAAGTACAAAAAGTCAGCATCTTTTTCTCAACTTTGACTCATCACAACTTTTAGCTCAAACATCCATCTGATCTCATTCTTGGCACATTGCAAAATTGTGATCTTATATTTAAAATGCTTCAAGAATCATGCCCTAAGACCCCTTGAGCTGTGAACACCATGGATTCAAAGATAGTACTTTCAAACTGAAGTTTTCTCCAAATTCATAATTTGTAATTCATAATGTGGCTTCTAAACACCAAATTAGCACACGTTTTTTATTTAAACATGTTTAACAAAGTTTCCAAAGTTGAATTAAGGATCAAAACGCAGGAATTGATTGAGTTTTAATGTACATGGAGTCACACTTTTTTCACTTTTGAGCTCCATCCAATTTCCCTCCAAACTTCAAATTTCCTCTTGATTCTTTGCACCATTCGCTTCCCTGTAAATAGAGGACCTCACTCCTCTCATTTTCTCAAGCTTGAACGGCCAAAATCACTCTGTCAAACTCCCTCCATAACTCACTTTTCTGAGATTTTGTATTACTCTTTTCTCCACTTTTCAATCTAATTTCTTCATTGATCCTTCATCCTTGAACTTCATTGAAGCTAACAGAAGAAGAATAAAGCCTTAAGGTGCCCTAAATCGTGATAGCCAAGTCCGTTTACAGAGCAAGTTCATCTTACTTTGTTCAGGTAGTTTATGGCACCAAATCTTCTAACTCAAATTACCGGAATGATCTATGAAGTTCACTGATGCTTACTCTTAACTCAATTTTTGTGAAACAATGCATTTTATGCTTCTGATTTTTTATTTTAACATTTTCAAACATCTCTGTTTTTTTTTCAAATCGACTACGATGTGCTTTATATAAATTTTTCGCGAGCATATGGTTGTGATCGTCTCAAGTAGACACATCTAATGGTACCACTACGAACACGTAAATTTACAGATTCAAGGATCTCGGATTTGCCATACTTGTAGGAGGCTGGAGGTTGAAGATGACCTACATGTCGTTCTTCAACCAATGACGCTCAGCCAATTGTTTTATTTTGATTGGTTGGATTTTCTTGTGTTGCATGCGGGCGCTTTGACTTGGGTTTATGATACTCCCTCACCTCAGACCCGTTATATCTGCCAGCACGTATAAGTGAAAGAGATCCAACGCGTGTGGTTTTTTATGATTTATTTTATTCTTGTAAAATTATTTTTAAATTTCATTTATCTTCAAAAATTCATAACTCTTTCATTTTTTATCCAAAAATTATGAAGAAAAAATGCTTTGAATTATTTCTGACTTTATGAATATTTTTTCATATTTTTAATTTGATGTTTGATATTTTTCATAATTTTTGCATTGTTTGCTTTATTTTAATTATTTTAAAAATACTTTATGATATTTTTAAATTCTAAAAAATTTATGGAAGGATCCAATTACATCTTGACAAATATTGGTGACCTCATTTTAATTTTATTTTTGACTTTACTATTTTTCACAAATTTTTTACTATTTTGCTTATTTTCATCAATTTTTAAAATTTGTTTTCTGACTTTAAAAAATTCTGAAATTTTTTTCAACCTTTATTAATTCATGTTTAACCTATGACTATTTTTTAGGACTTTTATTTGGTGTTTTAATATGCCTTGTGTAGTTTACCATTCATTTTCCTTTTATTAACCATCTAAACATTATTTTATTTAAATATTATTTTTTATTATTTTCATTTTGGTTATGAATTGGACTTCATTTGGTGACAAATTCCTCAACCTGACTGGATCTTAGGTGTTGATAGGTTGAGAAACCAAATCCACCAAATTAGATGAATGATGTCAGTGATATTTGTTACCCTAATTTCATACATTGCATCCCTTCCCTTTTCATCTCATCCCCTTCTCTTTTGTGCTACATGTTGTTAGAGGATGATCTACATATCATCTCTCCAAATATATGGCACATAAATTTCTATTGACCGGCCTCAAAATAGGTACAATTTCTACATAAGTTCACTTACGATTGCTTAACATAGCGCTAAATTTTGTCCCGATTCGAGAAATAATCATTCGTGGCCCAAACCTATGTTTACAAGCCCAAGTATGCTTAATTTGAAACCTTTGATTCAATAACCTTGAGGTTCATTGTTAGGAGGCTTTGGTCTTATCAATCCTCAAATAGAATTTTATAAAATTTGGTCTAAGGGAATCATTTAAACATCGTTTATCATTTGTTGTTGGCTTGAGAATTTGAAATGAATGATATACTTGATAATAAAAAATGAAACTTGTTATTGAGAGGCTTTGATTTTATCAATCTTCTAATGAGTTTTCAAATGCAGGATTCAAGATGGTCATTCAACTAACCTCTAACTTCTAACTCATTAACAATTGACTTTTATTTTTATACTTTTACTTTATGTCTTTACTTTTACGCACCATTTATTTTGGCATTTACATTTCATGCTAATTTCATCTTTGCTCACTTGAGCATTTATCTTTATATCATTTTTATTTTGCTCACTTGAGCTTTTCATTTTCTTTTTGAAGATGCCTAATAACCAACTTGAACAATAAAAGGCTTTAAGGTTACTTAGACTATTTGGTTACTATCCTTGGCATTTTGGAGTTATGGACTTCTTGGACTTAGGAATAGAAACCTTGACCTACCTTGAGAATTTGGGACTTCTATTGTTGTTTTGTCTGAAGTTCTTGGGGTTTACCCTGAGACATTGGGTTGTTTGTTTTCTTTGTGTGCAGGTTATTTTAATTACGTTCTTTGTCTGTGATCGAGAATTCATCTGTATACATCCGTTACTCTGCCCAATTTTTTTGAATACTTAACACAATTGAAACTTAGTTTTCTTAAGAGGTTTAATATCATTTCTTGTTTTCCTTCAATCCAAAGTATGAGAATTCTACATTGACTCATTGTGTCAAGTGTTGGATTCTTGTTGGTTAGACAGTTCTTTTCCTTAGCTTTTACCTTATGATTTAGGATAGTCCCTTCATCTCCTCCCATCTTCTTTAATTTCAAAAATCTTCTCCCTCCTTTTCAAAACTCTTTTTGTTTTCCAAACTTGAATAGCTTTCACAATAAACTTAGACTTAGGTCCATGCATTTTCAAAAATATTTTCTAAATCAAACTTTAACCAACTTAATAATACTTTGACATTTTTTGTGAGAAGACTAAAAGTCAATCAATCTCATTCAAACTATTATGGCACTTTGGATTTTTACCTTAAAACTTTCTCAAAAGATTAGACTCTTGTCAATTCTTATAGTGATGCGAGCTACTATACTTCTATGATATGTAGTGAAGTGAGATATTTTCCACTTGGGTGTTAAATGAGGATTTGTTGATTTTTAAATCCAAGCTATATCCTCCAATTTGAGATGATGCAAATTCTCCTTTCTCATAATCGTGGGTAGAAAGTATGTTCTTCCACTCAGATATAGCGATGATGTCTCGTCTCTTAAAATTAACCAACACACCTGTGTTTCAAAATTTTTAAAGGAGAACTACGAGTACCCTGATTCCCTATTGCACGGAAGGTGGTATGTAGGCACTAAAGGTTCGCAACCGCAGAGAGTGCAAAAATTGTCAAAAAAATACTTCTTTTCTCATCTCCACCATCTACTTTTTGTATACAACAATTATAGCCAAATACACAAATTTTTAAAGAGGTTCCTGCGGAGTACCATAGATGTTTAGGGTGCTAATACCTTCCCTTTACATAACCAACCCCCGTACTTAGAATCTCTCCCCACTCTTTTTGGGTTATTCGCTCTTTTACCATTCCTTTGGAAATAATAA
Organism: Vicia faba; assembly: GCA_948472305.1. NCBI lineage: Eukaryota > Viridiplantae > Streptophyta > Magnoliopsida > Fabales > Fabaceae > Vicia > Vicia faba. The sequence continues at coordinate 882,193,015 of OX451740.1, read as the reverse complement.
AGCACAGTGGTGATTTTTATTTGATCTGAGCAAGTCAAGACAATCCAATGGCTTAGTCTTAACATTTCTACGACTAGGGAAAAATGGCGACTTCACTGGGGAAGTACAATTAGTAAATGAGGAGTCAAATAAACGAAAGTCGCTATCTTCAAGTAATCATAAACTATTTCTAGTAAACAAGGGAATGGTGGCCCCTATATTCAAGTAATCCCAAACTATTTGGAACACTCTCACGAACGCGATACCATTCAAGTGCAGTTGGAAGGGAGCCATGTGCAGGTGCTTGAATACGGCCACCTAAAAATCAGAGAAGGGGAGATGAAGTCCCATCTCCCAAAATATGATGTAAAACATGGGAATCCACCACCTATCATATTTCTAAAAGATTATGCTCTCTTTCCCAAGGATGTATAGCGACCATTCTCTTTGGTTCCCCTCCTCGTGAGTATACACATCTGTAAAAATGTCCTCCCGATGCAAAAATAAATACGAAGGGTAGTCCCACAGGTCGTTTGCAACCCAAGCATGCAAATCCTCCTCCTCCCCAGGGGGAAACAGACAACCTTGATTGGCGAAGGTCATCTTTAGATCGCCACCCTCCGTTTGCTGCTCCGAATGATTCTGTACATCCCACAAATCTCTACAATGCTCAATGAGCTACTTGTCTCGTTTGAATAACTTCTCGAAGATTGTGTAGACTCGCTCGAGAGATCAACCCGGGCATTGTCAGCCATCTCACTTCTAAAGCATATGAAAAAGATGAGTTCGACATTAATGCCATAACCACCCTTCCACCTCTAATCAAGCGAAAGGGCGCTGGGAAACGAGGATCGCGTCCCCAACCAGAACCCTCACTAAGGCACATAAGCGGGCATAAATTATAGAAAACAACCTTAAGTCCTAAGGGGCCGTCTACGACACATCAAAAAGTTCCAGGGGGATTCCACGACGGGTCAGGCGATTATAAACTACAGAAACACTACCTACCTCTAACACTCCCCAATGGCATCCTTACAAACGGAGCCCTAAACCCTAGCCACATGCATCTCTAGAAAGAAAACGGCAAAAATATGATCTACAGAAAGCAAACAACGGTGGAAAACTGAAAACTTACCAGTCAATAGAAGAAGAAAGGCTAGAAGTAGCAATTGCGAGCGACAAATCCCAAGAAACGACGATGGTCGACGGTCGAGCTAGTATGAGCAGTTGGGAGAGAAGAAGAAAACACTAAACACACTGCTCCTCTCGTATTTATAGCTGAGGCCATACGTGTGTGCAAGAAACGCGCCTGGGAAACCTTAGGATCGTCATTATTACATCCTAGCCCATAGGTCATCATTTTTCCGATTTGCTAGCATGCTACCCGAAACACGCTACATCTTCAAGTTCAAAGCTCCCAACGACCAAATCCTCATCTCCCTGTGAGAAAGGCGCAATGGGTAAAACTCATTTTCCTGCAAGACGCGCCCCATTCCACGAGCAGGTGTTAAAGCCATCACTCATGTACCCAGAAGCAACGACTTGGGGTGCTACTATTCTGGACTGGCCTGACAGCTTGAATGGGCCAAGTATAACACTTTCTTTTGGTATGGCCCGCAAGTTCATAACCCGAACTGCCCGCTCTCCATCGGGCAATATCGACCTTTTTTCCCTCCTAAGCCAGCAGTGGTCTAGGATAATCGATAGGCATCTCTCATCCTGCCCGACATCAAATTCATGCCGGCCACCAGGAACCGATAACAGAGATGCCCGTAACTGGCCCCCTCCTCGAAATCAACGGCTAGTTACAGGCACATCTACTCGGTTTGATCATGTCGTGGCAATTACTTGATTTTATGGACCCGTATATACAGGCGTAAAATCAGGAACCAATGGCCATGCGCCAGGGGCATCATATAAATCCTCACACCTCTGAGGGCCAGGTATCGAATATTCACTATTCACCACTGATACCTTAATAATTTGCTCGTATCTCCTTGTTCCCACTCTTACTTGATCGTCAGAGTGCCTTGTAGGTACAACCCTCTTTTTCCTCCTCGACATCATAGCCCGACTATATATCATCTTCGGGAAACTTCACAGGTTCTGATCAACTGGTAAGATCAGTGGTGCCGTCTGTGGGAAACTACTCTCCCCATCTTTCTTTCCTCAAAACTTAAATATCAAAGCAACTTTTCAAGATTCCTTTCACTAATCATGGTCGACCATGATGATCTCCATCTTCCCGAAAAGGTTATTCTTTTCCATGCTCACAAAACCTAAGGAAGTTAGGAACATCCTCACCACGAGGAAAACCTGGGTTTCCGAGCCGGAGAGACTACATCTCCAGATTCAACTGACACCCGATGTAGCGACGACCAATTCTTGGATAAGGGACGCCCCAAGAATCCCACCGAGGAACTTCCAGAAATCAAGCAACTAGTTCCCATCCCTCTCAATGTCTACGCTGCTATCAATCAGAATAACACCCTCATCCTACAACAGAATCAAAGGATATGGGCCTGGGAGAATAGGCGGTGAAGGTCTTCTCCTCGAAGAACCCGACGATGAAACTCCTCAAGTATATCACCACCTAAGCGTGGCCTTCCACCAATAAGGGAGAGAAGCGACATTTCTTTCACCAAGAAACGTTACCACACACTTCCTGTGAAAGATCAAGACTCTCCGTCATCCAAGAAGAGGAAAGACGACAGTCAAATCGACCACGCTCGATTTCCTTCACCCGAGCCAAGACAAAAGTGGAGGCGTCCCTCCCCCCGACGAGCCCGTGATGATTGATGGGGCAGAAATTATCACTCCCCTTCTCTATCCCCTATGGGTAGTGAAGACGAGGAGCCCCATGGCCTGCTATCAAGGGAAATCACAAAAGCCCCACTCCCTGTTGGCCTGGAGAAGCCAACTCCATTGGGGACCTATGACGGAACAAAAGACTCCGACGAGCACATCGAAAACATTGACGCTCTCCTCGACTACCGAGGAGTCAGAGGGGCCATCAAATGCAGACTATTCCCAACCACTCTTAGGAAGGGGCGATGTCTTGATAAAAGAGCCTCCCCGATGACTCCATCACCTCTAGAAACAGTTCGGGAGGATATTTTCGAGGCACTTCACCGCCTCCCGTCGACACTCGAAGAAGAGGCTTCGTTCAAAGCAATTATCCAGGGTAGATACAAGTCTCTGCCTGCATACATTGAACACTTAAATAAGGAATAAGTGAAGGTTTCAATGACCGACAACATAAAGAAATATATCCTTGAGCGCGAGCTCCGTCCCTACAGCGACTTTGCCAAAGTTGTGGGCATTGAGTCCTCAAGGCCCAGGCGTACATCGAATACGAGGAGAAGGAATCGGCCAACAGAGCTAGGGAATCAAGGCACAGAGAGAGTGCCAAATCCTCGAAGAACGATAAGCCCTCGACATCCCATCAGGGAGAAAAGAAAAGGGAAGACAAGTCCCACGATTCCAAGGACTACAAGGGGACAACCGGTCGTTTCCATGACTACACCCCTCTGACAACCTCAAGGAAGCGTTTTCTTTCTGATTGCGCCAATTCTGAATTTAAGCGAGCAAGGGTGCACTTCCCCTGACAAACACCGTCGAAACCAGGAATTGACAAGATAATATATTACAGGTTCCACAAAAGTCACCAGCATAACACAGACAATTGCGTTCATATCAAGAATGCGATTTTAATACTGATTAGAGACGGGCAACTCAAGCAGTATAAAAAGAAGGAGGGTGCCCGTGTAGAAGCACCTGAAACCAAAAACGTCGAGGAAGGGAAAAAGTCCCCCGACATCGACGCCATTCTGGTCTCCGTGAGCATCTCATGGCCAGAAGATTTCTATTACCCAGACATGGAGAACATCCCCTATACTTCTCCTCCCACAGTCCTTGGGAATCTTTCCCTGCAGCCATGGTCATCTCAGGCGGGAAATTCAACAACCACACGGTTGGTTTGGTGAAAAGATGATTTGACCAGCTCATTTAAGCCAACTCGGATATGGACGCCACGATCGACAAATTCCGGGGAGGCTCCCATCCCCGCGCCTTCTACAGAGAGGACTACCGAGCGGGGCCCCAAATTCGACCATCCTACTACTCGTGAGAGCTCTCATGGCGAATTTCGACGTACGACACATATTGGTCGACCAAGGCAGCTCAGTGGACATCATGTACGCCCACCTGTTCACCACTTTACAGATGAATGAAAGCCATCTGACCCCATACATGGGATCATATCTCCAGGGCTTCAATGGAGCCAACACGAAACCCTGGGGATATATCAACGTGATCGTTACCTTCGGGAGAGGAGTAACGGCCAGAGCCATCAAGACCCAATTCTTGAAGGTAGATTTCCTGTCTCTATACCAATGCATATTTATGAGATCCATTATCGCCGAACTCATCGCGGTTCCCTCTACTGTGCTTCTCAAAATGAAGTACTACACCACCGAAGGCTTGGTCTCCACCCTCTACGAGGACATCTAAGCAGCAAGAAGATGTTTTGAAGTTTCAGTCAAAGGCCTCAATTTCATCAGTGTTCAACCTCAAACGACCACTGGAGCCACACTTTCCTTCTGCTCCGATTAAGTCAAGCCACTGTTCCAAGTAGACACAATTATCCTCGACAGCCGCTTGTCCAACGAATATCGTGTCGAGCAAAGAAGGAAGGGAAATGAGCCTATGGTCGAAGGAGAAGGTTCGACCCCCTCTGCTGATTACGAAAAATCCTCGAGTCATGCACGAAAAATCTCGGACGGAGACTTTGAGATAGTTCCCCTTATAGAAGATCCCCCCAAAGGAGTGAAGATTGGAGAAGATCTTCCCGACCTGGAAAAAAGGCAACTCGAAGCTTGCCTAAGGGAGAATGTTGATCTGTTCGCCTGGAGTGCGACTGAGATGCCCAGATTAGATCCAGGAGTTGCATGCCATCACTTGACTATAGGTCCTGCCCTCAAAGAAGTCGCGCAGCGCAAAAGAAAATAGTCTTCCGAAAAAGCGAAGGCTGCAGAACTAACAAAGTCAGTAATAATTCAAAGTATTTTTGTATATTTTTTTCATAATTTTTGGATAAAAAAATGAAAGAGTTATGAATTTTTAAAGATAAATAAAATTTAAAAATAATTTTGTAAAAATAAAATAAATCATAAAAAACCACGCACGTTGGATCTCTTTCACATATACACGCTGATAGATCTAACGCATCTGAAGTGTATCATTGGTTGAAGAACGACACGTAGGGCATCTTCAACCTCCAGCCTCCTGCAAGTAGGGAAAATCCAGGATCCTTGAATCTGTAAATTTACGCATTCATAGTGGTACCATTAGATGCGTCTACTTGAGACGATCACAATCATATGCTCACAAAAAATTTATATAAAGCATAACATAGTCCATTTGAAAAAAACCAGAGATGTTTGAAAATGTTAAAATAAAAAATTAGAAGTATCAAAAATGCATTGTTTCACCAAAATTGATTTAAGAGCAAGCATCAGTGAACATCATAGACCATTCCAGTAATTTGAGTTAGAAGATTTGGTGTCTTAAACTACCTGTAATTTGAGTTAAAAGATTTCGTGTCTTAAACTACCTGAATGAAGTCAGATGAACTTTCTCTATTAACGGACTTGGTTATCACGATTCAGGGCACCTCAAGGCTTGATTCTTATTCGGTTAGCTTCAGTGAAGTTTAAGGATGAAGGATCAATGAAGAAATTGGATTGAAAAGTGGTGAAAAGTAGAATTCAAAATCTTAGAAAAGTTAGTTATGGAGGGAGTTTGACATAGTTATTTTGGATGTTCAAGCTTGAGAAAATGAGAGGAGTGAGGTCCTCTATTTATAGGGAAGCGGATTTTTAAAAGAATTAAGAAGAAATTTGAAGTTTGGAGGGAATTTGGATGGAGCTCGAAAGTTAAAAAAGTGTGACTCCATGTGCATCAAAACTCAGTCAATTCCTGTGATTTGATCCTTAATTCAACTTTGGGAACTTTATTAAACATGTTTAAATAAAAAATGCGTTCTAATTTGGTGTATAGAAGCCACATTATGAATTTCAAATTCTGACTTTGGAGAAAACTTCAGTTTCCACTACTGCGGGAAATACATTTTACATCGGGCGAAAAGTACTTTTTACATATGTTCTTGGTCTGATGTAAATCCAAGCGATATAGAAAATCAAAGATATTTTCCATCGGGCTACACCCGGATGTAAAAGTTCAACATATTACATCGGTTAGATTTTAGAACTGATTTAAAATAAATAATAAAAAAAAAATAAAGGCAAGCTTTTACATTGCTTTTCTTAATATACTCGATGTAATAAATTGTTTTTTACATCGGTTTTCTTAATATACCTGATGTAAAATATTTGTTTAATATGCCATATTTAACTAAATCAGGTGCATTCTCGGAATTTATTTATTTGTACCTAATTTTTCATATTTTTTCAACATCACAACCACATTTAGGTCACCAAATATTTTTCATCGCACCAAATATCTAGGATGCATATATATATTCTTCAAAACGAACCATTAAGTTATAAAAGTACTAATCTAGGATAACGAAGTGTACAAAATTATAAGGAATTTTACAAATGGTGGATTACTACAACAACAAAACCAATAAAATTATACAAAAATATCCACACTTGAAATACCAACATGCAATCCACAAGAAGATGATTTATAGCTTCAGTAGACAACACCAAAATCACATCTTCTAACAATAAATAATAACACCAATTAACATCAGCAGACAACACCAAAATCAAAAAACTCAAATCCGATATGTATAGCCAATTCTAAATAACTCACCAGTTCAAGCTTAATTTTTATATAACTCAAAGAAAATTTTTGCCCAACGGAATCACAAATCTTATAAAGCATCTTGTGTTAATTCTATTGGGTCATCACATACCTACAATACATAAATAACAATATAGACTTATTCTTTAAAAAATCACATTAAGTTGCAAAACGCAAAGTAACTATAAAAGTAAAGTTTTTTTATTACCTACATCCAAGAATCAGTAATATTGGCAGAGACAATATCCAACATATTTTTCATCACATAATATCCATAATCATTAGAGTTATGTTGTCTTCTTGTCTAGACAAACGAATGATATAATTAGTGAATACTTGACATAAAATTAAATATAGATTTGTAATATACATCATACTTACATTAGGATTAAGCCATGTAGCTTTTTTTCTATTTTCATTTTCCATTTGATGAACCCCAAAAGCACTAATTCAGAAAAAAAAATCCATATAAAGCCACATAAAATAGGAAATTACTTTTGTAACAATTTATGTATACATGATATATAATATATTATAACAAAAGTCACAAAGGACAAACTTACCTTGTAATAATTTTCTTCGTGATTTGATCAATTTCCCAATGAAACAAACAAAAAACGACAACAATATTGTCTCTTAAACAAATAACTATTAATTTCCAATGAGATCTGTACGTCTGTGGAAACACAAAAGTCAAATAAAATATCTATGTTATTAAAATTAAAAAATAGAAAACTCAATTTTAAAAAAACTTACTTATGAACTAATGTTAGTAAGTGACACACTTTGTTTTCGTCATGTAACTTATCTAGTATGTATTTTTTAAAATCTGCTTCAGATTTCAGCATATTATCAACATATATACACCTATCAGGGTCCATAAATCTATATACTTCTGATGTAGAATTATCAATACACATACGGTGAGTATACCTGAATAATTTTAATATTAACATTAGAATTAAAGTGATGAGAGATATAACACATTAATAGAAATTGACAATAATAAAAAAAGAAAATGTACTTACGTGCACCAAACTTGCAGAACAGACACATCAAGCCAACGAATGTCCACCAACAATTCTCTGATACACTTAGATGACATATAGAAATTAGTGACACTAACACAATGACTTAATTCCATTTGCAAATGTGTGTCAGCCATTTTCAGAACCATGAGTAACAATCTGTGAACATCGTCAACTTCGAAGTCCTTTGTGCTTTCTTTTGAAACTGAGCAACTTCATTTTCTGCTTCCATCAACAACTTCCATTTTTTCAATGCATTTATCATTATCTCCGCTTTGCGATAAACTGATAGACCTAAGTGTTTCCATTAAATATTGTTGCATTACCTTACGCTCTTCACACAACTTTTGCTCAAAATCAACTCTAATTCTTGCTTCCAATTCAGATGAAATTTGTGCAAATTGTTCATTTACAGCTACATGTTGTCCTTGACCTGAATACAACCTTCCAAACTAAGTGCTTTGTTCATGGTGTTTTCCAACACCACGAACATGACCGCCATGCTCAGGTGTTCCAATGGTTGTTGTTAAGATATCGTTACATCCTTCCGGAATAAAGGTGCCTTTTTCAGCCACTTCAAATAGAGAATCCTACATAAGGAAATAACAACAACTAATTTCATTAGTTTTTAGCAATCACAAATAGAATGATACTTGAAGTATTTTCAAAATTCTACTTAGAATTTTATCAGCAACAACTTGTGTAGACTTTGATGTGTATTCTCCCCCTTTCTTTTGCCTTGCTCTCTTCCATAACTCATGGTGTGACGGTGGACATGCACTACTAGTATCATCTAATGTGGAATCAGTCGTCGATGAATTCCTTGTTGCACCCTAAAGTTTTCCCTCTTTGTTTTAACTTTGATTGGCTTATACTTTATTTGCATATACACATGCATGCATATCATTGGTTTCGTATTCACGAGGTCAAGATATTTGACCAACATGAAAAATCTCTCATAATTTTTCAACGCATGTTTGAGTTGTGGAAGATTTGGATGTTTTCGGTGAATTTAAAACAGTGCGAATTGGAAATAGTGTTTTGACTGATCTGAGTTTGGAAATTCGCTTTTCCAGATTGGGATGGTGTTTTGGGTTGATTCTTGAGGTATTGAAACCATCTCGATGTTCTCTTTAATTTTCATGTTTGGACCAAAAGCAAATTCTCAAAGGAAAGTTTCCGAATACGCGGTATTTTTTGGAAGTTGTACGGTGAAAAATACAAAGAAAATGTGCTGAAAGTGCAGTTTTGGCGCACTAAAAAATTCATAACTCGAAGACCGTTTATTATTTTGAACCCGTTTCGGTGGCCAAAATTTCGTCTTGATGTCATCTACATTTTGTACCTCACTTCCGGAAGCCAGTTCTACTCAGAGAGTCTTCAAATACATGAATTTATCAAATGTGTTCGCACAGGAAAATTGTGACAAATGTTTACCTGCTTCATCTTCAGAAAATCAGTACTCGGTCGATTCTTATCATATCTATTTGGTTCCGGTGGCATTGGTTCACAAATTGAGTTGGCTAAATATTTCTTTTAGCTTTCCAATTCGAGCGGTATCTCGAAGGCCTTCGTTTTTGGTCCAAAATGCACGTAACGCATTTGAAAATCCTGAACCGAGAAATGTTTTCATCTGAGACGAAACTTCAAAAAATCATAACTAAATCACTCTTTATCTGATTGAGCCCATCTTTAGAAATGATGTTTTTCTCGATGTTGGCTACATTTTAGTTTCATATTTCAACTTCGAGGGACCTGTGAATTTGACCTTAAGGTGTCAGACTCTGATGAACTGAAAATTGGCACATTTGCTTGTGTTTATTGGAGGCTCATTCATTCATAAAAGGGCACACTATATATTATTATTCCCTCCAATTTTCAAAGGGGACTCTCATAATTGATCAATTCTAAATAAAACTCAAAAACTTTCTCTCATTTTGCTCAAGGATCAAAGAGCAACTTTCTCTCATTTTCATCAAGAACACCAACAACTTTTTCAAGATTCAAAAGTCAAAGAAGCTCAATTCTTCTTCGATCTAGAATATTATTATTGCGATCTCTATACCTAAGCTTCCTCTTCAATTCTACAGTAAGCTTTTCTTGATTTAAGAACTTTTCAAATAAGTGATTCTTAAATAAGTACTTTTGTGGATCAATAAATTGAACTTTGAACTAATTTGAATTGTTGAGGTGATTTCGATTACGAAAATGTGAATTGATCTTGAATTATGAGGTGCAAATCCGGAATTGGATGATTAAATAAGTGCTTATTCAATTAATTGATTTTCATGAAAGTGCTTATTTGAGAAAACAAAATGTTGAAGTTGTTTCAAGCTTAATTGATGATTCTTGATTGATTATGTGTGGTATAATTTGGATCTCTAATTGTGCAAAAATCATGAGTTGAATTTCGGAGATTATGTGTTTGACAAAATGCTTAAGCCATTGTGCATTGATCTTACCGCGTGATTCAATTGATTTTTTGGTTGCGTACAAATTTCCATGTGCTATGGTCATAGTATAATTGATGTGAATTTGGTTTTTGATCCGATGAAAATTGTTTCAAAACTCATGAAATTATATCATGAATTCGCATGTCGATCGTGCTAAGATCGAGGAATTTTTCGTATAATTTTTGTTGTTTTGGTTTTCGTGTCGTGTATATTCTATGATTTTCAAGCTTTCCAACAATTCAAACCATGCACGAAACAGACACTCGATGTAAAAGTTATGTTGCTTCAAAGTTTCAATTGAACAAGACTGCAGTTGAGTCGATGCATAGCCTTTTTGAGTCGACACAAATAGTTCTGGTCACTTGCGGTAAGTGTTGCGCCGACCCAGCGGTCGATGCAAACTAAAAAAATCATGGGCATGAGTCGATGCATAGCTTCTTGCGGTTGACGCAAACAGTTCTGGCCACCTGTGGGATGTGTTGCGCCAACCCAGTGGTCGATGCAAACAGAAAAAATCCTGGGAATGAATCGATGCATAGCCTGTTGCGGTCGACGTATCTTTTCAAAATTGTGTTTTTTTTCTTCTTTGGCTTTACTTTGGCTATTGTATGCTCTAAATTTCTTCTTACTCTTTTATACTTTAATTTTCCTTGATATTTTTAACATGTGTTTTGATTGTGCAAGGTACATTTGGATAATTTCCGATCATGTAATCATTACTCGATTATTTGATCGGAAAACTTGTTTGGACTTTTGATTTTTGGTACGATTTTGCGTTCGACACGCATGCCACTGTTTTATGCTCCGTATCTTGTATAATGGTATTTTGTGCAGGTGTTCGGAAATATGGTTATGTCGATACACATTTCATTCTTGGTTTTCATAATTGTACTTTATGTAGGAACTTTGTGACACGGATGTGTCCGCTACATATTTCGATCTTGCTTATTGATGCTTCGACGCATATTTTCACTGGATTTCTTTATTGATGCTAGTAGGTTACGAAGTTTTCCGGGTTTCTTGTTTTTGCTTGCTTTATACGGATTGTTATCCGTTTGGTATTTCTCTCATACCTTTTTACCGCATTCATTATCGAATTCTTTATTGCTTTCTAGAGATCATGAGAAGTAGGAAGCAGGTAATAAAGAGCATGCGCTCGAAGTATCTGTTTAAAGTTCTGTAGCGGGCACTGTTTTCTGTATGCTAATTGTAATTGTTTAAAATCCTATTGTTGAAGTAGGTATTCCACACGTGTGTTTACATTTGTGCCTGCATTATATTACAGATTATAAATCCTCAAAAATAGGCAAGGAGGGAGGGTCCCCAATCAACCCCTGCACATTCTAGTTCATGTCACCCTTAGCTCACGTTGTACGTAAATGCTTCGAAGTTGTGAAGATCACGGTTATCAAGTCGTCAAGTGGAAAAGGGATCTGTAATCAATTCCCCACATTTTGTCTTGAGCTCATGTTGGTCAACGTTGATGCTCCATGCTATTTTCTTCTATCCTCTCCCCACTTATTTGCCTTGGTTGATATGACCCCTTAGCTGAAGCATCCCTACTTGATTTATACCTACCTTGATCGTCTATATCATGGTTAGGTATTTGACTTGAGTTAGCATGTGCTACTCGTGACATATTGGTTGTGCTCTCTTGAGCTTGTTTGCTTGCTTTCTTGATTTCGTCTTTGTGTGCATGTTTAGAGGTGATATACCCTCGGAATGTTCCCTTAGGAGCTCTCGTTTCAACTATAGATGATGATTCGAGATAGACATAGTTTAGGTGATAGACCCTTTCTATGCTACTTTAGTACTTCTGGATTCATCTATAGATGATTATTTGAGATAGACATTAGGATTGTTATCCATGCATATCAACATAGGTTAGAGTTTCCCCTTTAAAACTCAACTTTAGGGTCAATCATTTGTGTGATAACATTAGGGATAGATTTAGGTTATTCTCCCTTAGATGTTTTCGTTTCTGTTTTATCCTTTGCATAATAAAAAAAAACTTTCTTTTCTTCTTCTTTATAAATCATAAAACACTTAAAACTTTCAAATCTTTTCTCAAGGTAAAAAAGACAAACCAACACCTTTCTTTTTTCCAATCGGCATTTCTTTTCTAATAACATGTTAGTTCCCTTTCTCTACAGGTCGTAAGTCTCCAAAGGTCGAGCCGCGGTGGTTTGATTTGAACCTAACATTGTTCAATTAAAAAACACAAAACAAACCGAAACATGTGAACTAAACTATGGCTGCTCTGATTCCTTAAAAGGGATATGTAGGTATTGGGGTAGGGCCCGAACGAGCACAACTTTAACTTTCCATACATTATTTTCTCTTTTCTTTTGCATACATTCCCTTTTCAGCTTTAAGCCTAGGTATAGATCCTAACACACCCATAGATTAGAACAACAAGAGTAGATACCGTAGAGTACTACGGGCGTGTGGCGTGCTAATACCTTCCCCTCGCGTAACAGACTCCCTTACCCGATCTCTCGATTGTATGACTATGATTTCACCCCCTTCAGGTTTTCTTGATGTCTACCTTTCCCTTCCTGTGGGATAAAAAAAGTTTGATGGAGACTTCATTGATATTTTTTCAGATGACTGTTCAGCCGGTTGTTTTAGCTGGAAAATTCACTGGGGACAAGATTGACCTATTGTTGGTACATCCCGGAGTAGATCCTAGGTCTTGTTTATTTACCTTCTTATCTTGGGTTTTAATGTATCTATTTGTTTATATGGTTTGATTATATGATTTCATACATTGCATTTTATTATTTCCTATATTCTGGATACTGCTGTTATGCTGTTTCTTTATGGGGTTGAGATGATACTTCTTGAGGTAAAAGGCCCAATACCCAGGCCAGAGTGCACTAGGACACTAGGAATAGAGTGGGGGCATGACGATTATAGGACGTGGTCCGATTAGTGCAGTCATGTCATATACCACGTTCGGATGAGGTTCAAATGAAGGTATCTTCATCATGCACGTCTGTGTTGTGATGATTTTACTTTCAAGCAGATCAATGATTTCTGAGTTTCCCTTGCCTCACCCTGACTTAGTCTTTAGCCGTGAGTGGGGAGGGACTTGATTATTACAGGTACCGATGGTGACTATGTTCTGATGGTGATCGCTTTGTTCTGTTGGTGACTCTAGTTCAGTTAGTGACTCTAGTTCAGATGGTAACTTGGCTCTATTGGTGACCCTCTTTCTGTTGATAATTTGGTTGGTGATTACTATTAATGACTATCTCAAATATTTGAACCTATGACTCTATAAAGCTATACAGCAACATCCAGTATCGTGGAAACCTTGGTCTCGTCATGTTACATAATAGCATATTTACTTTTCAAAAAAAATATATGTGTTGATGATTAACTTGCATGTGCATTTTCATTTACAGGATTTTCCAGAGTTTTCTTCGCCTATAAGAATGGAAAACAACACTGATATCGTCATGAAGACCAAGAGGGATAACTTCAGCTACCAGTTTCGTCCTAGTATTTGGCCCTTTCTTGGAGAGCTCAGAGATCTCATGAATTGTCAACAGATGGGTGTTTTCGATGAAAGATATGGGAATCTCCTATCTTTGTTGGATAATCGGGTTGATGATAAGGATGTTCATACTTTGCTACAGTTTTATGAACTGGAGTTACGTTGTTTCACATTTCAGGATTACCAGTTAGCGCCTACTCTTGAGGAGTATGCTCATCTTCTCCACATTAAAATTACTAGACATGCTCCATTCATTCAGGTCCCTATTGAGCATGACTATGAGGCCATTGATAAGGTTCTTTATTTGAGCCTTAATGATGTAAAAGGAAAATGGAGACGTAATAAAGTCACCTGTGGTCTTCCAGTAGACTTCATAGCCGTAAAGGCCAAAGAAATGGCAAACACAGGAAATTGGGATGCTTATTATGCATTGTTGGCTACTACCATTTATAGGGTTATCTTATTCCCTGAGATTAAAGAGATAATAGACTTGCCTACTTTGTGTGTTTTCATGAATAAAAATATGATACCTACCTTATTAGATGACACTTACCATGTCATCCACTCTAGGCATGGAAAGAAAGGAGTAGCGGTATATTGTGTGCCAATGCTTTACAAATGGTTCATGGCACAATTACCTACCAAGGGCACATTCATAGAAGATCCTCGTTCATGGGAATCAAGAGTAATGATACTCACCTCTCACTACGCCAAAAATAAGTTTTAGCAGCACATAAAAGAAAGCGCTTTTGGAAAAAAGTGTTGCTGTAGGTTTTAAAAAAAATTCTCTTAAAAAAGCGCTTTCAAAGGGTGCCTTAAGAAAGCGCTTTTCAAAAGCGCTTCTAAAGGTCACCCTTAGAAAGTGCTTTTTGGGAAGCGCTGCTAAAGTTGGCCGTTCAGAGGGTACCTTAAGAAAGCGCTTTTCAAAAGCACTGCTAAAGGTCAGCCTTAGAAAGCGCTTTTCCAAAGCGCTGCTAAAGCTGGCCATTAGAAAGCGCTTTTAAAAGCGCTGCTATAGGATATGCTACGAAAGCGCTTTTTGATGTAAAAGCGCTGTTATAGATGACCTTTAGAAAGCGCTTTTAAAAGCTCTTTCATAGGTAGTTTTATAATAAATATCAAAACACAATTCGTATCACTTTTCTATTCTCAGTCAGATTTTCTTCACGAAAAAACCCTAAACCAAAGCTTCTATGGCGGTCAACGGCGCTCCACTTCTCCGACCAACTGCAATTCGTATCAGGTTTCATTTTTTTTCTCATCTCGTATGTGTTTGTCTGGTTTTCGTGTGCTTTTTGTTTGGTTAACAATTTCATGTCATCCAATCCACACGTTAAGTATATACAACTTAATATAATTTGACTAAAGTGAACGTTTATCCAATCCTTCACCACAAAAAATGTCATCAGGAGACGTGGGACGCTTTTTATTATAATCAATTCAAAAAAGAAAGTGGCCATTTCTTCTAAGAAATGATGATGAACGTGTTTGGCGAGAACATTAAATGACAATGTTAGTAGAGTCTCATTTTTTATCATTCTTTACATTTCAAGATAATCTATTTATTCATCCATCCAATTCCCGTCTCTATTCATATCAACCCTCAAAAAAATCGATCTATGATTACTTCTGAATCTTCGAACAACATGCAACTACAACTTCAAGGTACTTATTTTGGTTTACGCATTTACACAAACACGTTGTCGTCAGTTTATATTTTGTTAATTTTTGTGATTTGATTCTCAGATGGTACTGCAAGTAGTGTTAATGTGATGAGCAACCTCACACATGTCATGGCAGCCTCCATCGTCGGATTAATCGGTGATAATTCAGTGATGGTTGACCAGCAGAAGATTGTTCCTTACTTACATCAAATGGAGTCAGGCCATGTTGCCAAGCTTGAGATTTTCTCTCACTATATTGGTAACTTCTTTATCACTTTACTTTTACTTCTCCAGTTTAGTTTGGGCGTGAATTTGATGATGAATTTGTGTTACTATCGAATTGATTATGGCTACTTGTACATTTGTCTATGCAGCTAGGCAAATGGGATTTGTAGATGCCGGCGAGGTTCCAGAGTTGTGCAGATTGGCACATGACTACTTGAGAAACACAGAAGGGTGTAAAGAAAATATATATCAATATCTAGCCAATGGGGACAATGCTAATGCACTATATGCAAAATTGATTAAAGAATTTGAAAGATGCATCCTCAGTTATTTTTCTTTTCTTTGGAACCGAGCTTCATTTATCATTACCCAGGTACATAATTCTTTAATAAAAAAAACCAATTACACATGTTTTCAGTCATATCTCACTATACTTTTGGTTAAAAAAATTTCACCTCACTATTATAACACTTTGTTATGACGATTTCTAAAATATCTCTACAAATATTTATGAGATGGTGATATTTAATTAGATGTAAGTGTAACTTCTTAATTAAGAAAGAATTTTATAGTTTGGGAAATATATTAACTATTAAGTTGATACATGCTTTTGTTTATTTGACATAGATAATTGTATGTTAATATATTGATGTTTTAATCGTCTTAATTATAGGTATTAAGTTCTCAGTCCCAACCCAAAATAAATCTTAAAAATATTCTTTTGGAAGCCACAAGGTAAATTTATATCTAATTTTGAGTTTAATTTTGGTGCAATGTTTTTTTTTTAATAACAAACAGAGCCTAAGACCGAATTTTAATGTAATGTTAGTGTGTGAATATTTTTACACGGAAAATCAATTATAGTAAGCCATATCCGGGATTTTTTAAGTAATTATAATCCATGCCAAACAAAGTTTGATCTATTGATTATTAGACTAATAGTGTAAATTTCGGTTACACGTGCATACCAATTAATAATCCACTCATAATTTTGCTTTAAAATAACCTTTCAAAAATATGGACTAATTTAAATGTCTTATGCTATGTTTATAGGGAACATAGG
The DNA here is from genome assembly GCA_948472305.1 of Vicia faba. Classification (NCBI taxonomy): domain Eukaryota; kingdom Viridiplantae; phylum Streptophyta; class Magnoliopsida; order Fabales; family Fabaceae; genus Vicia; species Vicia faba. Next base: position 882,176,270 of record OX451740.1, on the reverse strand, counting down.
TTTGAGAGAATAACAAAGAAACTAAAGGTGGCCAGAGTGTTCTCTACATTGGTTGAAGAGATTAAAGCAATAAAGGGTGACTCGCAAAGTTGTGATGACAAGGTCTCCATTGTCCAGAGTGAGAGGAGTCCAGTGTTGCTGCTTATGGGTGAAGGCATGGGATCTGGAAAAAGCACTGTTATTAAAGACATTCTTAGAGAGTAAGTATCACCTTAACTCTACTTCTTCCATATATTAATTAGATCATTGTTCAATTCCAATTGTTGCAAATGTTATGAACCATGTGTATCCAAAATAAGAAGAAAGAAAAAAACGATCTTATGAGTTATGACATGTGTTAAATTTTGTCACCCTTCACCTTTTTTCCTTGTTTTGCCCCTAATTAAATGGTTTTGGCAGATCATTTTGGTCAGAAGCTGCATCCAATGTTGTGGTTGTTGAAGCAGATTCTTTTAAGGAGAGTGATGTCATTTATAGAGCTCTTAAGTCTAAGGGCCACCATGATGAAATGCTTCAAAGTGCTGAACTGGTATGCTTCTATTGTCCGAAACTTTCATGTTACTATTTTCAGAGTATTTCCTAATTAGCTTGTCATCAAAATCTAAACAGGTGCATCAGACTTTGACTGATGCTGCATCATCTCTACTAGTGATAGCTTTAAATAAAGGGCGAGATGTGATCATGGATAGTACCTTAGCATGGGAACCTTTCCTAGAGAAAACTATTGTTATGGCAAGAATTGTTCACAAAAAGCGCTGTCTAAGGTAAACATATGACAACGCTTTTCTAGGAAAAAGCGCTGCTAAAAGACCACCTATGAAAGCGCTTTTCCAGAAAAAAGCGTTGCTAAAAGCCTACCTAAGACAACGCTTTTCCAGAAAAAAGCGCTGCTAAAAGAAAACTTATGAGAGCGCTTTTCCAGAAAAAAGCGTTGCCTTAGGTAGACCTATGAAAGCACTTCTTCATAAAAAAGCACTGCCAAAAGCCTACTTAAGAGAGCGCTTTTTAGAAAAAGTGTTGTATTAGGTAGACCTACGAAAGCGCTTTTCATTAAACAAAAAGCGCTGCTAAAACCTATAGCAGCGCCACCTACGAAAGCGCTTTTAAAGGCCAAAAAAAGCGCTTTCATAAGTCTTTTTCGGCGTAGTGTCTTTCGATATTCAGTGGTACAAATTTAAGGTTGATAGCATCAAGGTCATTTCTAACTGTGCAGGTTTCTCTAATGTTCCACTCATAGGAACAAAGGGGATTATCAACTATAACCCGGTACTCGCTCTTCGCCAATTAGGTTATTCCATGATGCGTCCACCCACAGCCAAAGAGGTCGAACCTGTGTATTGAAAGAAGGGGGAAGATCTTGAAATATTGAGGAAAGCGGAAATTTCCTGGGCCCACATTGGTAGGAAAGGAAAAGAATTATTTGGGTTAAAAGAGGTATTAGCTTTTGATCCTTACGTGAATTGGTTAAAAGGATGAGTCAAATCTCTTATGTTTCCTTTTGAAAAGGAAATTTCCTTGTATCCCTAACCCACTGAGCTACAACAAGATGTACCTAAAGAACGCTTCAATCAAGTACAGTTGGAAAACATGGACCTTCTTCAAAATATTGAAGACAAAAAAATGGAAATATACTTCTTGACAGAAAATAAGAGGGAATTGGCCCGTCAACTAAAAGAATATGAAGGCGAAGGTAGCTCCAAAAAAATAATCGGAACAAAAGACTCCTTTGTATCTACAGAAGAGTATCAGATAGCCCTCGCTGATATAGAGAAGAATCATCAAGAAACTTTGAAGTTTCAAATGGCCAACAATAGGAACAAAGCAAAAGTTAAAGAGTTGGGAAACCAATTTAAAGCTGCTAGGGTGAAGTTGGAAGCAAAGGAAGCTCAAATGACAAAATAAAAGAGATGGAAGATGCGCCCGTCCTTATACCTTTTCCAGAATGCAAAGAATGTGATTGTTTCCTAGAGCAATGCGTGTACCTGGAGGGACAACTATTTCAGAAAGATGTCGCGATTGACAACTTCGCTCGAGGACAGGATCGTGAAAAGACAAATAAATTATTCAAAGAAACCAAGGAATGGAGCGAAGAGTACTTCTGACAGGGGGGACCATTGTACTACACAGAGATAAAAAATCCACCACATTTATTATCATTGTTTCCTTTTTCTTTGATGTTATTCGATCACCGCCAGTCTTGTTGGATGGGATCATTTATCTTTCATTACGTATTTTGGATCATTCTTGTAAGAAATTACTATTTAATCGCATGGTTCATGTCTTTAATGAAGCCGATTATTGTCGGGTATATCTCTTATCGATTGTTGATTATCTCACTTATCGTGTTTGTTGAAAGTTCCTAGGGGTGGCAAAACATTTGGGCATCCTGGAAATGGAAAAACATTTCATGCATAACCATGCATTCATGCATATCATTTTATGACAGGTGGTTATGGAAGGTCTTCTTTTCTTTGATTTGGGTTTTCCCTTTCAAATATTTCTACCACAAATTTTCATTGTTATAATACTCGAAGCACTTCCAAGAGGAAATGAGAGCCATGATTATGAGGCCTGCTGAAACATTGAATAATGGTGGTGAAAATTTGAATGCAAATCCACCAGGGGTTGTCATCAACAATCCTTATGGTGCTCTGGGTGCTCAGAATGTGGTGGAGAATCCAGGAGGTACTCAGAATGGGAATATGGATTCGAATGTCGGTCTGAATATTTAGAATGGTCAGCCTGCGAATCTCGAAAATCTTGCAAGTAACTAAGGTATCCCTGGGATCCAAGTTGAGGGGAATCCTCCTACACCTACTCTTGTTCATCAGAGTATTGAACAACATGTTGTACTACTGAGGCCTGTTCGCATTCCTGCTAGGCTGCTAGAAGAAGATAATTGGGAAGACTGGATGTCTAATATGGATGAACCAACAGAATCTGACAAGAAATTGCGTATACTGGAGGAGCGAATGCGCAGGTTTGAAAGCCAGCATAAAGTGGGCTTCGACATGTCTGATTCGGGCTTAGTGCCTGGGGTAAAGATTCCCCCCAAATTCAAGGTGCCTGATTTCGCAAAATACAAAGGCACTTCTTGTCCAAAGAACCATGTTAAGTCTTTCTACTGGAAGATGTCTGCGTATTCTAATGATGACAAGCTATTGATGCACTTTTTTCAAGATTGTTTGACATGTGCTCTACTCGAATTGTATATGCAACTGGAAAGAAATCACGTACATACATGGAGAGAGTTGGTTGAGGCTTTTGTTATGCACTATCAGTATAACACCGACATGGCTCCCACAAGAACCCAACTACAGAATTTATCCCAGAAGCGGGATGAATCTTTTAAAGAGTATGCCTAGAGGTGGCGGGAGATGGATGCGAAGGTTCAACCACCCATGTTGGAGCAGGAGATGGTGGAAATGTTTAGTAGTACATTGCAAGGCCAGTACTACACAACTTGCAGTACACCAGGTACCTTTGTTGAGATGGTAACACATGGAGAGCGAATTGAAATCAGAATTAAGTTGGGAAAAATACAAAATGTTGTTGTTGGAAATAATGCTGGTAAATCTAAGAAGTCTTTTGGTGGTCACCAAAAGAAAAAGGAAGGTGAATCCAGCACGGTCTATCCTCATAAAGGGAAAGGTAGATACCAGGATACAGATCACCAGATTGTTGCCGTAACAATACTAGTTGTTGTACCTCAGCAGCAGACATAAGCGCCCAGGTAGGGCTACCAACAAAGGCCAAAGCAACCACCCAGAAAATTTGACACAATTCCCATTCCCTATGTAGAATTGCTACCTCAGTTACTAGAGTTGAAGTTGGTTGAGAAACGTACAATGCAGATTAACGCAGAAAGGCTACGACCAAAAATTCAATGCTAATGCTACATGTGAGTATCATTCTGGAGTACAGGGGAATAGCATTGATAGTTGCATAGCATTCAAACACAAGGTAAAAGACTTATTTGAATCTCAGGCTATCAATTTTAGGCCAGCACCTAATATTACTAGTCAACCTTTGCCACATGGAAATGACACTATCAATGCCATTATTGAAGATAAAGGTTTGAATCTTGTTATGGATGTGAATCACCTGATTACGCCCCTCTCATTCGTGAAAGAACAATCATCGCAGAAGGTGTGTTTTTGGGCTGTGGGTTTGATTGTGAAGATTGTCTGGTACAATAGAAGGGTTGCTAGTGTCTGAAGGATGCAGTCCGGGATTTGATTACCAAGGGAATTCTGCAGTTCGACCGTATAGTTGCTGAGACTAAGTTTAGAAAGGATGAGGTCGACGTAATAATTATTCCTATCAAATCAAAGAGGATTCAAATGCCCGTTACCATTCCAACCTCTGTCAGGAAGTCACCTATAACCATCACTATACTTGGGCCAGTACCATGTGTCAGCAACAAAGAAATTCCTTGGCATTACGATGATGAATGTTATCAACAAGGGCAGAAACTTGATACTTAAAAGTCTGAGAAGGGCCAGATAGAAGAAGACGAGTTTGAAGTTCATGACATCATTAGTGAAAGTCGAATTTCCCAGCAGTGGGAAGATTTCTCTCTTCCAGAATGATCTGAAGGTAGCACAGAGGCTGCGGCTAAAACCAAGGACAAGAAGATTATGGTCAATGGTGATAAATCACGGAAAAACCCTTTTATTCATGTTCTTGATGATGAAATGACTAAAGATGTATCCGAGTTAATGAGGTATATCAAGAAGAGTGACTATAAAATCATTCACCAGTTAAGTCGGACACCCTTGAAGATATCCATCCTTGCTTTACTCAGAAACTTGGAATCCCACAGAAATGCATTAATGAAGCTATTAGGAACCTCTTTTGTTCCTCAAGAGATATCTGTGAATAAACTTGAGGGAATTGTGAATAGCATTTGTGTGAGTAATGAGCTGGGTTTTACAGACTTTGATTTACCCCCGAGGGGAGAAAACACAATAAAGCTCTACACATTTCTATCGAAATCGCAAAAACTACCTTGTCCCATGTGCTAGTTGATACGAGTTCCTCTCTTAACGTATTTCCCAAGTCCGCTATTTTGAAGCTCGATTACAATGGGCTTTTATTAAGGCCAAGTGATTTGATTGTTAAGGCTTTTGATGGATCCAAGAGGAAAGTGTTCGGGGAAGTCGACTTGCCAATAAAAATAGGTCCTCAGGTGTTTGAAGTCACTTTCTTTATCATGGAAATTAATCCTTCCTATTGTTGTTTGTTGGGCCGCACATGGATCCTTGGGGATGGTGCTATCACATCCACTCTGCACCAAAAGATGAAGTTCCTGTTAAATGGGAAGGTGGTCACCATTTACGGCGAAGAAGATTATATTGTCAGTCATCTGAGTTCCTTTCTCTATGTTGAGGTGGAGGGAGAAATCCATGAGACGTCGTGTCAAGCCTTTGAGACCATGCAAGTTATCAGAGCTCCTTGTCAAGAGGATAGGAAGATGAAGGTCTCCATGTCATCTTACCGTCAGGCACAAATTATTGTTCAATCTGGTCATCCAGAAGGCTCCGGAAGAGTGTAGGATCTCCCTACTCAGATAGATAAGAAGGGTTTAGGCTTCATGGCTGGTCGAAGCATGTCAAATGCTACTCCTCTCGAGGTTCAAGGTGTTCCTCCACTAATTCAATTTATCAATGGTGGGGTTATCCATGAAGAGGCTCATGCTGTGAGTAAGGATGGTGACACTAATTGCGAGATGGATAAGTGGGTTCATCCTACCGTGTCGGGTGAAAAGCTTGCCAACTGGTTCGCCAAGTACGTCATTGAAGTCACCTATTATGAAAAGTAATTTTCTTTTTAATTGTTATCATGCAATAATTCTTATGTCCTACCTAAAAGGTAGTGGACATGCTATAAGGCCACAATGTTTTTCATTGTAATTTTATAATCAATAAAGAACGTCTTTTGTATTCAAATATTTCGCTCCCTGTCTTTCCTTTAAAATTTTGTCAAAGTTTGAGATTTTTTTTTAATATAATACTAAAATAAAAATAAAAATAATCATGCAGATTATGTCCCCCATTAATCTCGTAAAGTGTCGAGAATGATTCTACTATGGCTCTTTATGACTTTGAAAACCCAATTTATCAAGCTGAAGAAGAAGTTGAGGAAGATTGCGACCTTCCTAAAGAGTTTGCTAGATTGTTGAGGCAAGAAGAAAAGGTCATTCAGCCGCACTAAGAGACAACTGAGTTGATCAACTTGGGCACCGAAGAGGTTCAAAGAAAAGTCAAGATTGAGGATGCTCTAGAAGACAACATTAAACAAAGATTAATTGAAATGCTTCGTGAGTATGCGGATATCTTCACTTGGTCTTATGAAGATATGCCTGGGCTGGATACAAATATATTTGTTCATAAGCTACCTCTCAAGGAAGAGTGTCCTCCTGTTAAATAAAAGCTTCGCCAAACTCATCCTGAGATGTCTAAGAAGATTAAAGAGGAGGTCCAGAAGCAGTTTGATGTGGGATTTTTGAAAGTAACTTCTTACCCGTCGTGGATCGTGAATATTGTACCATTGCCTAAGAAGGACGGTAAAGTCAGAATATGTGTAGACTATAGGGACTTGAACAGAGCAAGCCCTAAAAATGATTTCCTGTTACCGCATATTAACATTCTGGTTGACATGGAGAAAACTACTTTCATTACACCTTGGGGAACATTTTGTTACAAAGTGATGTCCTTTAGTTTGAAAAATGCAGGGGCAACTTATCGACGTGCAATAGTCACTATCTTTCATGACATGATACATAAGTCGATTGAAGTATATGTTGATGATATGATTGTCAAGTCCCAGAAGGAAGAGGAACATCTTGTTCACTTGTTGAATTTGTTTGAAAGGTTAAGGAAGTTCAGACTAAGGCTAAATCCTAATAAGTGCACCTTCGGGGTGAGGTCAGGAAAATTATTGAGTTTCCTTGTAAGCGAAAAAAGAATTGAGGTAGATCCTAGCAAGATAAAAGCTATACAATTAATGCTTGTTCCGAAAACAAAAAGAGGGGTTCATGGTTTTCTTGGGAGGTTGAACTACATTGCTAGATTCATCTCTCATCTTACAGCCACTTGTGAACCAATTTTTAAATTGTTAAAGAAAAATCATACGGACATGTGGAATAACAATTGCCAAGCGTCATTTGATAGAATCAAATAATATTTGTTGGAACCTCCAATTCTCTCGCCTTCGGTGGAAGGTAGACCCTTGATAATGTATCTGACACTGTTAGAGAACTCAATGGGGTGTGTATTGGGGCAGCATGATGAGTCTGGTCGAAAAGAGCATGCAATATGCTACCTTAGAATTTTTTTACCAATTATGAGATAAAATACTCACTGCTCGAGAAAACTTGTTGTGCTTTGGTATGGGCTACTCGCTGACTAAGGCAGTATATGTTAGCCCATTACTACTTTGTTGATCTCTAAGATGGATCCAATTAAGTATATTTTAGAAAAGCCAGCTCTCACGGGCAGAATAGCCCGTTGGCAGATGATTTTAACTGAATATGACATCCAGTACACTACCCAAAAAGCTATTAAAGGTGGTGCGTTGGCAGATCATCTCGCTCATCAGCCCACAGAAGACAATTTTCAGCCAATGAAGTTTGACTTTCCTGATAAGGACATCACGTACATACGGGATTGTAACATCCCAGGCCCAGAAGAAGGACCCGAACCAAGATCGCGATTGACGATTATGTTCGATGGTGCCACTGATGCGTTGGGTAATGGTGTTGATGTTGTGATCACTTCTCTTGAAGGTTTTCATACTCCTCTTACCGCCAAAGTTTGCTTTGATTGTATGAATAATATGGCTGAGTATGAAGCTTGTATGTTTGGGTTAGAAGCTGTTATTGATTTGCGAATCAAGATCTTGGAAGTATATGGGGATTATGCTCTTGTGATTAGCCAAATCAACGGAGATTGGGAGACTCGTCACCCGAATTTGATTTCATATCGTGAGCATGTGTTAAAGTGACCCTTTATTTTGATGAGGTTACTTTCAATCATATCCAAGAGAAGAGAACAACTTAGTGGACGCCTTGGCTACTCTGTCATCCATGATTATGGTTAGATGGGCAAATGAAGCCCACTCTATCACCATTTTGAAGTTGGATGAGCCAGCGTTTTTCTATGAGATAGAAGAGGAGGTTATTGATGAGAAACCATGGTTTTATGATATTAAGAGACATCTTAAGACTCAGGAATACCTAGAGGGAACTTCTATCACGGATAAAAAGACTCTACAGAAATATGCAGCCAATTTTTTCTTCAATGGGGATGTTTTGTACCAAAAAAAAACTGATTCTGTTTTCCTCAGATGCGTGGATAGACACGAATAAAATATGATCATAGAAGAAGTTCATGAAGGTCTTTTTGGAACGCATTCCAGTGGGCATACCATGGCCAAGAAGATCTTGAGAGTTGTTACAATCATTCCAGGATCTGTTACAAGTGTCAAATCTATGCCGATAAGATGCATGTGCCACCCAATCCCCTGAATGTATTGACTTCACCTTGGCCATTCGTGATGTGGGGTGTTGATATGATTGGCCGGATTGATCCGACTGCTTCTAATAGACACCACTTCATTCTGGTGGCCATTGACTACTTCACTAAGTGAGTTAAAGTAGCATCGTACGCTAATGTCACTAGACAAGTGGTGGCTTGTTTCATCAAGCATAATATCATTTTTTGATACGGGGTTCCTGAGAAGATTATTACTGACAATGGGTCGAATCTCAACAATAAGATGATGAAAGAGCTGTGTGAGGGCTTTAATATAAAGCATCATAATTCTTCTCCTTACCACTCTAAGATGAATGGCACGGTTGAGGCAGTCAATACGAACATTAAGAAGATTGTGCAGAAAATAGTGGTCACCTATAAGGATTGGCACAAGATACTGCCATTTGCTTTACATGGTTATTGTACTACTGCGCTCATTTCAACCGGGGAAACCCATTTTTTGCTTGTTTATGGCATGGAAGCAGTCTTGCCTGTGGAAGTGGAAATTCCTTCTTTGAGGATAATGACAGACGCATAGGTGGATGAGGCTGAATGGGTTCAGAATAGACTTGACTAGCTGAATCTCGTTGACGAGAAGAGATTGATAGTTATTTTCCACGGGTAGTTATACTAGAGGAGGATGAAGAAAGCTTTCGACAAGAAGGTACGTCCGCGAAATTTATAAGCTGGTGATCTCGTGCTGAAGAGGATCTTGCCTCCCAACAATAAAGATGCTAGGAGTAAATGGGCTCCTAATTATGAAGGACCATATGTTGTAAAGAATGTTTTTTCAAAAGGATCTATGATGCTCGCAACTATGGATGGAGAGGATTTCCCTCCCCCCATCAATGCAGATGTAGTGAAAAAGTACTTCACATAAAGTGATTGTTACGTTAACTGGCTCATGAAAAAAAGGCGTCCCCGTGAACCTAAGAGAGCATAGGTTCGGGAAAAAATTAGGGATAAAAGAAAGAGTGAATGAGTGAAAGATAATTGTACACCTGCTAAGTCGAACCTGTCAAAGGTAGCTTAGGCAAAAAAGGGTATCCCGATGTTTTGAAAACCCAGAAGGGCGACCCAGGAAAAAGTTAGGGATTAAAAGCGAATACTACAGTCTGTGTTGCATTTGTAATATCAACTTACATTGTTGTTGAGTTGGCTCATAAATCATTAGTCCAATCGGTTTATTAAGAAAGCAATATAATAAGGAGCTTTGAGGTCATAAGAGCTGTAGTAGAGTTGTACTCGATAAATCAGCACTCACATTGCCATCTTTGTTTTCTCCTCTACATGTTTTGTATACAATTACCTCTTTTCAGGAATTGCTTCTTGATGTAAATGCCTATTTATAGCCCAATCAGTCAATAAAAGTGTTTTTTAATTGTGACAATTTGTTTTTATTTTACTGTTTTGATTGCAAAAGACGTTCAACATTTTTGATAAATTTTGCATTTTAAAATGTTAAAAGGTTTACAGCACATGATACCAGTAAATAAAATTTCTTAGAGTTTCAGGTGTCTGACATGACGGCTAAGGTAGCCACCCCGTATTGGGGCATATTATTATGAGTTATACTTTATGTAGAATGGGATCCACTATCCCCGGGAATGCTTGCTTCCGCAGAACAAACTTATGTGTCGTTAGCGATGTCATACCCTCGTTTGAGTATTGTTGTACCCCAAAATTTGCCATCCCTTTTTCAGAAGAAATCACAACTTCAGGATTTTTCTTGACTTTTCAAGATTGGCTCAAGAATCGGTCAAACAGACTTTTCTTTATCAGTCAATCCAGAATTAAGCTTTCCATTGATTTTGAATTAATCAAACAGACTTTTCTTTGACAACAAGTCCAGAATTAGGGTTTCCATTGATTTTGAATTAATCAAACAGACTTTTCTTTGACAACAAGTCCAGAATTAGGGTTTCCATTGATTGGGTTGAGATTGGCTCAGGAATTGATCAAACAGACTTTTCTTTGACCACAAATCTAGAATTAGGGTTTTTCGCTCGCATTTCTCAGAAAGAACTGAATCCTCAGATATTCAGTTAATTATTACATTATTGTCATGTTTGTTCAAGATTACTGGTTGTTTCTCAAAGAACCTAAATATATGGGATAGGAGCTGAGGCTTTGTTTGAAACTTTGAGGCATTGGTTTGATCAGTGGAGTGAAAAGTGTATGGAACACTTGTTTGATTAACTGTACAAAGCATGATTTAATTGGAGTACCAGGCGTATTGTGATTAATACGAGATTGCGAGACTACAAAGTTTGTTGAGTATTTATTTCATCTGGATTAAAGTTATTGGGATACATTTCCAGTTATTTTAATTCAAGAGATTTAAATAATTAAATAGATAGTGCAAAAGAAAGAATGAAATATTTGACAGTAAAGAATTCGTATTTGACAAAGACTTTGTTTATTTATTTATTTCAAATATTGTTACAAATTTTATTCGAATACTGTAAATTTATAATTTACAGTGTTTACAATAATATTTATTACAATAAATGAAAAGAAAATAAATCTAAAGCCTAAAATATCTTGAAATCCTTGATCTTCTACTGCTTCTTCCATTATCCAACTGGTATTTACCTGCAAAGACAGAAAAAGAAATCAGTGCAGTTAAACTGAAAAAACATTTTCAAGCAGATAAATATAAAGTCATCATTAAAGCTTGTTGGCCGGAATCAGATTGTTTTTGGGTTCATCATGTTTTACTTGTCCTCTTTGCAAATCACAAGAAGATTTCTCTTCTTGGTTCACAAAGAGGAAAGAAAAATAATTTGCAAGCATACAAGTTATTCAAAATGCAAAGAAGACAAAGCAAACTGAACAACAAACTGCATTAGTCAACAAAAAGCAAACTATGTTGCAAAACTATCACAAAGCAAACCAAGTACACAAAGCTGTCAAAGTAGAAAAGTTGTCAAAGCACAAGCTATCAAAAAGAACAATGCAGAAAATATGGAAAGAAAGTACAGAATGCAAAGATAAACCAAGATACAAGCAAGAAGGCTTATCAATATTCATCATCATGTTCTGGCCAACAAAGCTTTTCAGAACAGAAAATACATTAAGCAATTTAAAATGCTTTTATGGAGAGAGAAAGAGAGCATCAGAAAAAAGGTTTGCAGTTTTGGCAGGCTTAAAAGATATAAGAGAACAAGACGGTAAACAGTCTAGAGGGGGGAGGGAGCCACAAAACTGCAACTCAATTCAAACTGCAGTCACAAGAGCTGCAAGTTATCAAACCTGCTTCCAACAAAAACAAGAAAGCTCAACAAAAGGATCAAACCTGCTTCCAACAAAAAGAAGCAAGCCCAACACCCAGGCCTGGCCTTACCAAACAAAGACTGCAAGCCAAAATTTTGAAACCTGTAACCTGCCTTACCAAAACACCAGAACTCACAAGCCTGCACAACCTGCATAACCCATTCAAACCTGCAAGACTCACAAGCCTTCAAGCCTGTTTTCAAAACCAAAGAAAACCTCCAAAACTGCAAGTTTGAGAAACCTGCAAAACTGCATCCAAACTAGCAAACTAACAGAAGCTTTCCTAAAGCTCACCAAGCCTGCTTCCAAACTCAGAAACCATTCAAGCCTGCCTTACCAACTCAAACCTGCAACTCAAACAAATCCAAAAACCAAAGAACCTGTTCAAACAACAAAGGCCAAAAACTGCAACTCAAGGCCAAAAACTGCCTAAGCTACTAACACAGTTCAGTCTCACCATCATCAAATATTAAGCATCACCCAAAAAAGAAGAAGAAGAGAAGATTCAGAAGCAAAACAACAAATAAGTTTCAGAACATAAGATTCATCATCAACAAACAATAACCAACAAAATCATCAGCTCAAATCAGAAACAAATATTCAAGCATCCTCAGAACAAGTTCATCATTGTCAAGCATTCAGAAGCAAGAAATATGCCCTCATCATCAAAAGTCAACAACTAAAGAGGAAAAGAGAGATTCAGAAGCATATGTTTTCAGACAACATCATCATAAAACATTCATCAACAGAAATCAAGCACAGAAATACCAATAAGCTGTCATCACAGTCCTCTTTCGCCTAGCCTCCTGGAAGCGCCGCCGGCCTACTCACCCTCCTTCTCCTTCAATTTACAGAACAAAACGCCAAGGTATATCTCTCAAAACTCCTACTACATGTAAATATCAAAAGAAACATGGATTAAAACTCGCACGTAGTGATCAAGAAGAATGAAAGAGTAGTATCACAAAAAACCTAAAACAAGTTAACAAATCGTACCGTCGCGAAACAAGAACCCTAGACCACTGCGAAGAGAAGGCAGAAGGTGGATGGAGGCGTTGCTCCGGTGGCTAAGGCGAGGGGAGAGGATATCCGTTTGTCCATGGCTAAGAATGAGAAGATGAGAGGTGAAGAAGATGAGAGGAGCGGCGCCGTTGACTCAAAACTGCAAAACCTAGTTCTGAAAACATGAAACGCAAACCCTAAAAATTTGTTAAGCATCAATTGGGATCTTTCCCCATAAAACCCCTAAGCCCAATACACGTTCTGGAGCCTACACCCCCCTTCCAATCTAATTCTTGTTCATTCTTTTGGGTCATAACTCCTTAGGCCCATTATCTTTTCTTTTTTTTAATGTTTTAAAAACTAACATTTTTTTATCATTTTATTATCATTTTTTATAATCTATTTCTTCTTTTCTTTCCTTTTGTTAGATAAAAAATATAGTAAATTTTTTGTACAAATTTTCTTAATAATTTTTTCCTAATAACTATTACATTTAATAAACACGCATAAATAATGGAATTTTTAACTTAAATATTTTTTCTTTTTCTTTAAAACTCTTTGTTTATATAATTAACAAAAAAAAACACAATAAGTAATAATAATACTTAAGTCTTTAATTAGGTTAGAATTTTCATTTGATCATTTGTAAATAACTATACACATCTCATATCTCTTTGATTTTTATTATCGTATACCTTGTTATATTTTTACATTGAGAATGCGACAATTCGATTTGGTTGTAATATATACTTGGACATTACTATTCTGATAAGACTCATCCCCATTTGTAAACATTTGTACCCCCATCCCCGGATACTTATTTGTAATAACTTAGACTTTAAATTCCCGCAATTTATTGCTTTTCATACACTGTATAGTAATTAGGGTTTGTATGCAAAGATTCAAAATCAATCGCTAGATGACCTAATACAAGATAAATGAATGAACATGACAAACACCATTCACACTTGCACCTCTAGGGTAACCTCTCTTGTTGCCTCGGAAAATGCAATCATGTCCCTCGAGTATGAGACACTCTAGAAAATGCCCCTTCGATAAACAAAGATCGTAGTCCCTCGATGACCCTCGATGTTGCCTTCGATAAAACGATCTCGTCCCTTACAAAATTGCTAGAGCGTCTCACAAGTTGCCTTCAATGATTGTATACGATGACTCGCGCCTGTCTCGTTTAACATCCTAACGCAAGGTTGTTCATCAAACACAATGGTGAAACAACACTGTTAAAAGGGTTAAAAACATAAGAAATATCTTTTGAGTAAAATAGGGTAGACAACTCTTAGTTACTTGATCAAAAATCTTGCAAAACATCCTTGCCTTTTTCAAATACACTTCACAACAAAACTTCAAAACAATTTCAAAACAACTTTCAAAACACTGAAATATCTTTTCAAAAGGACACAAACCTTTGTATATATTCAAACAAGAATCATTACAAAGGTTTCCTAGACAAGGCATCTTTTTCAAAACATTTTCAAAACCACACACACAAAGCACCATTTCAAACAATTGAAAAAGCAAAGGCAAGTGATCTAAAACAAGTAACTAAGAGCCCATGGATAACCATGGATGAAAAGGGTGTTAGCACCTTCCCTTTTCATAATCTACCCCCCGAACCCAAGAAAACATCTCAAAGGTCTTTCCTGTGCTTTTTGACCTTTCCTTAGGATAAAATAAAAAGTCGGTGGTGACTCTTGCTAAATCGAACAAATGCGAAAACAAACGCAAAATCTAAGTCAGTTCTCCCACCGTATCACAGAACTGGCGACTCTACTGGGGACTTTCTAAAAGTGGGGTTACCTTAGGGTTTTAGATCACCTTTACATGCTTACCTTGATTGCTTTGATTGCTTTACTTTTTTGGGTTCCTTGTTTGGGTTTGTTTTAAATCCTACACCCAGATTTGGGGACACCTTTTAGGTAAGTAGCAATAAACTGTGAGGGAACTGTGCGGGGTATACCGACATGGTTGAAGTAGTAGCTACGTTAGTGTGACATATTCGTGGGTATCGGTAGCCTTTGAGTTAATCAAAGAGAATATCGGGCCGCTGAGTGATGTCATGAAGCACTAACGAACTCTTAGAACCTTACTTGACCATCTTGGCCTTTTTAGGGGTAGTGAGATGACCGACTTCGGTGCAGTCCGAAGTTGGTAGATACTCGATACTACACTCATTGAGGATTGTTTTCTTGGAATATTTTGGTCGCCAGTTAAGTGGCTAAACCAAAACAATGAACACAAAATAATCCAGTGATATTGAGCTCCTTAGAACCCGATTACTATTTATAGGACAGGTTGAGCCAACTAACTTCAAGAGGGTACTTACCTACAAACCCCACGCAAGCCTAGACCTAAGGACTTGTCTGCTTTTTGTGAATATGACTGTCTGTATATACACTTGCCTACTTCTGCATACATGTACATAACATCATAACATCATACCATAGCATTTTCAATAACCATTTCAAGGATCTCGAGGGTCTTTTGATGCAGGGCCACGTTAAACCAGACGTCTACCAAAGGACAAAAGGATTTTCCTCTAAACAAACATCGTCAAAGATCAAGTGCAATAACTTGAATCAGTGGCTATGATCCACTCGACATGGTGAGCTTGATTCTCGTGGAAAGACATCCATCAATGCAAAGTTCTCCAATCAAGAATGTTGATCGAAGTTTAACCTCTAACATTTTTCTTGTGTTTACCCCGAGAGATCCTTGAAAACATGCATCCACATATCATGCATTGTGTCATAACAGGTTTTCCTTATTCTCCTACTATTTATTTCAGTAGAGATGGCTCTAGAGAGGACTGTCGAAGATATCCAGGCACAAAACGTTCAACTTCAGGAAATGTTCTTGAACCTGTCCCAGGGGCAAGAAGAAGTGAAAGCTCTCCTCACAAGGGGCATGGTCCTGGGAAATTCAGGTGGTGTCAGGAATGATCAGTTGGAAGAACTACAGATTGAGTTGGCAACAATGAAGATCCAGATGATGGGAGAACTGGTGGGCCAGATGGCTCTCATTCAAGACCTGGCTCAAAGACAAGAAGAGCTCAGGGTCCTCGTCAACAAACTGCTTCGAGATAACCAAGTGGGGCAAACAACTAGGGTTGAAGATCAAGTCATCATTCAACCTCCTTTGAGACAAGAAGACAAGGGAAAGGCTCCCCAACTTGCTTTAGGGTCGCAAGCCCAACAACAACCTCGCCAGCGTCAACAGGGTAATCGGCGTAAGAAAAATACGTCTAGAAGACATTTCTCTGAAACAGACATACCATCATCTCTAATACTGAAACGCCTGATGGAGGTCAATTTGCTTGCTTTAAAGGATCCTATTCGGAAGCCCAATACCTCTGCTCCTAGCTATCACTCTGATGCATTTTGTGTATACCACTCCTATAGTCCTGGACATGACACTGATGATTGTTGGGCTTTGAAAAACAAGATCCAAGACTTGATTGACAATGGAGTGCTGAAATTCATGCCGGATGGCGAGATGAAAATCTTCCGTTGAGGGTTCTCCACCTGAATTGACAAAGTTCGAACTAAGAGACTTTTGTTTCATTTGAATTTTCAAGTTGTAATTTCTTTTGTTATTCAAATAATTATCTGTTGATGTCAAACTCTGTTTCATTAATGCATTGCATATGTTTGTCTTGAATTCATCCATTCGTTTTCACTATTTCTGAACTATGCTTTCTACTTTATGACATTTAACTCTTGCAAAAAAGCTACAAGCCTTTAGAGGGAGGATGACGAAACAATACCATAATCTCATACAGTATGCTTTTGGACATACCTTGCTGACGATGTACATGCGTTTCTTTCAAATCCTAAACACTGGAGTTATAAGGAAGATAATCCCTAGTCAACCCCTTTGAGCCAAAGAAGTAGAAGTTTTCTGTTTTTTAAACACAAATTGAAACCTTTGATTAAAACCTGGGGCAGGGTAGTCTCTCAGTTAATTCAAAAGATGCGCATTGAAGTCGCAAACTCTCAGTTCGTAATACAATGAATGACATCAAAAAAACTTCCTTTGGAACCAAAAGACTGTGATGGTTCCTTATCTCATAGGCAGTCATTACCTCTCAAAAGAGAAAAGCCCACTAAAGCCAAAACCCGTAAAGGAGGCTTAAGAAAGCTGGGGCATCCCGCTGACTGTAATCTCGAAAACAGGAACAGTCAGGCAAAAATTAGGGATAACAAATCCAAAAGAAAGAGGTAATTACAAATCCTCAACAACATGAAAAATGTTGTGTAAATGACTGCCTTCCCATGAAATTCAACTGGTGTGAACCATCACCCAAAACGTCGTTCCAAGCTCGAATAGAGTTCGACGCACAATTAACTGAGTTTAGGATTGAAGAACATCATGAAGAGTGGGTGGGTACAAATATACTTCGAGCCTTTATCCTTTGTTTCTTAAACCATGAACCAAGCCACGTTACAACCCTTCGAAAGTCCTAATTGAAGCACGGGTTAGTTCGAAAGTGTACTGTTACAAAAGGTATCCTGACTCCTGTAAGGCTTTGCCCTAAATCTGGTGTTGAATTTGTCTTATAAAAGATTTTCTGCTAAAAAACCCATTTTTCAAAACTTCGAGACAAGCATAAACTTTTCATTATTCGAATATCGTTGTTTGCACATGTTTATTTGTTTGACAGCGAAGAAATTCACAACGGTGAATGTTCGGAGAAACGAAAACTCTCTCAGTGAATGAAATCACTTCAAGTGGGATGACACTCCCGTCACAAAGATCTCCCATCAACAAAAAAGGGACTTGGTATGGTATTGTCCAGTAAACCTGGGGCAGTATAGTCAAGATTTCAACAAATCTTTCAAAGTTCAGTAAACCTGGGGCAGTCCAGTCAAGATTTCAAGACAATCTCTCAATTGCAGGATAACCTGGGGAAAGTCTCCCTCACCATCACCTGGGGAATTTATAACGTCAATCTCTTCAAAGGGTTACGAACAGTCCAAGTTTCCTGGCAGTGCCACAAGCATCTGACACTAGGGGCAGTGATGAACCTCCCCGAAATCTTTCTGAAAAGAAATTCAAGCGTCCTCGAGAAGGTTATCACCTCTCTAGCAGACCAGCAGTCATGGGTTTATTTCCCCAACATTTATCAAGGATTTATTCTCCAAAACAAATTACATTTCAAGTTGAACGGTCGTTAAAAATTTCCTTCATCACCTGCTGGAAGTTACGGTCGTCATCAAAAATTCCTTCATCACCTGTTGGAAGTTACAGCCACCAACAAAATAACGGACAACTGAAGCTCCTAAAAATCTGTTTCTCTTAAGAATGAAGATTCTCATCCTTGAAACCTCAAGAGATTGGTATACTCCCAACCTCCTGACCCTTAACAGAATGAAGATTATCATCCTTGAAACCTCAAGAGATTGGTATACTCCCAACCTCCTAACCCTTAACAGAATGAAGATTCTCATCCTTGAAACCTCAAGAGATTGGTATACTCCCAACCTCCTGACCCTTAACAGAATGAAGATTCTCATCCTTGAAACCTCAGAAGATTGGTATACTCCCAACCTCATGACCCTTAACAGAATGAAGATTCTCATCCTTAAAACCTCAGAATATTGGTATACTCCCAACCTCCTGACCCTTAACAGAATGAATATTCTCATCCTTAAAACCTCAGAATATTGGTATACTCCCAACCTCCTGACCCTTAACAGAATGAAGATTCTCATCCTTGAAACCTCAAGAGATTGGTATACTCCCAACCTCCTGACCCTTAACAGAATGAAGATTCTCATCCTTAAAACCTCAAGAGATTGGCATACACCCAATCTTATATCCCAAGACCTGAATGAAGATTCTCATTTTGGCTTCCCCAGTAGATTGGCATACACCCAACCTCCTGATATTCCCGACAGAATGAAGATTCTCATTTCTCAAAGTGGTATAACATCTGAATTTTTGATATTCCCAATGGAGTGAAGGTTCTCATTCTTAAAATGGCATACAACCTAAACCTAAACTTCTTCCAGACAGGAATAAGCTTTTTCCAGAATCCTGAGTTTTACTCTCCAACAGGATAACTACTTTTCAACAGTATGGCTATTCCCCGCAGAATTCTTATTCCCCAAGAAGAATGAAGACTCTCATTCTCAGTTCCTCATAGAGTATTCAGGTATTCCCCAATGAAGATCTCCTCAAAATAGGAATCCCCAGTAGATTGGCATACAACCCAAACTCTTGATTTCCCCAACAGTGGTCCCAGGACTTCTCATTTTCAATGATCAAAGGATTTTCAATCCCCAGCAGCAGTCAAGGATTTACTTTCCCCGACAGTAGTCAAAGATTTCATTATCTAGGATTTATCTTCCTCAGCAAGACAGCTACTCAACTTACATGCACATCCATTACATTCATATCATAAACATTGATGAAGTATAGTTCACTGCATCATACATATCATGCAAACATGACTTTACGTTTTAGCTAACATTTTACCCTTTTCAGGATAAGATTAAAAGGCTATCGTTAACAATTAGTCAAATACAGTACAGATACACCCCAGACACGGAAGTCATTCTGCTACTCATACAGACCTCAACTTTTGAAAATAGTTTACGGTTGCTTCCCAACACGGATGTTAATCTATTGCTTATTCAACTTCAAGACTTCTGAAAACAGCTTACGAATTCTCCAAACACGGATGTTAATCTATCGCATGTTCAGATTCAACTTTTGAAAACAGTTTACGGTTGCTTCCCAACACGGATGTTAATCTATTGCTTATTCAACTTCAAGACTTCTGAAAACAGTTTACGGATTCTCCAAACACGGATGTTAATCTATCGCTTATTCAGATTCAACTTTTGAAAACAGTTTACGGTTGCTTCCCAACATGGATGTCAACCTGTTGCCTATTCAGACCCCCAGCTCAGAGATGTTCCAAACATGGATACCTTTCTGATACTCACCCACTCACCTACGACATACAATTCAACAAACATTCTTGGATGGCATCTTTAAGCCCATCTCCGACAAGATTCTGTCACATCTCCAGATGGCATCTTTAAGCCCATCTCCGACAAGATTCTGTCACATCTCCAGATGGCATCTTTAAGCCCATCTCCGACAAGATTATGTCACATCTCCAAATGGCATCTTTAAGCCCATTCCCTCAACTATGCTTTGACGAGTGCAAATTTTTGGGCACTCTAGTGTCCAATCATCTTTGACCTTCGAGTCGCGAAAGGCAAACTCGCCAATCTAACTCTTCAGGTTCAAGAAGATTGAACATGGGCAACTGTTGTACCCCAAAATTTGCCCTCCCTTTTTCACAAGAAATCACAACTTCAGGATTTTTCCTGACTTTTCAAGATTGGCTCAAGAATCGGTCAAACAGACTTTTCTTTATCAGTCAATCCAGAATTAGGGTTTCCATTGATTTTG
The DNA here is from genome assembly GCA_948472305.1 of Vicia faba. Classification (NCBI taxonomy): domain Eukaryota; kingdom Viridiplantae; phylum Streptophyta; class Magnoliopsida; order Fabales; family Fabaceae; genus Vicia; species Vicia faba. Next base: position 882,156,009 of record OX451740.1, on the reverse strand, counting down.
AATTAATCAAACAGACTTTTCTTTGACAACAAGTCCAAAATTAGGGTTTCCATTGATTTTGAATTAATCAAACAGACTTTTCTTTGACAATAAGTCCAGAATTAGGTTTTCCATTGATTGGGTTGAGATTGGCTCAGGAATTGATCAAACAGACTTTTCTTTGACGATAAATCTGGAATTAGGGTTTTTCGCTCGCATTTCTCAGAAAGAACTGAATCCTCAGATATTCAGTTAATTATTACATTATTGTCATGTTTGTTCAAGATTACTGGTTGTTTCTCAAAGAACCTAAATATCTGGGATATGAGCTGAGGCTTTGTTTGAAATTTTGAGGCATTGGTTTGATCAGTGGAGTGAAAAGTGTATGGAACACTTGTTTGATTAACTGTACAAAGCATGATTTAATTGGAGTACCAGGCGTATTGTGATTAATACGAGATTGCGAGACTGCAAAGTTTGTTGAGTATTTATTTCATCTGGATTGGGATACATTTCCAGTTATTTTAATTCAAGAGATTTAAATAATTAAATAGACAGTGCAAAAGAAAGAATGAAATATTTGACAGTAAAGAATTCGTATTTGACAAAGACTTTGTTTATTTATTTATTTCAAATATTGTTACAAATTTTATTCGAATACTATAAATTTATAATTTACAGTGTTTACAATAATATTTATTACAATAAATGAAAACAAAATAAATCTAAAGCCTAAAATCTCTCGAAATCTTTGATCTTCTACTGCTTCTTCCATTATCCAACTGGTATTTACCTGCAAATACAGAAAAAGAAATCAGTGCAGTTAAACTGAAAAAACATTTTCAAGCAGATAAATATAAAGTCATCATTAAAGCTTGTTGGCCGGAATCAGATTGTTTTTGGGTTCATCATGTTTTACTTGTCCTCTTTGCAAATCACAAGAAGATTTCTCTTCTTGGTTCACAAAGAGGAAAGAAAAATAATTTACAAGCATACAAGCTATTCAAAATGCAAAGAAGACAAAGCAAACTGAACAACAAACTGTATTAGTCAACCAAAAGCAAACTAAGTTGCAAAACTGTCACAAAGCAAACCAAGTACACAAAGTTGTCAAAGCAGAAAAGCTATCAAAGCACAAGCTATCAAAAAGAATAATGCAGAAAATATGGAAAGAAAGTACAGAATGCAGAGATAAACCAAGATACAAGCAAGAAGGCTTGTCAATATTCATCATCATGTTCTGGCCAACAAAGCTTTTCAGAACAGAGAATACATTAAGCAATTTAAAATGCTTTTATGGAGAGAGAAATAGAGCATAAAAAAAAAGGTTTGCAGTTTTGGCAAGCTTAAAAGATATAAGAGAACAAGACGGTAAACAGTCTAGAGGGGGGAGGGAACCACAAAACTGCAACTCAATTCAAACTACAGTCACAAGAACTGCAAGTTATCAAACCTTCTTCCAACAAAAACAAGCAAGCTCAACAAAAGGATCAAACCTGCTTCCAACAAAAAGAAGCAAGCCCAACACCCAGGCCTGGCCTTACCAAACAAAGACTGCAAGCCAAAATTTTGAAACCTGTAACCTGCCTTACCAAAACACCAGAACTCACAAGCCTGCACAACCTGCATAACCCATTCAAACCTGCAAGACTCACAAGCCTTCAAGCCTGTTTTCAAAACCAAAGAAAACCTCCAAAACTGCAAGTTTGAGAAACCTGCAAAACTGCATCCAAAGTAGAAAACTAACAGAAGCTTGCCTAAAGCTCACCAAGCCTACTTCCAAACTCAGAAATCATTCAAGCCTGCCTTACCAACTCAAAACTGCAACTCAAACAAATCCAAAAACCAAAGAACCTGTTCAAACAACAAAGGCCAAAAACTGCAACTCAAGGCCAAAAACTGCCTAAGCTACTAACACAGTTCAGTCTCACCATCATCAAATATTAAGCATCAACCAAAAAAGAAGAAGAAGAGAAGATTCAGAAGCAAAACAACAAATAAGTTTCAGAACATAAGATTCATCATCAGCAAACAATAACCAACAAAATCGTCAGCTCAAATCAGAAACAAATATTCAAGCATCCTCAGAACAAGTTCATCATTGTCAAGCATTCAGAAGCAAGAAATATGCCCTCATCATCAAAAGTCAACAACTAAAGAGGAAAAGAGAGATTCAGAAGCATATGTTTTCAGACAACATCATCATAAAACATTCATCAACAGAAATCAAGCACAGAAATACCAACAAGCTGTCATCACAGTCCTCTTTCGCCTAGCCTCCTGGAAGCGCCGCCGGCCAACTCACCCTCCTTCTCCTTCAATTTACAGAACAAAACACCAAGGTATATCTCTCAAAACTCCTACTACATGTAAATATCAAAAGAAACATGGATTAAAACTCGCATGTAGTGATCAAGCAGAATGAAAGAGTAATATCACAAAAAACCTAAAAACAAGTTAACAAATCGTACTGTCGCAAAGCAAGAACCCTAGACCACTGCAAAGAGAAGGCAGAAGGTGGATGGAGGCATTGCTCTGGTGGCTAAGGCAAGGGGAGGGATATTCGTTTGTCCATGGCTAAGAACGAGAAGATGAGAGGCGAAGAAGATGAGAGGAGCGGTGCCGTTGACTCAAAACTACAAAACCTAGTTCTGAAAACCTGAAATGCAAACCCTAAAAAATTGTTAAGAATCAATTGGGCTCTTGCCCCATAAAACCCCTAAGCCCAATACACGTTCTGGCACCTACACCCCCCCCCCCCTTTCCAATCTAATTCTTGTTCATTCTTTTGGTTCATAACTCCTTAGGCCCATTATCTTTTCTTTTTTTTAATGTTTTTAAAACTAACATTTTTTTATCATTTTATTATCATTTTTTATAATCTATTTCTTCTTTTCTTTCCTTTTGTTAGATAAAAAATATAGTAAATTTTTTGTACAAATTTTCTTAATATTTTTTTCCTAATAACTATTACATTTAATAAACACGCATAAATAATGGAATTTTTAACTTAAATATTTTTTCTTTTTCTTTAAAACTCTTTGTTTATATAATTAACAAAAAAAACACAATAAGTAATAATAATACTTAAGTCTTTAATTAGGTTAGAATTTTCATTTGATCATTTGTAAATAACTATACACATCTCATATCTCTTTGATTTTTATTATCTTATACCTTGTTATATTTTTACATTGAGAATGCGACAATTCGATTTGGTTGTAATATATACTTGGACATTACTATTCTGATAAGACTCATCCCCATTTGTAAACATTTGTACCCCCATCCCCGGATACTTATTTGTAATAACTTAGACTTTAAATTCCCGGAATTTATCGCTTTCCATACACTGTATAGTAATTAGGATTTGTATGCGACGATTCAAAATCAATCGCTAGATGACCTAATACAAGATAAATGCATGAACATGACAAACACCATTCACCCTTGCACCTCTAGGGTAACCTCGCTTGTTGCCTCGGAAAATGCAATCATGTCCCTCGAGTATGAGACACTCTAGCAAATGCACCTTCGATAAACAAAGATCATAGTCCCTAGATGACCCTCGATGTTGCCTTCGATAAAACGATCTCGTCCCTTACAAAATTTCTAGAGCGTCTCACAAGTTGCCTTCAATGATTGTATACGATGACCCGCTCCTGTCCCGTTTAACATCCTAACGCAAGGTTGTTCATCAAACACAATGATGAAACAACACTGTTAAAAGGGTTAAAAACATAAGAAATATCTTTTGAGTAAAATAGGGTAGACAACTCTTAGTTACTTGATCAAAAATCTTGCAAAATATCCTTGCCTTTTTCAAATACACTTCACAACACAACTTCAAAACAATTTCAAAACAGCTTTCAAAACACTGAAATATCTTTTCAAAAGGACACACACCTTTGTATATATTCAAACAAGAATCATTACAAAGGTTGCCTAAACAAGGCATCTTTTTCAAAACATTTTCAAAACCACACACACAAAGCACCATTTCAAACAATTGAAAAAGCAAAGACAAGTGATCTAAAACAAGTAATTAAGAGCCCATGGATAACCATGGATGAAAAGGGTGCTAGCACCTTCCCTTTTCATAATCTACCCCCCGAACCCAAGAAAACATCTCAAAGGTCTTTCCTGTGCTTTTTGACCTTTCCTTAGGATAAAATAAAAAGTCGGTGGCGACTCTTGCTAAACCGAACAAATGCAAAAACAAACGCAAAATCCAAGTCATTTCTCCCACCGTATCACAAGTAGGCTCTTTCTCTTCATTGAGGTTTGATAATTCTGGTTTTATTGAAGGATTATTGATATTCTCCCCTTGAAGTCGGCATGTTGTGGCTTCCCCTATGAGATTAGCCTTTGTTTTCCCTGTGAAGTAGGCATGTCACTCCTTAGAGAAGTTTGCAATCTTTTCTCCAATGCAAGCTTTTGATAATATGGGTTTCGCAGGAATGGCTATCTCCATTATGGTTGGTGTTGTTGATTCCTCCATCCGAAGCTTCTTTGTTACCCAGTGTATGACGTAGTCTTTGTCCCCAGTTGAAGCCGAATTTTAAGGACTTTCCAGAGTAATTTATCTATCATTCCCCAGTGGAGCAAATTTTCTACCCCTGATGGGGCAAGTGTCATGTCTTCCCAGTGTGGCGTATATGGGAATTCCAGTCATAACTCTTTCATCCCTGGTGACAAAAGATTTTGTTGAAATATCACCAGTGGAGTTTTTGTTCCAAGATATTTGTTTCTTCCCCAAGTGAATACTTTCTCCCCCCGGCAGTGTTATCCCCAATGTGGTCTGAGTAGAATTATTTTTATTTAAGAATTTCTATACTCCCTATTAGAAGTTATCTTCTTCAAGAGATTCTACGTGAGAAAGTTTCCATCCTCAACAAAGTTATCCTCTTTGTAATAGAAGATAAAGAATTTTCTCCCCAATAAGTTGAGGGTTTGATCAGAATTCAAGATTTTCACTGAACTACAATTTAATTTTGTAGTATCCTCTCCAGGAAGTTACTTCCCTATTTATATTGATCTTTAGAGGGCAGTGGTTCCGAATCTCGGTTCCCCATTGAAGTTTAGTTTGTTTTTTCTCTATAGAGGATCAGATGTGCAAGAAATAATCGTTTGGAAATTCATTGTCTTCTCAGCAGCCAATTATTAACGTGTTTCCCCCAGTGCATCGCTAAACATGCATTATTAAATTGCATCTACCAAAATGTGTAGTATTTCCATTGTATGGAGCTTAACACTATAAAAAAATAAAACATGCATGGTATAAGCCAATTATGTTCACACCTGGTAACCAGATTGTTATGCGCTCAGATTTGATTTATCCCCATGGCAAGCCTAGGGTGACTCTATTTTGTTTCCCCAGTGGAGTCTGTTCAATTTACCACCAATCGGGTCATTGGTATCTTCCAGTTCCCCAGTAAGTCGTGGTTTTCTCTTGCCCTTACAAGCCCTTGGTTATTTAACCGTGTTTGCTTTGCCGTTACAGTGTGAGTAAGAGTCGGTGTATATCCTTTCTTACTTATTAATTATTTGAGTATCCATACTGTGTATGTGGTAATTTAGATGATTGCCACTCTTGAAGAATTACACTCCGCCTTTGGCCTGAGGATTTTGTAGTTCTTGCATAATTGCAACCTATCGAAAGTCCAACGTGTTTTGGAAATCCTTGTTAGAGTCCCCTTCGTCTGGTCTCTTTTCATTGTAAATTCACCCTTGATCAGTGTTATTTCCCCTTTTAATCCACCTTCAGTTGGTACATTTTCTTAAGAATTCCCTTCGGCTGGTCTCTTTTCATGGTAAGTTCGCCCTTGATCGGTGTTCTTTCCCCTTTAAATCCACCTTTGGTTGGTATCTTTTGTAAAGAGTCCCCTTCGGCTGGTCTCTTTTCATTGTATGTTCGCCCTTGATCGGTGTTCTTTCCCCTTTAAATCCACCTTCGGCTGGTACCTTTTCTTAAGAGTCCCCTTCGGCTAGTTTCTTTTCATTGTAAGTTTGCCCTTGATCGGCGATCTTTCCCCTTTAAATCAACCTTCGAATGGTATCTTTGTTAAAATTCCCCTTCAGCTGGTCTATTTTTATTGTAAATTCGCCCTTGATCGGTGTTCTTTCCCTTTTAAATCCACCTTCGGCTGGTATCATTTGTTAAGAGTCCCCTTCGGCCGATCTCTTTTCATTGTAAGTTCACCCTTGATCGGAATTTCTTCCCCTTTAAATACACCTTCAGCTTGTATCATTCGTTAAGAGTCCTCTTCGTCTGGTCTCTTTTCATTGTAAGTTCTCCCTTGATCGGCGTTCTTTCCCCTTTAAATCCACCTTCGGCTGGTATCATTTATTAGGAGTCCCATTTGGCCGGTCTCTTTTCTTTGTAAGTTCCTCCTTTGATCGATGTTCTATTTATATTAGTGTCTATTTGTGTCCCTAGTAATTTCTCCTTCAATTGGCGTTGCTTCATTAGAGCCTTCTTCGGTCGGTCTCTTCCTTGTGTATGTTTAACTTTGACCTGACATCCAAGAGGTTTACTCAGCTAACTACTGCAATCCCAAAAAGCAAAAAATAGAAAATACAGAAAACTAAAAAATATAATAATACTTGACTAGGATTTGGAGCGCAAATTTTCGGGTTGTTTTATAAATTTAATCTTCTTCCACCTTGAAAGTTCGAAAGGCTGGCGCCAATCTCACCTTCAGGTTGAAGGCGATTAAATAGGGGCAGTTGTTGCACCCCAAAATTTTCCCTCTTTGTTTTAACTTTGATTGGCTTATACTTTATTTGCATATACACATGCATGCATATCATTGGTTTCGTGTTCATGGGGTCAAGGTATTTGGTCAACACGACAAAGCTCTCATAATTTTTCAACGCATGTTTGAGTTATGGAAGATTTGGATGTTTTCGGTGAATTTAAAACAGTGCGAATTAGAAACAGTATTTTGACTGATCTGAGTTTAGAAATTCGCGTCTCCAGCTTGGGATGGTGTTTTGGGTTGATTATTGAGGTTTTAAAACTGTCTCGATGTTCTCTTCAATTTTTGTGTTATGACAAAAACCTATTTCTCAAAGGAAAGTTTCCGAATACGCGGTTCTTTTGGAAGTTATATGGTGAAAAATACAAAGAAAAGGTGCTAAAACTGCAGTTTTTGCGCACTAGAAAATTCACAACTCAAAGACCGTTTATCATTTTGAACCCGTTTTGGTGGCCAAAATTTCGTCTTAATGTTATCTACATTTTGTATCTCACGGCCGGGAGCGAGTTCTACTCATAGAGTCTTCGAATACATGAATTTATCGAATGTGTTCTCCCAGGAAAATTGTAACAAATGTTCACCTACTTCATCTTCAGAAAATCATTAGTCGGTCGATTCTTATCGTATCAATCTAGTTCAAGTGGAATTGGTTCAAAAATTGAGTTGGCTAAATATTTCTTTCATCTTTCCAATTTGATCGGTATCCCGAAGGCCTTCGTTTTTGGTCCAAAACGCACGCAACACATTTGAAAATTCTGAACTGAGAAATATTTTCATCTGAAACAAAACTTCAAAAAATCATAACTAAATAACCGTTTATCCGATTGAGCCATCTTCAGAAAAGATGTTTTTCTATACGTTGGCTACATTTTAGTTTCACATTTCAACTTCGAAAGTTGCACCGAGGGACCTGAGAGTTTGACCTTAAGGTTTCGGACTCTGATGAACTAAAAATTGGTACATTTTCTTGTGCTTTTTGGAGGCTCATTCATTCAAAAAAGGGCACACTATATATTCTTATTCCATCCTATTTTCAAAGGGGACTCTCATGATTGATCAATTCTCAAAAACACTAAAAAACTTTTTCTCATCTTGCTCAAGGATCAAAGAGCAACTTTCTCTCATTTTCATCAAGAACACCAACAACTTTTCCAACAACTTTTTCAAGATCCAAAAGTCAAAGAAGCTCAATTCTTCTCTGATCTCGAATCCGATTATTGCAATCTCTATACCTAAGCTTACTCTTCAATTCTACGGCAAGCTTTGTTTGATTTAAGCACTTTTCAAATAAGTGATTCTTAAATAAGCACTTTTGTGGATCAATAAATTGAACTTTGATCTAATTTGAATGTGGAGGTGATTTTGATTATTAAAATGTGAATTGATCTTGAATTATAAGGTGCAAATCCGAAATTGGATGATTAAATAAGTGATTATTCAATTAATTGATTTTCATGAAAGTGCTTATTTGAGAAAACAAAATGTTGAAGTTGTTTCAAGCTTAATTGATGATTCTTGATTGATTATGTATGGTATAATTTGGATCTCTAATTGTGCAAAAATCATGAGTTGAATTTTGGAAATTATGTGTTTGACAAAATACTTGAGCCATTGTGCCTTGATCTTACCGCGTGATTCAATTGATTTTTTGGTTGCGTATAAATTTCCTTGTGCTATGGTCATAGCATAATTGATGTGAATTTTGTTTTTGATCTGATGAAAATTGTGTCGAAACTTATGAAATGGGATCATGAATCCACATGTCAATCGTGCTAAGATTGGGGAATTTGTCGTTTAATTTTTGTTGTTTTGGTTTTTGTTTCGTGCCGTAGATATTCTATGATTTTCAAGCTTTCCAACGATTCGAACCATGCGCGAAACAGACACTCAATGTAAAAGTTATGTTGCTTCAAAGTTTCAATTGAACAAGACTGCAGTTGAGTCGACGCATAGCCTTTTTGAGTCGACGCAAACAGTTCTGGTCACCTACGAGAAGTGTTGCACCGACCCAGCGGTCGATGCAAACTGAAAAAATCATGGGCATGAGTCGACGCATAGCCTGTTGCGGTCGACGCAAACCGTTATGGCCATCTGCGGGAAGTGTTGGGTCGACCCAGCGGTCGATGCAAACTAAAAAAATCATGGGCATGAGTCGACGCATAGCCTATTGTGGTCGACGCAAACAGTTATGGCCACCTGAGGGAAGTGTTGCGTCGACCCAACGGTTGACGCAAACTGAAAAAATCCTGGGCATGAGTCGACGCGTAGCCTGTTGTAGTTGACGCATCTTTTCAAAATTGTGTTTCTTTTCTTCTTTGGTTTTGCTTTGGCTATTGTTTGCTCCAAATTTTTTCCTACTCTTTTATACTTTAATTTTCCTTGATATTTTTAGCATGTGTGTTGATTGTGCAAGGTACATTTAGATAATTTCCGATCGTATAATTATTACTCGATTGTTTTATTAGAAAACTTTTTTGGACTTTCAATTTGTGAAACGATTTTGCGTTCGACACACATGCCACTGTTTTGTCCTCTGTATCTTGTATAATGGTATTTTTTGCAGGTGCTCAGAAATACGGATGTGTCGATACACTTTTCGTTCTTGGTTTGCATAATTGTACTTTGTGTAGGAACTTTATGATACGGTTGTGTCCGCTACATATTTCGATCTTGCTTATTGATGCTTCAACGCATATTCTCACTGGATTTCTTTGTTGATGCTAGCAGGTTACGAAGTTTTTCGGGTTTCTTGTTTTTTCTTGCTTAATACGGATTGTTATCCGTTTGGTATTTCTCTCATTCCTTTTTACCGCATTCCTTATCAAATTCTTTATTTCTCTCTAGAGATCATGAAAAGTAGGAAGCAGGAAATAAAGAGCATGCGCTCGAAGTATTTGTTTAAAGTCCTGTAGCAGACACCGCTTTCTGTATGCTAATAGTGATTATTGAAAATCCTACATTTGAAGTAGGTATTATGTACGTGTGTTTACATTTGTGCTCGCATTATATTACATATAATAAGTCTTCAAAAGTAGGTAAGAGATGAGGGTCCTCAATCGACCCCCACACATTCTAGTCTGTGTCATCCTTAGCTTACATTGTATGTAGATGCTTCGGAGTTGTATAGATCATGGTTATCGAGTCGTCAAGTGGAAAAGGGATCTGTAATCGATTCCCCACATTTTGTCTTGAGCTCACGTTGTTCGAAGTTGATGCTTCATGCTATTTTCTTCTATCCTCTCCCTGCTTGTTTGCCTTGATTGATATGACCCCTTGGCAAAAGCATCCCTACTTGATTTTATACCTACCTTGTGTCGTACCCCAAATTTGCCCTATCTCTTTTACTTTTGTCTGACTTTGAACTTTGCATCCCATTTGCACCATTTTTTTACTCAGTCATTTGCATATCCCGCATCTCATGGAATCAAGCGCGTTGGTTTGAGGTATTAGGGTTGTGCCCTCTTTATGTCTAATTTGGTTTTGAAGTTCTCTTATCAGGTAAAAGGGAAACACATTTGGTTCTCGATTAGTGGATTGTGGGATGGATTTTTGGGATATCATGAAGTTTTTGTCATCAAGTTTCAAGTCTTGAATCACAATTTTCCAAGAAAGTCATTCACAAGGGAAAAATGGTCAAATGCACTCTGAAAGTCAGACTTTGACTTTTGGTAAAAATCAAGTTTCAATCATTATATTTCATCAAGACAAGAAATTGATTCATCAAGAAGTCAAAAATCAGAAACTACTTTGAGAAAAGAAAGAAATCAATTTTTTTAAAATACTTGGAAAATTTTCTAAGTGGTAAGAGATTTCAGAACTTCTGGGCCAAATTCCATGCAAGTGTAGTCAGAAGTTGCAAATTTGGTTCAAAACTTAGCCTTCAATCAGAACATGGCTCTTCAGCCTTCATGCAAGTGCAGTCAGAATTTGCAAGGACGGTTCAGAACATGGCTCTCCATTCAGAACATATGGGGTATGTGTTCTTTGGTCAGAACATAACTCCTCAGCATATGGAGGTTACGTTCCATGCTTCAGTCAGAACATATGGAGGCTTTGTTCTTTGATCAGAACATGACTCCTCAGAGTTTCATTCTTCAGCACATAAAGACTATGTTCTTCTTTCCATTCAGAACATCATCAAGCCCCACAAAACCAGCTCTGTGAAACCTGCACTTCATTTCCCAAACCTGCATAAAACTTCCAAACCAGCTGCCATAACACTCCAAGGTGTTACTGATCCAGTCCATGCCTGCGTTTTTCTCAATCCCCATAATTGCACCAAATTAGCATAACCAAAACTGTGATTAAAAAGCAAAGGAACATTATACCAAAAAGGTTTGAAACTCTTTGTTTTTCCCCCCAAAACCACAGCAAATCCATCTATAAATAATTTGTTCCATCACACGTTCAAGGGGCTGGGTTTTTAGGGAGAGGCTGGCTTTTCAAGAGAGAATCGTCAGAAAGAGAGAAAAGAAATTTGTGGAACCCCTTTATAAATTTTCAGAAATCTGAAACTGCAAACACAAATACAAAACCTGCTAGTTTTTGATTCTTGCATTCAAACTCCAATTTTCCTCCAGTATTTCTTGACCAAAATCATCAACATAGCTTCTGAATGCTCCAGCCATCCATAGTTCAAACTTAAGGGTTGTTCTAGCTTTCTGAGGATTGAAGGAAGCTGGTCAGAACATCACTCTAGTCAGAACCAGGCTCTAGCTCACAGATCAGTTTCCAGCTGCAAGGTAAGCTCCTGCTGACTCTCATCATATTACTTAGGAATTGTTAGACTTGCATTTTCAAAAATACAATGTAGACATCCTGACTCTGATTCTGTATATATTCATAGATTTCATGTATTTTTGCTTAAATAGAGAAAAATGTAGATCAGAACATCTTGGAAGAATTAGGGTCAGAGTCAGGACTAGCAAATACATGTTGCTTCTGAGTTCCAGTTTAAATATATTGCATGTTCTGAGATCATGTTGATAATTTCTATGTTTGCATTTCACACTTCTGTTGAGAAATGACTAAGTTGCAGATGTTCTGATCAGCGTGGAGAAAAAGATGAAGTTTGTCATTAGAACTTACTTTGTGTCATATGTTTATGCTTTTGCTTCTAATTTGCAAGAACTTCTAGTTTTCCAGTAACTTTAGAGCTTCTAGATTTCCAACAGCGTCAGAACTTCCAGACTCTCTCAAACCATCAGAACTTCTGACTTGCCAGAGATATATGAACTTCTAGGTTCCTAGCTACACTATAGCTTTTGAACCCCTCAACCTCAGAACTTGGTGTACCCAGGCCCAGAACTTCTGAGCCTCCACTTTCTCTCTAACATTTTCTCTTTTGCAGCGTACCAGAATCAGATCTTCTGTTCCTCCTCTTTTCAGTGATGTGCTGATTTTGACTCCCTTTTCTCTCATTTATTTTTATTTTAGCTATTTTTTATATAACCAAAAACACCAAAAAACTTTTTATATTCACATACTTTATTTTTATTTCTTTTAAAACCAAAAGCCATAAAAATATTTATAATTTAAGTTTCCTTATTTGTTAAAACATTGAAACCATAGCTTAGGTAGCTCCATGAGGCGATTAAACCCTATTCTAATCGCCTTTTGTCGAAATAGACTTTTAGTCCACCCATAACACACAATTAGATTTTTTCTTAACCTTTTTTTCTTTTGTAATTAAAACTCAATTGTCACAAATAAAAAATCCAAAAACACCTTTAATCATTACTTAAATTTATTTTAAAACTCACAAAACACTCAACCAATCAAAGCTTCCCCCAAAGAGCATGTTATCTCCGTTCTACTGCGATACTGGCCGTGCTTATTGCTAGAATGTGTGTAGTAACATCGCCCACTAAAAAACACAAACAAACCAATCATTTTCTAGAGGAACTACGCTGTTCTGATTCCTTCATTGGATACGTAGGCAAAGGATTGCGAAACCCTCACGAACGCAATAATAAAAACCATTTGTTTCCCCTTAAGCAAGCATAGTTGTAGATAAACACACCCTTTAAGACAAGCAAACAAAATGGATCCTGTTGAGTACAAAAGATGTAAGTGGTGCTAATATCTTCCCCTCGCATAACCGACTCTCTTACCCTTTCTCTTGGTTGCAAGACCATCTTATCCATTCCCTTGTGGTTTTATCGAAATTTCCCCTTCCTTCGGGATAAATAAAGTTCGGTGGCGGCTCTATGTTTTCTGTCGGTAGCTTCACCTTGATCGTCTATATCATGGTTAGGAATTTGACTTGAGTTAGTGTGTAGTACTCATGACATATTGTTTGTGCTCTCTTGAGCTTGTTGGCTTGTTTTCTTGATTTCGTCTTTGTGTGCATGTTTTGAGATGATATACCCTCGGCATGTTCCATTAGGAGCTCTCGTTTCAACTATAGATAATGATTCAAGATAGACATAGTTTAGGTGATAGACCTTTGCTATGCTCCTTTAGGTCTTCTTGATTCATCTATAGATGATGATTTGAGATAGACATTAGGATTTTTATTCATGCATGTCAACATAGGTCAGAGTTTCCCCTTCAAAACTCAACTTTAGGGTCAATCATTTGTGTGATAACATTAGGGATAAATTTAGGTTAGTCTCCCTTATATGTTTTCTTTTCTTTTGCATCCTTTGAATAATAAAACAAAAACCTTTCTTTTCTTTTTCTTTACAAATCATAAAAAATTTAAAATTCTCAAATCTTTTCTCAAGGTAAAAAAGACCAACCGACACCTTTCTTTTTGCCAACCGGAATTTCTTTTCTAAACATGTTAGTTCCCTTCCGCTACAGGTCGTAAGTCTCCAAAGGTCGAGTCGTGGTGGATTGATTCGAACCTAACATTGTTTAATTAAAAAACAAAAAACAAACCGAAACATGTGAGCTGAACTACGACTTCTCTGATTACTTAAAAGGGATACGTAGGAATTGGGGTAGGGCCCGAATGAGCACACCTTTTATTTTCCCTACATTATTTTCTCTTTTCTTTTGCATACATTCCCTTTTCATCTTTAAGCCTAGATATAGATCCTAACACACCCATAGATTAGAACAATAAGAGTGGATACCGTAGAGTACTACGGGCGTATGGGGTGCTAATATCTTCCCCTCGCGTAACAAACTCCCTTACCCAATCTCTCAGTTGCAAGACTTTGATTTCACCCCTCTAGGTTTTCTCGATGTCTACCTTTCCCTTCCTATGGGATAAAAAACGTTCGATGACAACTTCATTGATATTTTATCAGATGACTGTTCAGCCGGTTGTTTCATTCCTTTCATTCATAATTCTCCCCTCAAGCAATCGATACCCTCCACGAGATAATATGTGTGGGTATACATTTCTATCTACATCTTCCATACCCTTTCGATTTTTTTCCTATTATAACATCAAAATGATATTAGTCACTAAACATAATAATAACGTTATGCATGAAAAAAATATAACTTCTACTAACCTTAAATTTAGGGGTATCTCGAGTCTTGAGAAACTCTTTCCACGTTTCATCTTTAATATAACTATACTTGATATGTCCAGCAGAGAGATCTATCTTGGGCTTTTTAATGTATTGGTCTGTGAGTTGTGTCTTAAAACCTCTCCATCGCTCTCCTACATATTTAATCCATTCTTTCTTCAACGGATCCTACTTTGGATCTTTACATTCTAGAATATTGAAATGAGCCTACACATATAGTATACGAGATATGTTGTTTATTAGTATATGATTATAAAATATAATAAAGTGTTGAATTTAAAATACCTTAACATCAACCTAAATAGCCTCTTTTATGGCGTCATCTATGCGTTTCCACTCATTTTTCAAAATACTACAATTTTGTCAAGCAAGAGATGTTATATAACTCTTAAAATTTGTAGCATTTTTACCAACACTGGTACATTCGTGGGTTCTTGGATCAAAAACTCACCCTTTATCTTTTCACCCGTTTGATGAACTTTGTCAATTTTTTCCCATCAAAGTGGGACCTTTAACTCTTATTTTATTAGGGTTACTAGATGAAGAAGGATTGTCGGTTGAATCACCCATGTATCTGTTTACACAAAATAAAAACAATTAGAAATCAAATTAAGCACAAAATAAAAACATTTAGACATCAAAGTGAGCACAAAAATAACAACATTTAGACATCAAATTAAGATCAAAACAAAAACAATTAGGAATCAAAGTAATGTCGAAATAACTTATTAAAAAAACCGTACTAGTCCTCCCATATCCCTTCTTCATGATCTATGCGAATAGCATGCACATCATCCTCTTCATTTTCTTCAATGAAGGTAGGCACATTTGTTGAAAAAGGAGGAGTTTCAGAAATATCAAGATTCGCATCTTGATTTTCATCAATATCATGCACCTTTCCTTGTAAAACCATTGACAACCTTTTATTAGAAGGATTTGTGACATAAAACACTTGTTTTGCTTGAGATGCCATGATGAAAGGTTCGTTCACATAAGATAACTTGCTAAGATCAACCAGTGTAACTCCAAGTTCATCGATTCTCACACCATTGTTGATATCAATCCATTTGCATTTAAATGCAGGAACTTTAAACACAACATTATTAAATTCTCAAATCTCTTTAATCACACCAAAGTAGCATGTACATGCCATAATGGGGTTTTTATCTTTAGCACTAGAGAAGTGCATGGACTCGACCACAATCATAACCCCATTATTTTGCGTGGTACTACAGTCATCCTTTGACTTTGTATAAAAGAATGTTTTATTAATATCATATCTAATCCAAGTTATTATGTTACATTTAGTCTCATAGGAAAACCACTTAATTGTATTGGAAGCATTATCATCATTAGCAATTTTTTCTTTAAACCACTAAGAGAAACTCTTATTATGCTCTTTTAACAACCCTCTTTCATTCTACTTGGGATACTTTTTCTTTATGATGCTTTTGTGAGCAGATAAGTAAGGTTGAACTTCATCTGTGTTATTCAATATATACAAATGCACTTGAACAACCAAATCAATAATTAGGCTCTTGACCTTTAAAACTTGTGTACCCACACCCTCACATCTTCCATCATGACGAGATTTGGGAACCCCTACAGCATCCACTCCTGAAAAATAGTTAGAACAAAACTCAATTTCTTCTTCTGCAATGTACCTATCAATAATTGATGCTTTCGGACGAGTGTGTATTTTTTGTGTACCCTTTTAGGATCTTCATGTATTGCTCTATTGGATACATCCACCATAAAAAAATTGGACCATATAATCTAATCTCCCTAAGTAGATGAATAATCAAGTGAACCATAATGTCAAAAAATGAAGGAGGGAAATACATCTCTAATTGGCACAAGATAACTACAACCTCATTTTTCAAATCATCTAACTTTAATGGATCAATGGCTTTACAATAGTTTGCATTGAAAAATAAGCACAACCTAGTTATAGTCTTCCTAACATTGTTAGGCAATATCCCACGAATAGCCACTGGTAATAGTTGTTGCATTAAGACATGATAGTAGTGAGATTTTAAGCCAACTAATTTGAGATCTTTAACCGATACAAGCCTCTTGACATTTGATGAGTAACCATGCGGCACTTTGATACTTTCTAAACACTCACAAAAACTTGTTTTCTCTTTTTTGGACAAAGTGTAGCAGGCAGGAGGCAAGTATGTCTTGTTACCTATATATTATGGAGTTAACTCTTCTCGTATGCCCATAAAACCCAAATCTAGACGAGCATTAATACCATATTTTGTCTTGCCTTGAATGTTGAGAAGTGTTCTGATTACATTATCACATACATTTTTTCCACGTGCATCATATCAATACAATATCTTACATCAAGACTAGACCAATATAGAAGATCGAAGAAAATCAACCTCTTTTTCCATGTATTCTTCACATTAGATCGCTTTTGGTAATTTCCAAAGACAACACTAATTCCCTGTTGTAGTTTATAAACTTCCTCTCCAATTAAGGGCTTTGGAGCAACACCATGCTCTTGTTCCCCATTGAAAGCTTTCCGCAATCTACGATATGGATGATAACGATGTAGAAATTTTTTGTGCCCGAGATAAACAGTCTTCTTTCCTTTTACAAGCTGATGGTAACACGTGTCTTGTTCACATATAGGACACACTTTATGCCTTATAACCTTATATCCATACAAATTGCCATATGCCAGAAAATCGTTGATGGTACAAAACAACATGGCACGCATATTGAACTGTTCGCCAGAATACGCATCAAAAGCATCTACCCCTTCCTCCCACAACACTCTTAAATCATCAATTAGTGGACTTAGATACACGTTTATGTCATTTCCTGGTTTTTTGGGCCCGAAATCATCATCGATAGCATAATATATTTACGCTTCACGCACAACCTAGGAGATAGGTTGTAAATCATCAAGATAAAAGGCCAAGAAGTATGATTAGTAATTAGATTACCAAATGGATTCATTATATCAGTAGCAAGTCCAAGTCTAAGGTTTCTCGATTCTTTTCCAAAGCTTGGAAATGATAACGAGAAAACATATCATATAATTACCATGCTTTTTACCGATTTTATATTTCATTAAGTCGTCTAACCCCCGATTATTCCAAGATTATTTGTCTTTTTACAGGTATAACATTTGTCGACTCAAACCGATGGAAAAGGACAACATGAAGAAGGCTAGACAATAAACAAAGAGAAAAAGAATAAAAAATACAAAGTTTAGATTTTTAGAACAGTGACGGTCGTCACATCCTTGTGACGGGCGTAACACCCCCCAACATGAAGAAACGCTCGTAACACACCACTGACGAGCGTAATGCACTACTTCAGCGTGTTACGACCGTCACCCACCTGTGATGACCGTCACGCGCGTGAAGATGGACGTTATACATGGATTGAGACGTGGGCATTAAGGGCAGACTCGTTCTCCCTTTTTCTGCGGAGTCTCCTATTTTCCTGCCACCATTATTAGTGCTCCTATATTTTCTCCATTGAAGACTTCATCAAGAATTCTGAACTGCTGATTTTCCTATGCTATATATATGTGTACCAGTGCATAGTTCAAGGGTCGAAGAAATTTCCTCAGAACAAATATTATTTTCTTTTGCAGTTATTTTCCATTTTCCTTGTTTTGGAATATTGTTTTCACGTTCCTGTAATTTTCATTCAAAGTCTTAGTTTTTAGTTTTAAGTGTTAATTCTTCTTTCAAGAATTAACACGAATCATTTACTGCAAATCAAGCTCGAAGATTGGATTATTGTAATACTTCAAGATTACCATAGCAACTTTGATTCCAGGTTTTATATTGCAATTATTATTCATTCAGTTTTTATATTATGCCAATTGTTGCTATGAATTATATTTTGAACTGTATTGCTGTTAAGTTAATTATGTCTGGCTAAATTATTAATACCGGTATGTGACCGTAAGAACTGAAAGAATTCAGTGATACCTTGGCCAAAAATATTTATAAAACAATTTCTGGTTTCCAATTTCCAAGATTAATTTAACTATCCTTGTCACGAGAGTGAGAGGTTAATTAACACGATTTTGCCACGAGAGTGGGAAATTAATTAAGGCAAGAACCTGCATGCGAGAGCTGGGGTTCAACCCAGATAGTGGTAACGAAACATTGATTTTTAAATACACGAGAGTGTTTTAATAAATTAATTAAACTCAAATTGTTTTCAAAAGTGTTATTAAATTTAAAGTGCATCCACTAGGTTTAGTAGCATGACTTATTTCATAAACACGAGAGTGTATGTCTCAGGTTTTTAAACAATTAGCTTTTATCGAAATACTTTTTAGGCCAAGCGATTCACTGAATTCCCTAAGTCCGATTATCACATACCGGTATAACTAGTACTATTATTTTTAATTAAACTGTTTCCCCCAAAAATCGAATATTCATCGCTTAGTTAGACAAACTGTAGCATTAGATCATATGCGATTGATCCTCAGTCTCTGTGGGTTCGATAATCTTTTAAAACTAGAACGACTGAACTGTATACTTGCAGTTAGTATCCCAACAGACTCATAAAGTCCCGATCAAGTTTTTGGCGCCGTTGCCGGGGACTGGTAGTCAATTAATTACGATTCTTCTGTCGCGCGTTTAGACTAAGAAACAGATACCCTTTTTCGATTTGTATGCCAAGGACTCGCTCACAAGGCGAACCACTTGACAAATCGATGGACGAACCTGAACGCATTCTTTCCATAAGACGTGCAGTCATGGATTACTGTTTAAATCACACTATTCCTTTACCCAAACCAGAAATCAAGATTGATTCTGAAACTGATTCTAATTCTTCCTCTGAAACCGAAACCAATCCAGAATTAGACATGGCCGAAGAACAAAGGACCCGTCCACTGAAGGAGTACATAGCTCCATCACAGCAAGAACCCCATAACAGCATTGCTGCTCCAGCAATAAACCGAAATGATTTCGAGTTGAAACCGTCATTGATATCAGCTATCCAACAACGCCAATTCTCTGGAGATCCTTCTGAGGATCCAAATGAACATCTTACAAAATTCGTTCAATTTACCGACACAATTATAGCGAACGGTGTTAGTAAAGATGCGATAAGATTACATCTTTTCCCTTTCTCACTAAGAGATAGAGCTTGGGCTTGGTTGCAATCCTTGCCATCAAATTCCGTCACTACGTGGGAAGGACTGAATATCGTATTCTTAGCACGATACTTTCCCCCAAGCAAGACCGCTGCACTAAGAGCCCAAATCAACGGATTTAGGCAGAAGGATACTGAATCGCTATTCGATGCATGGGAGCGCTACAAAGATATGATGTGAATGTGCCCACATCACGGATTAGAAAAATGGCTGATAATCCACACGTTTTATAATGGACTCTTGTACAACACAAGACTCTCTATAGATGCCGCCGCAGGTGGTACACTGATGGACAAGCCTTATGACGAAGCTAACCAACTCATTGAAAACATGGCTCAAAACCACTATCAGTGGGGAGGAGAAAGAACATATGTGGAGAAAACTCAAACCAAAGGCGGGATGTACGAGATTAGTAGCCTAGATAAAGTTAATGCTAAAGTAGATGCTCTTACCCAAAAGATAGAAAGCTTGACCTTACCTCCTGCAGCTACCGTGGTTGTAGTTACCCCAAGCTGCGAAGTTTGTGGAGTTCCTGGTCATGTTGGAACCGAATGTCAAATCTTAGCAGGAATATCAGCTGATCAGGTAAATTACGCTCAAGGAAATCCTTATGCCAATACCTATAATCCTGGTTGGAAGAACCATCCTAACTTCTCGTACAAGAGCAACAACGCTTTATATGCACCTGGCCAAGCACCTGCTGTACCTACAGGTTATCAAACACCCGCTGGTAATGTTCCTAACATTCCTAAGAAATCTAACCTTGAAATCCTAATGGAAAATTTTATCGCTAATCAAGCCCAACAAAACAAACAATTCCTCAATCAAAACATTCACACCGGTGAACAATTGAAGCTATTAGCAAACAAGGTAGATGCCCTAGCAACTCACAACAAAATGTTAGAAGCCCAAATCTCCCAAGTAGCACAACACCAAGCTAGTTCTGCCGCACCTGCTGGTACATTTCCTGGACAGCCACAGCCCAATCCTAAAGGACATGCAAATGCTATCACATTACGAAGTGGGACAGCCCTTGATGGACCGGTAGATCCTAGACTCCAAAACCCGACCATGTATCAAAAGCCCGAAAAAGAAATGGAGAAGTCGAAAGATCAATCTGAAAATGTAGAGGAAGACGCGAATGAGAATAGAGAGGCCTCAGAAAAACCTTATGTGCCTCCACCACCATATAAACCACCAATTCCATACCCCCAAAGACTTGCAAAATCCAAGAACGAGGGACAATTCAAGAAATTTGTAGAACTTCTGAAATAATTAAACGTTACTATTCCATTTACAAAAGCTATAACCCAAATGCCGTCATATGCTAAATTCCTAAAAGAAATATTGGCTAATAAGAAAAAAATCGTTGAGAACGAAACCGTTATGCTAACTGCCGAATGTAGCGCCATAATTCAAAATAACATGCCTCCAAAGCTAAAAGATCCAGGTAGTTTCTCCATACCATGTGTGATTGGAAAATCTGTCATAGACAAAGCTCTATGCGATTTAGGAGCCAGTGTCAGTCTAATGCCCTTATCTATTTGCGAGAAGCTCAAATTAGGCGACATGAGACCTACCAAGATGTCCCTACAACTAGCCGACAAGTCAGTCAAATTTCCTGTTGGTATGCTAGAAAACATTCCTGTCTGAATAGGACAATTTTACATACCGACTGACTTCATAATAATGGACATCAAGGAAGATTCAAACATTCCCATCATACTAGGAAGACCATTTTTAGCTACTGCAGGAGCCATCATAGACGTTAAGAAAGGAAAACTTACCTTTGAGGTAGGAGAAGAAAAAGTAGAATTCATTCTTTCCCAATTCTTTAAAGCCCCTGCTATAGATGACTCATGTTGTCTCCTAGATATTATTGATGAATGTGTCAAAGAACTTGAATGCCAAGAGGACACCTATTCTGCGATGCTGAAAATTCAGACACCAACCATCCTTAAGAACGAGGACTAGAAACAAGAACACTTAGATGCTAACCTAAGCGAATGTTTAGCCTTAACACCCGATCCTGCCCCAACTAATAAGAAACCTGGTATAGAACTTAAAACATTACCTGAAGATCTTAGGTATGAATTCTTAGATAAAGAACTCGAACGACCAGTTATAATCAATGCCAAATTAGGAGAGATCAAAACCGAAAAACTTCTTAATGTGTTAAGGAAATATCCATCCGTATTAGGCTATAATATATCGGATCTAAAAGGAATAAGCCCTTCTCTCTGTATGCACCGCATTATGCTGGAGGAGGACTGCAATACTTCTAGAGAACATCAAAGACGAATAAATCCTATCCTAAGTGAAGTCGTTAAGAAGGAAGTGCAGAAATTACTAGAAGCAGGCATCATATACCCAATATCAGATAGCAACTATGTCAGTCCAGTTCACGTGGTGCCTAAGAAAGGAGGTGTTACGGTCATAACAAACACAAAAGGCGAATCGGTAGCACAACATACGCAGACAGGATAGAGAATGTGTATCGATTATAGAAAACTAAACAAAGCTACACGCAAGGACCATTTCCCATTACCATTCATAGATCAAATGCTCGAGCGTTTAGCCAAACATTCCCATTTATGCTATCTTGACGGATACTCAGGATTCTTTCAAATTCCCATTCATCTTGATGATCAAGAGAAAACCATGTTCACATGTCCCTATGGTACCTTTGCATACCGAAGAATTCCATTTGGACTATGTAACGCACCTGTAACTTTCCAACGATGCATGATGGCGATCTTCGCAGATTTTTTAGACGGAATCATGGAAGTATTCATGGACGATTTCTCTGTCTGTGGAGAGATTTTCGACGGATGTTTAACAAATCTTGAATTAGTACTGAAACGTTGTGTCAATGTCAACCTAGTGCTCAACTGGGGAAAATGTCACTTCATGGTGAGACAAGGAATTGTGTTGGGTCACATTGTATCAAACAGAGGGATTGAAGTCGACAAAGCAAAGATCGAAATTATAAAAAACCTTCAACCACCCAAAATAGTTAGAGAAATAAGAAGCTTTCTAGGACACGCGGGTTTTTACTGACGTTTTATAAAAGATTTATCTAAAATCACCAAGCCACTAACCGAATTATTAATGAAAGAGGCTGAATTTATTTTCGACGATAAATGCTTGAACGCATTCGAGACACTTAAAAAGGCCTTAATCTCAACACCTATTATGCAACCTCCTGATTGGAATTTACCATTTGAAATAATGTGTGATGCGAGCGATTATGCTGTAGGCAAAGTCCTAGGACAACGCAAAGAAAAGAAGCTTCACGTTATCTACTACGCAAGCAGAACGCTCGACCCCGCACAGATGAATTACGCCACTACGGAGAAGGAACTCTTAGCTGTGGTATTCACATTGGACAAATTTTGTTCCTACTTAGTAGGTGCCAAGATTATTATTTACACGGATCACGCTGCGATCCGATACTTACTAAGCAAGAGAGACGCCAAACCACGACTACTCAGATGGATCTTACTCCTACAAGAGTTTGATCTAGAAATAAAAGACAAGAGAGGAACTGAAAACGTGGTGGAAGACCATTTATCGAGATTAGATGGAATCCAAACCGAGAGTGTTCCCATAAACAAAGACTTCCCTTATGAACGCCTTGTTGCCAAGCTAGAGATAAACCCTACCGACAGTTTAGATCAACATAATGAACCTTTAACAACTGCGGTAGTAAAATCCATTTGTACTAACACCACACTGCCGTGGTACGCTGACTTTGTCAACTATTTAGTTGCCGGTGTTTTACCACCCGATTTAAAGTACCAACAGCGGAAGAAATTTTTCCATGATCTTAAACACTACTTTTGGGATGAACCATTACTCTTTAAAAGAGGCGCCGATGGTATCTACCGTCGCTGCGTCCCTAACGATGAAATAGACGACGTCATTTCCCATTGCCATTCCGCCCCTTATGGTGGACACGCTAGTACATCAAAAACCTGTGCAAAAATACTTCAAGCTGGCTTCTTTTGGCCTACCCTATGGAAAGACGTCCACGTAGCAATTATGAACTGTGATAGATGTCAACGCATGGGAAATATATCTAGACGCAACGAAATTCCGCAAAAAGGAATCCTCGAGGTAGAGATTTTCGATGTATGGGGAATTGATTTCATCGGACCTTTCCCCACATCTTTTGGAAATAAATATATTTTGGTAGCCGTCGACTACGTATCAAAATGGATTGAAGCCATCGCCGCACCCATAAACGATACACGTGTGGTACTAAAACTATTCAAGAATATTATCTTCCCACGATTCGGCATACCAAGACTAGTGATCAGCGATGGTGGCTCCCATTTTATCTCTAGAATCTTCGAAAAGTTACTTTCCAAATATGGCGTTAAACATCGCATAGCCACACCATACCATCCTCAAACAAGCCGACAAGTGGAAGTGTCAAATAGGGAGATAAAACAAATCCTTGGGAAAACCGTAACTTCATCCAAAAAAGACTGGTACTCTAAGCTAAACGATGCTCTTTGGGTATATCGGACAGCTTTTAAAACCCCTATCGGAACAACGCCGTTCAAGTTAGTTTATGGAAAATCTTGTCATTTGCCAGTAGAATTAGAGCATAAAGCTTATTGGGCCATAAAAACCCTTAACTTAAATTATAAGAATGCTGGCGAGAAACGAGTGTTAGATATCCATGAATTAGAAGAATTGCGTTTAGACGCTTATGAAAATGCTAAAATCTATAAAGAACGAACAAAAAAATGGCACGATAAACGTATCTCGCGAAAAGACTTTAAGGAAGGAAACATCGTTCTCCTATTCAACTCTAGACTGAAACTTTTCCCGGGAAAATTACGTTCCAGATGGTCCGGACCGTTCGAAATTAACAAAGTTTTCCCAAGCGGTGCGATAGAAATTAAAGGCAGTTCTATCGAACCATTCATAGTTAATGGCCAGCGCCTAAAGCACTACTTTAACGTCGGAAATATTGACTACTCGGCTTATCTTCAGTTAAGTGAGCCGCCTACCCCAAATACCTAACTGAATAGGTGTTAACTGTCGAGCTGTCGACATAAAATAAAGGCGCTTCGTGGGAGGCAACCCATGTTTTACTTTAATTATTTTTTCTGTTTTAACATGCTTTTATTTTTCTTTTCTTTTTCTTAATCTTTAAAACATTTTCATGATTGCATCTCTTACTCCTTTCTATTTTTCTTCTGTTTTTATTTTTCCCTTTAATCTTTCTTTTTCTTTTTAATTTAACTTTGGCAATTTCTTAACCCGAAAATACTTACTTAATTTCTATTTTTTTTTCAAACATTTATTAAATATTTTCAAGGGGGTAATTCTTTTGCTTTCATATTTAGCGCTATGGATTGTGTAAACTTCATGAATGTCAAATTGAGAAGCAGACACCAACGAAGACGATTTGCGGACCTGGCTGAACGGGAGATGTGCCCTACTATCTACGCAGATGATCATGCTATGACCGCCCTTGGCATTCGTGAGAGTGTCGTGTACTTGCTGCATCAGATTGGCTGGGACACTGCTCCTATCCGAAGACGGTTCTGCACCTACAAAAAGCTGACTCTTGAGTTCCTAAGCACCCTGAGCTTCATTCCAAATCATAGGATGGGATTCAACCGTGGGTTGATCACATTCAGGATGTTTAACATGGATTACACTTATAACCTCCGGGAGTTTAGCCAGATGCTTGGGTTCCCTTTTGGTCCTGATGTTATCACTATGACCCAGGAGAACCTCTTGCCTGAATCTGATCTTGATTATTTCTGGGGAAGCATCGCTGGTAATAACCATCCTGAGTCGTCTGATCTTTACTCTGAATGCATCCATAACCCAGCTATCAGGTATTTCCACAAGATCATCGCCCACACCATCTTTGGCAAACAGTAGAATGTCACATATGTATCCCGCGATGAGCTATTTATTATGTATTGTGCATCCCAGAGCCGTCCGGTGAACGGTGCAGCTTATATGCTCGCTAATATGGAGCGTGTCATCCAGACTCCAAATGCACCGATCTTGTTGGGTGGGTTAGTTACCATGCTATCTAATGCAATTGGACTCCGCCGGCCTATACTCAGATCTGCTCCGCTTTATGGAATAAAGCCGATGTACATTGCATTCTGTTTCAACACTAGCATGATCGGAAACCTTGGACTAGATCAATTTGACCTGCTAGTTAATCATCAGATCGTCCACCAGTTTAAGCTTCCGGACCCTATCACCAGTGTGCACAACCGAGATAACTGGCTGTTTGACCTTCACCATCCTGCTTCACCGCCCTCCTCACCATCTACGGTTGACATTTATGAGGTTCCAAACACTACTAATGTTGATGAAGATCCTGCTACACCGCCAGGATACCATGAGTTCCCTGATCCTTGGGAACAGCAGGCTACTTCCGCTGAGACCGCGACCCAGGCTCCTGAGATTACTCCACCTCCACCTATTGTTACCTTGCACTCCTTACATGAGGCAATTACTGACATGCGGGGCGAGCTGACATCTCTCCGGGTGGACTTCATAACCTTCATGGACTTGGTGACCGATCAGTTGGACTACATGCATCAGCACATGTTTCCGCCTCCCCGTGGCTAGAGTTTCCATTGTTATTCTATTATTTTCTCTCTCGCATTTGTATATACAGTGGGGACACTGTTTAGTTTTAGTGTGGGAGGGATTTTAGTTATTATTTCAGCATTATCATTTTTTATTCCTAGTTACTTTGAAACAATTTGTCATGAATTTATTCAATTAAAGTTTATTTTAATTTTCATTTCTTTTCATTTCCAGTTTACTGTTTTATTTACGGTCTATGTTTATACGCAATATTTCTATTTCGTTATGTACTGGTAACTAGTATTACAAAACTTTAATTATTAAAACTCTAATTGATTAAAATATTTCACAAAAAAAAACCAAGAAAAAAAAATAATAAACACCCCCCAACGGTCCTGTAACGGTCACCTTATTTATGACGCTGAACACGTCACGACCGTCACACCCTTGTGACGAGCGTAACACGCCTTTTTGCCTCATGACGACCGTCACACCCTCGTGACGACCGTCACGCAAACAGTGTGTCAGAACGGCTATTACAGAGAACCGTTCCAGCTTTCAACCATCCCCTTCATAAACCCACTCACTCCATTTTTCTTCTAACTTCTAAACTTCCAACACCAAATTACCGTCCACACAGCATCCCAATTTCATATTCCAAAATCCTAACCTTCCTACACCATGGCAAACAACCCACAAGCCCCCGCCCTCACTTTCCGAATCGGCGAACAAGGAGAAAATCAACAAGCAAAGTTTCAGAAATTTCAACGTCGAGGTCTCCAACCCACAAGGTATGTTGACATCGACTGCCTGAGGAGTTTGGAACTACTCGACAGTGTCCGCCAATTATTGCAAAGCGTGGATCTGTGGAACTTGTACCGCGAACCAAGACCAATCTACGAAACTCTTACTCTTGAGTTCTTGAGTTCATTTATTTACCTCACTCCGCCAGGTGTCACGAACCAACTTTCAGGCCTGGCCAAATTCCGCATGTTTGGCATTGAGCACGAGTTACCTCAATCCGACATCGCGCGACTTTTGGGCTTTTGTTCGGACGAAGGTGTTCATCTCCGGGTGCCGGATAATTTTGGTGAGGAAGCTTTCAACCTGTGGCACAGTCTAACGAATATCCGTGCCGGATCCTACGACCACCTCAATGCCACCCACATTCACAATCCGGCCATCCGCTACTTCCATCGCATCCTTAGCAACACGATCTTCGCCCGTGACAGCAACCATAAGCTCAACTCCAAGGAGCTCTTCTTTTTACATTGCGTGTTCTCTGGGCAAAAGATCAATGCCGCCCCGTTCCTACTTGCTCACATCCACTCTATTTGTGCTAGAGGTGGAAAACCATTTTATTTTGGAGGGCTGGTTACTTCACTTGCCATTGGTCTAAACTACGGTGCTTCTCTCGCAACCTTGCCTTCTATGGCACCGGCTTTGCTAACCTTGGATCACTGCAAAGCCGCACACCTCATCTACGAGTGGAAAGATGGCAGATTCCACCCTGTAATCAGGAACACTGTCTATTAGAATATCATTTTGCCGAACAGGGACCGAATCGACCCAAGAAACCGAGCAAACTAGTTGTTCGATCCTGAAATTCCCGCAGAGCGTGCACCTGCCCATGAAGACCAACCTGCAGCCGCCGCAGACGAAATACAAGAAGATTTGGATAGTGCTCCTCCAGTCCACGACATTCCAGGATCCTCATCTGCACCTCCTCCTATTAATCTTGAAGACATCCTCCACGCCCTCCACATGCAAAACCAAATGAATGTGGCGCTTGAAAGGAGGCAAGCCGAGCAATTTGAGTCTCTGTGCGCCCAAAACGCTCAGATCTTGACTGGGCAGCGCAACATGAATGAGAGGTTAGATGAGGCCCTGTCAGAGCTTAACGCCTTGAGGATGGACGTGAGCACCCTTGGCTTCCAAGACACCGACACTGAAGCCACTCCTACCAGACGCTCTCGCACCAGGAGTAGAGGACGTGGTCACCAGTAGTCTTTCTTTAATTTCTATGTAATTTATTATTTTTCTGTTTCATTTCTTTTCCGTTTGTTTTGTAATTGTACTTCCCCGCCTATATACCGCAACATTGAGGACAATGTCGGATTTTGTGTGGGAGAGGTACCTTTCAATCTTTTATAAACTAGTAAATTCTTACGATATGTCTCGATTCAAATTCTTCGCTTTATTTTGCCATACCGAAAATTTTTTATTTTTGCATTAGCCCGACATACCTATTTTAACGAAATCCCAGTTGAGGAAGCCGAAAACGACATAACAAGATCGATACGGTTCTGACACCGTAGACTTCCTACTTACGCGATCCGTTTCAATAACCATTATACCAATATCTGGAGTTTCAAGTTCTAGAAGTAACCCCTAGTAGTTTATACTAGCAGTCAGCACCGTCTAGACATAAACCACGTGGAGAATCGATGAATATAAGTGTTTGATGCCTGATTCTAAAAATATCCTTCTTATCTCGCTGCTAAAAGAAAAGAAAATTTGTGTACCAAAACATACGGGCACATATAAGAGCTGAGCAAATAATGAAGGAATCCAGTGTTGGTTGGTTCAGAGGTATCTGGTTCTGAACTCGGTAGGACGTGCTACGGCCCGATCCCCCACAACCTCCGATTTGGATAACATATGTAGGGTTGCCACATTCATGTATCAGACCCCGTGCTAAAAGGATCAAAGTCACTAACCGGTTACTCCACTACGTGCGTGCTAAGACAAAGGGCTTAATGTGATTGTGCCAGAACGAAACCGGGTGAAATAGATACGAGGAACTCCGGGCAGAGTTATAATGTAACTGTTGGATAGCTCGTTTAAAATGGAAGTCTACGGCTAAGCTTATTGCTTGTGTCATTAGCGTATCTTTAGTGTTTTACTCAAGTATCGGCCGAACCAACGAGGACTTCCCGAAACTACTTTAAAAATCCAAGGTATGTCATGCTTATGCGCTTGACAAAACTTGTCTGACCTTTCGAATGACTATTTGCTTGAGGACAAGCAAAGGTTTAAGTATGGGGGAATTTGATAACGAGAAAACATATCATATAATTACCATGCTTTTTACTGATTTTATATTTCATTAAGTCGTCTAACCCCCGATTATTCCGAGATTATTTGTCTTTTTACAGGTATAACATTTGTCGACTCAAACCGATGGAAAAGGACAACATGAAGAAGGCTAGACAATAAAAAAAGAGAAAAATAATAAAAAAATACAAAGTTTAGATTTTTGGAACAGTGACGGTCGTCACATCCTTGTGACGGGCGTAACACCCCCCAACATGAAGAAATGCTCGTCACACACCACTGACGAGCGTAATGCACTACTTCAGCGCGTTACGACCGTCACCCACCTGTGACGACCGTCACGCGCGTGAAAGTGGACGTTATACATGGATTGAGACGTGGGAATTAAGGGCAGACTCGTTCTCCCTTTTTCTGCTGAGTCTCCTATTTTCCTGCCACCACTATTAGTGCTCCTATATTTTCTCCATTGAAGACTTCATCAAGAATTCTGAACTGCTGATTTTCCTATGCTATATATATGTGTACCAGTGCATAGTTCAAGGGTCGAAGAAATTTCCTCAGAACAAATATTATTTTCTTTTGCAGTTATTTTCCATTTTCCTTGTTTTGGAATATTGTTTTCACGTTCCTGTAATTTTCATTCAAAGTCTTAGTTTTTAGTTTTAAGTGTTAATTCTTCTTTCAAGAATTAACACGAATTATTTACTGCAAATCAAGCTCGAAGATTGGATTATTGTAATACTTCAAGATTACCATAGCAACTTTGATTCCAGGTTTTATATTGCAATTATTATTCATTCAGTTTTTATATTATGCCAATTGTTGCTATGAATTATATTTTGAATTGTATTGCTGTTAAGTTAATTATGTCTGGCTAAATTATTAATACTGGTATGTGACCGTAAGAACTGAAAGAATTCAGTGATACCTTGGCCGAAAATATTTATAAAACAATTTCTGGTTTCCAATTTCCAAGATTAATTTAACTATCCTTGTCACGAGAGCGAGAGGTTAATTAACACGATTTTGCCACGAGAGTGGGAAATTAATTAAGGCAAGAACCTGCATGCGAGAGCTGGGGTTCAACCCAGATAGTGGTAACAAAACATTGATTTTTAAATACACGAGAGTGTTTTAATAAATTAATTGAACTCAAATTGTTTTCAAAAAGTGTTATTAAATTTAAAGTGCATCCACTAGGTTTAGTAGCATGACTTATTTCATAAACACGAGAGTGTATGTCTCAGGTTTTTAAACAATTAGCTTTTACCAAAATACTTTTTAGGCCAAGCGATTCACCGAATTCCATAAGTCCGATTATCACATACCAGTATAACTAGTACTATTATTTTTAATTAAACTGTTTCCCCCAAAAATCGGATATTCATCGCTTAGTTAGACAAACTGTAGCATTAGATCGTATGCGATTGATCCTCAGTCTCTGTGGGTTCGATAATCTTTTAAAACTAGAACGACTGAACTGTATACTTGCAGTTAGTATCCCGACAGACTCATAAAGTCCCGATCAGGAAACAAAGTATATATTTTCTTTCATTGCAAAGAATCAGCTACATGGCAAATTTGTCCATCACAATTTCTTTCTTCTGCATGTCATCTAAATTTTTTTGCGTCGCTTACATTAGTGAATATTATTTTGAACCTTAAAATTACTATTAGGTACCATACCACTTTCGCGGGAGGACCCTTTTGGACCACCTCATCTTCACTAGAATCACCATCTTTCTTTTAGTAGTGTGACACCTTGCACTTCAGACAATGATTATAGTTTACATACTCTTTTCGGTATAATATGAAATCATTAGGGCATGCATGTATCTTTTCATACTCCAAACCCATCATACATAATACTTTCTTCGCCTTGTAATAACGAATTGGAATTATGTTACCTTCTGGAAGCATTTCTGTCAATAATTCAAGCAATTCGGTAAAACTTTTGTCAGTCCACCCATTATTCGCCTTTGGATTAAACAATTTTAACATGGATGACAAACGTGTAAAATTTGTGCATCTCGGGTACAAATTTTTATCCTTGTCACTGCATAAAGTATCATACGCATGATCTCTCTTAACAAATCTTGTCCAATATCACGCATCATATCTTCCAAACGATCATCCATATCGACACTAACATCATCTCTTTGGGACACGTTTGAATTTGCTACTTCTTCACCGTGCCATATCCATTGTCTGTAACTTTGACAGATCCCTACACAAATTAGATGATCCGTGATTTCTTTCTTACTAAGTTTTGGTTCTTTATTTTCACAATGAACACGTGGGCAAAGAAAAAACGCATGAAGACTTTTTTTAGCATTACTTTCAGTAAACCGTAGAAATTCCTTCACTCCATGTTCGTACTCAACACTTAATTGATTAGCTCTCATCCAACGACGATACATACCTTTGTTCTGAAATTAATCAATACATAGTTAAATCATTAGAAATTTTTATTTCTAACATAGTTTTTAATAATTAATGTATTTTAACATTCTTTACTTGATAGATCACTCCACAATGACTTAATATAGGAAACTCTGTCACAAATAATATAGAAATAGAATATGTCATACTTAACTGTTCTTGAATGTTTCTGGTGGGAGAGTAGCACTACTACAAGAATCCATAACGGATTCTTTTAAAAATAAAAATTATAACATAATATGATGTCGCAGGGTTGAAACTTTGTTGGTGGTTAGCATGCAAGATTAACAACAACATTTTAATTTGTTGTAATTTATATCCATTCCTTTAGATAAAATGTAATATAAATCTGGATAACAGTAACAATAATGTTAAATCTAACCTGTTGGAAACGGATGGACGACGTCGGAGGCGGAGGGAAACGGAGAGACACAGAATAACGCAAGGACGTCGGAGACAAAAGAATTTGGTAGGAAGACACTAGAGACGAAGGCAGAGGCGCAGATGAATGAAATCGGACAGTGTGGACAGAGGTGGAGGTGGAGGTGCAGTTGACCGAAACCGGACAGTGTGGTCATGCGGCTGTGCGAAAACAGACGGAGGCCAAGGCGCGACTGTGCAAAGCTGGATTCGCATCCAGAGGTGGAGGGAGGAGGAACACGGTTTAGGACGGCGTAGGGAGAAGGGTTTAGGACAGTTTAGGATGTATGTAGGCGGAGGGCGAAAGGAGAAGGTTAAAGATAGAGGGTTGTTATGTGTGGAGGTACCTGAGCGAATAAGATGAATTGTGGCTGTCTTTCGTGAAATAAAAATATGAATAGTAATAATAGGGTTTTGTGAAGTTGACATGGTTTTTTACATCGGTTGGGCTTATGGCCCGATGTAAGGGCCACTCTTTTACATCGGTTGGGTTTAAGCCCCGATGTAAGGGCCACTTTTTGTTTTTTACAAAAATGCTCATTTACATCGGTTTGGTTTATGGCCTAATGTAAGGGTCACTTTTTTTAAAAACAAAAACACTCTTTTATATCGGTTGGGTGTATGGCCCGATGTAAGGGCCATTTTTTTAAAACAAAAACACACCTTATTTATAAAACTTCCACCGTGTTTGTATTGTTTTATTATTGGAGTTTTTACATTGATGGATAGTAAAGGCCCGATATAAAATCCCTTATAAAAAATTTCATTTTATTTACGAAAATGTCACCTTCTTATATTTTCCTCTAAATCACATATTTTTTATATCAGGGGAAATAAAAGTCTGGTATAAAATATTTTGACAAATATTTTTTACATCATTTATTTTTATACCTGATGTAAGGGCCTTTTCTCAAATGTCATATTTTTAGTAGTGTTCAAAGTACCATCTTTGAATCCATGGTGCTCACAGCTCAAGGGGTCTTAGGGTATGATTTTTGAATCATTAGATAGATAAGGTCACAATCTTTGCAATGTACCAGGAATGAGATCATATGGATGTTTGAGATGAAAGATATGATGAGTCAAAGTTGAGAAAAAGATGCTGACTTTTTGTACTTAGAAAAATTCTTTGTTTTTCTTCAAAAGTGACCTATAATGTTTTGAGTTCAAATGAGGCCTTCCTCCAAAATTTAGCTTTGATCATTGATGCTAGCTTGAAGTAGACTTCCCAAAGAGCATTTTGAAACTTGAATCACTCAAAAAAATACCAAGTATTGAAAAAGTTATGGCCTTGTAAAATTAGTGAAAATTCATGAAGTGACCTATAATCTTTTGAGTTCTTAGGGCATCTTCCACTTATTTTCAAGCTTTGCACATAAAAGAAGAGTTGAAGCTCACATCCATAATATTATTGTGGAAAATTAATGGGCTCAAGGAGATAAAAATTAACCAAGTTATGATCTTTTGAAGTCACATTAGCAAATTTGATGGCCTATCTATAGGACATATAATCTTTCTCAATCATTAGAAATCTTCCACAACAAATTTGCTTGAAAATATTTAAGTTATTAGTTGATAACCCTCTAACGAGAAGTATATATTTGGAATCACTCAATAATCTCAAAAGATAAGCAAGATATAGCATTTAGAAGTTCAAAACCCTAGCTCCTAAAGCACCAAAATGACATGGAAACCCCTTTCAATTTTGACAATCATTCTTGCATAATCACTTATTCTATGTGAATAGAAGTTGTTGTGGATGATAATAAGAAACCATAGCAACAATAACAACTTCCAAATATTAAGAATTGAGAGAGTTATGCACTTGTAATCAAGGAAACAAGAACTTGTCCAATTAGGTCAAACTTCTTCAATCAATTCTTTGCATTATTTGACTTTCTTTGACAAATTGAGGCATGTTGAATCATAGTAGACATTGTCATGATATTACTTTAAAGAACATTCAATGATGAAGCTTGAATCTCAATGAAGCTTCATTGAAGAAGGCATGGAAATAAACTCATGAACCTATGAATCAACCTGATGAAATGTGTTATGCCTTCACCTATAGTATCATCAATTAGAGAAAACATTCATTGTATTTTTTAGTTAAAATTTAATCAATACGAAACATATATGATCACAATATGCAAATGAAGGTGCTTGGTGATCCCTCATAAGCAAACCTAAATATAGGGAGAAGACCCAAACCCTAGTGTGATCTTGTTGTGATTGAGTTGATATGAGATGATAGAGGAATCTTAGGGGTCAAAATTGGGGTACAAAACTAACTATGTTTCTTTTTGTTTGTTTTGCAGATAACATGAATCATGCTCAAGATCTCTTAGCCAAGACTCTTGCTGCCAGAGCGAGGAGGGCTCAAAAGGATGCGCAGACTAGCTCGGGGGCTGCTCCTTCCTCAGGTTCGAGTGACTCGTCGTCAGCCCAAGCTATGGTGGCTCTTTCTCCTGCTGTCATTTCCTCGAAAGTGAAGAGGCCACATCCCGAGGGGAACGTCGACCTGACTGGGAAAAAGGGGAAGGGAACTTACGACTTGGCCCCTTATAGGCTGGAAAATACTTTTTTCGAGGGTGAAACTATCCGTCTTCCCCGGGCCGAATCCCTTCATCTTGAGGGATTGGGCCATCCAGAGATGAGGGCAATGCTGGCGCAAGATGTCGGCGGTTTGATGCGAATCCTGGAGATGGTGGTCGCCTATTCCGAGGGAAGTTCCTCTCAGGAGGCCGAGATGAAGATTCTTCGGGCAAAGCTGGCTGCGAGCGAGAAGCCTCGGGTCGAGGAAGAAAAATCCCATAAGCTGTCTGACAAAGAATTGGGGAGGCTCTCTGAGGAATGCAAGGTCCTCTTGCTCGAGAAGAAAGACCTTGAGGAAAAGGTGGTGGTTTTGACTGCTGAGATTATGCCAGCTGAAGACGAGCCGGAGGACACCAAAGATCTAAAGACTCGAGCCGAGCTCATTGCACATTTTCAGTTGGTTGTTGATGATGCTTACGCTGCTTCTGAGGGGATCTTCGAAAATGATGTAAAGCAGATGCACATGTTAAACCCCGATGTTTAGCTCAACACCTCAGGAATGGGGGTCAACTATTACATGGATGTTGATAAGATTTTGGTCCTCGATTATCTCAAGAAGTTTGTCTCTTTGTCGGTCGGGGTTCCTGCCCAACTGTTGCTCGTTGCTGAAGAAGAAGTTGAAGCATGATTGTTCTATTTATTCTAGCATGTGAGTCATATTATTGTATTTTTGTTTCTTCAGGCTTTTTCCCGTTTGTGTAATTTTCGAACAAGTGTGGTCTATGGCCATAAGTTTATTCTTTTTTGGATGGGGCTTTAAAATACTCTTTGTTGTAATATTCACACCCTAGCGGCCCAAGTGGTCATCTCATTTAGTTTTCCAGCCATGATGGTCATTTGTTTCGAGTATTTAACTTGTGTTGTTTGCATGTTCATTGATAAACTTGCCTGTTCATGACTTTTTTATTTTGCTAAGAGTTTATAGTACGGATTTTCTTGTTTGGTTTGTATGATTGTCAGTGTGGGGAAACTGATCAAACGGACAGGGGTATACCAGGCACGGGCCAGAACTCATATCTCATTTCAAGGGAGCTGGATTCGGCAGCGTGAACATCTCATCGTGAGACGGGTGTTCTACCTTCGTGGCACGAGGACTATGGAGCTTGATCGAGTTATCCACGTCAGGCTGAAGGTGTGATTGTTATAAGAGTGGAGCTTAGACCCTTAAGAATATTTTGGGTGTTATTCTTGTTCCTAGGCATGCACGTATGGTCGAGTCCGGGTTAGTTTGACTTGTCGACCAAACTCGCCAACTGCTCAGTGTTTTTAACTGTAATATTGTTTTAGCTTTACAGCATTCCATGATCGAACGAGCTATTTCCCTTGTAAGTTTTCCAAGTAATACACTTCAGTCCCCATTTTTGTGTAGACACGATAAGGACCTTCCCAGTTTGTTGTGAGCTTGTCCTCGTGAGATTCTTTGCGATTTCTCTTTAAGATAAGGCTATCAACCTTGAAATCTCGTCGTATGACCTTGGCGTCGTAGCGCCTGGCTATGTTTTGTTTGAGCGAGGCCTCTCATAGGGCTGCTCTTGTTCTGATTTCTTCCACTACATCTAGTTCCTCCCAGAGGGAGACATCGTTCATCTCCTCATCTGGAGGAGCCTCGGTTCGCCTGGAAGGTTCTTCGATCTATAAGGGAATGACGGTCTCTGTCCCGTAAGCTAGTTGGAAGGGGGTCTCCCTGGTTGACGAATGCGCAGTTGTTCGATATCCCTAGAGTACACTATATAACTCCTTGACATATCTTTTCTTGGTCTCGTCCAATCTTCGCTTGAGGCCCCAGAGTATTACTCTGTTCGCAGATTCGGATTGGTTGTTTGTCTAGGGATGCTCGACAGAGGCAAAGTGTTGGGTGGTGGCCAATTTGATGATGAATTCCTAAAAGGTGTGGTCTGCAAACTGAGTCCCGTTGCCAGTGATAATCTCTTATGGGATGCCAAACTGAGCGAGGATATATCTTTTATAGAATAGAAGGACGTTTTGGGAGGTGATTTTGGCTAATGCTTAGACTTCTATCCATTTGGTGAAGTAATCGACTGCTACTATCAGATATTTGTTCTGATTGGTTCCAACCACGAATGGACCGATGAGATCCAATCCCCACTATGCAAAGGGCCAAGGAGAAGAGATGGATTTAATCTCGTTAGGTGGACCCAAATGCATGTCTCCGTGTTACTGGAATTTGTCGCATTTTTTATGTACTCTTTCGCGTCGTGTTTCATGATGGGCCAATAATTTCCTGCTCGCAAAGCTTTTCTCGCGAGGGATCTTCCATCTAGATGTTGGTCGTTAATTCCCTCGTGGGTTTTGATTAAGACACGATCTGTCCCACTTCGTTCGACTCATTTGAGAAGGGGAATGGAAAATCTTCTCTTCTAAAGTTGACCCTCGACCAAAACGTACGAGCAAGCTCTTCGCTTGACAACGGCCCCTTCTTTTAGATTATCGGGGAGTCTTCCCTTGGTGAGGTAATCTTGTACAGGGGTTATCCAGCCGTCGTTGTCCCTGATGGCGAACACTTTTCAGGTAGAGGGTGGCTTATGAGTGCTTGGTCGAGGAAGGATTTCTTATATCACTTACTTATTCCCCCCTTTCCTCTTCGTGTTCCCCAGCTTATATAGGATATATGTGCTGGTTTTATGCTCGCAGGGAACATGTTGTACGTCCACAGATTTAAATTTCTTTTTCCTCTTCTGGACCAGGGCCCATTATTCAGCGAGTTGGTCGTTTTTGACCTTTTATTCGCCTTGGACTTGAGAAGCGGCCAACTGAGATTCGGTGAAGATTTTTACTTCCTCAACTTCCAGATCTTCGGCTAGTCATAAGCCCGTGATGAATGCCTCGTATTCGGCCTGATTGTTGGAGGTCGGAAAAGATATAGCGAGGGAGACCTCGATTAGGGTCCCTTCCTCATTTTCAAATATGATGTTAGTGCCGCTTCTAGTCGAACTGGAGGCGCCGTCATTAAAGATTGTCCAGCAATGTAATCCGTCGAGATCTGGGGGCGAGGTCATTTAAGCTATGAAGTCGCCAAGGCCTATGCCTTAAAGTCTTTCCTGCTCTCGTATTGGATATAGAATTCAGAGAGCTCCAAGGACCATTTCAGCATTCTGCCAGCCATGTATGGCCTTCCGAGCAGCTGCTTTATTGGCTGATCTGTTCGGACGACTACGGTTTGGGCCAGGAAGTAGAGTCTGAGTCTCCTCGATGCGTTAACGAGGGATTGATCTACTTTTTTAATTTGTTGATATATTGCTTCTGGTCCCTGCAGGGCCTTGCTCGTGAAGTAAATTGGCCTTTGTCCCTTTGGAGTTTCTCTAATAAGTGTCGCGCTTATTTCCTCGGAGGCAACATCCAATAAAGGTAGAGGACCTCGCCTTTCTCGGGCCATGACAAAACGGGTGGATGCGACAGCGCTCGTTTTAAATAAATGAGGGTTTGCTCGCATTTGGGCGTCCATTCAAAGGCAACTTCCTTGCGCAAGAGTTTGAATAAGGGAAGCGCATGCTGGGCTAACTTTTCCACGAATCGAGAGAAGGAAGTGAGCATGCCGTTTAAGATTTGGATGTTTGTTGAGGTGGGCGTCGGAAATTCCGAAAATTCCTGACATTTGTCGGGGTTCGCTTTGATGCCTCGTTCTGTTAGGTAGAATCCGAGGAACATTCCTTCCTGTACGCTAAAGGTACAGTTCATTGAGTTAAATCACACCCGACACTTTTGAACCTGCTCGAACAATTTCATTAAGTGGGCGGAATGGTTGAGCTCGTTGGGGGACTTGACGATCATGTCGTCCATATAGACTTCGAGCATGTCGCCTATCTCGTTGAGAAAAACTTTGTTCATCATGCGCTGATATGTAGCGCTCGCATTTTTCAGGCCGAAGGGCATTACATTATAGTAATAGTTGCCCGACTCGATCATGAAAGCGGTGTATTTCTTGTCAGTTTTTTCCATCGGGATCTGGTTATAACTAGAGTATGCATCCATAAATGATAGCAAATTTAAACTGGTCGAGTTGTCGACCAATTTTTCAATATTGGGGAGGGGATAAGCATCTTTCAGGAAAGCCCGATTGAGATCAGTATAATCAATAAACATACGTCATTTTCCATTAGATTTTTTCACAAGAACTACATTTGAGAGTCATCTTGTGTGCTGCGCTTTAGAAATAAAATGTGCCTCTAGGAGGTCTTTTACAGCTAGTTCTGCAGCCTTCGCTTTCTCAGAAGATATTTTCTTCTGCGTTGCGCGAGTGCTTTGAGGGAAGGATCTATAGTCAAGTGATGACATGCAACTCCTGGATCTAATCCGGGCATCTCAACCGCTTAATAGGTGAACAAATCAGCATTCTCCCTTAGGCGAGCTTTGAGTTACCTTTTTTCCAGGTCGGGAAGATCTGCTCCAATCTTCACTCCTCTGGTGGGATCTTCTCTAAGGGGAACTATCTTGAAGTCATCGTCCAGGATTGGTCGTGCGTGACTCAAGAGTTTGTCGCGATCAGCAGAGGGGGTTGAACCTTTGCCTTCGATTATAGGGTCATTTCCCTTCCTTCTTTTCTCGACACGATCTTCCTTGGAGAAGAGGTTGTCAAGGTCAATGGTGTCAACCCGGGGCAGTGGCTTGATTTCCTCGGAGCTGGAGGGAAGTGTGGCTCCGGTGGTCGTTCGAGGTTGAACACTGATGGAACTGAGGCCTTTGGTTGAAGCTTTAAAACACCTTATTGCTGTTTGGATGTCCCCGTGGAGGGTGGCGACCAAGGCTTTGGTAGTGTAGTACTTCATTTTGAGATGCACGGTAGAGGGACCCACGATGAGTTTGGCGAGAGTGGGTCTCATGAAGATGCATTGGTAGAGTGATAGGAAATCTACCACCAGGAATTGGTTCTTGATGGCTCTGGCTGTTACTCCTCTACCGAAGGTAACGATCAGCTCGACATATCCCCAGGGTTTCGTGCTGGCTCCATTGAAGCCCTGGAGACCTGATCCCACGTATGGGGTCAGATGGCTTTCATTTAGCTGCAAAGTGGAGAACATATGGGCATACATGATGTCCACTGAGCTGCGTTGGTCGACCAATATGTGTCGTACGTCAAAATTCTCCATGCAAGCTCTCACGAGTAGTGGGATGGTCGAATTTGGGGCCTCACCTGGTAGTTCCTCTCTGTAGAAGGTGAGGGGATGGGATCCTCCCTAGAATTTCCAAGCGTGGCATACATATTTGAGTTGGCTTCGATGAGCTGGTTGAATCTTCTTTTCACCGAACCAACTGTGTGCCTGTTGAATCTCCCGCCTGAGATGACCATGGTTGTGGGGAATGATTCCTAAGGATTGTAGCAGGATAATTCTCCAAGTCCGGGTAATATAAATCTTCTGGTTGTGAGATGCTCATGGCGACTAGAATGGCGTCGACGTCGGGGGACTTCTTCCCTTCCTCGATGTTTTTGGTTTCAGGTGCTTCTTCACGGGCGCCCTCCTTCTTTTTATACTGCTTGAGGTGCCCGTCTCTAATCATTATTTCGATTGCATCCTTGAGATGAATGCAATTTGTTGTACCCCAAAATTTGCCCTCCCATAATCTTCAAAGCATCACCTCAAATGGTTCAAAGTCTACTCAAGGGCTACACAGTCAACCATCCTCCTAAGCCAGTCAAACTAGGGTTTTGGTTCTTGCAAGGAAGTTGAGGTTTTCAAGGGCTCAATCAAGTCACATGTGCCCATATACATTGTCAAGCACCTACATGTCAAGTTTCAAGGCTCACAAGGTCAAGTTGCACAGTCAAAAGTCCCATTTGCTCAACAGTCAACTGCAAGGGCAAAATGGTCATTTGGCAGTCAAAAGTCAAAATTTTTGGTCAACATCTTATTTTGAAGCCACAATCATCATTTGGTCAAATCTTGATTATGATTCCACAAGAATGGCTCAAAAATCATCAAGATGCAAAAGTTTCTATTTTTGGACAACTGAAAAGTCAACTGTAACTTGACCAAGGCATAACTTTTTCATGGTTCATCATAAAAATCCCATCCAATGATCATCTTGAAGGGGAAGACATTTCCTACAATTCATCTTCACATTCCAAGTCCAAGAAATGCTCTCACAAAAAGTTATCAATTTCAATATTATAGGTCATTTTCAAAAGTCAACAAAAAGGGACTTTAAGTCAAAGACCATAACTTGAGATTGGTAAATCAAAATGACATGGGACCAAAAACATTGGTTAGAGGACTTCAATACCTTTCCAAAATGTCCAAGAACATGTTCATAACTTCAAAATTGAGCAAGATATGCATTGGAGAAGTTGGGAAATTTTTGTGAAATGGCCAAAATCAATTATCCTTGAAATTTCATTTTTGACAAAAGGGGCCCACTTTTTCCACTTGTTTCAGCTTGGCCATGCTTCCCACGTGTCCCACAAATTATTTCAAGATTTAAAATTAATTTTTCCATTTTTATTTAATTTTATTTGATTTAATTCATTTT
Source organism: Vicia faba (assembly GCA_948472305.1). NCBI lineage: Eukaryota > Viridiplantae > Streptophyta > Magnoliopsida > Fabales > Fabaceae > Vicia > Vicia faba. The sequence continues at coordinate 882,115,063 of OX451740.1, read as the reverse complement.
AAATCTTTTAAAATCAAATAAAAATCAAGAAAATTAATAAGAGGGAATATTTTGTGTTGAATAACTTTGAATCACCATCATGACCATTCCAATTTCGTGCAAGGGCCTAAATGAAGCAAGAATTCAAATTTTGGCTCAAAAATGGAAAGTGCTTCAATGGAGTTTATGGAAAATCCCAAGCATGAATGCATTGTATTATTGGCCTTAATTCTGATTGAAACACATTACATAACCCATATGCAAGCTATCACAAAGAGGGTTACGACCTAAAGAGCTCAAAAACGGCCATACACTTTTCAAAAAAATTTCAAAGCAAAAAAGAGAAACTGAAAACCTAGTTGCAGCGCCTCTCAAGCCTCCATTTCAATCCAAACACATTCCTTGCATTGCTAGGAATCTCCAGCAATCAAAATCAAGCCCAAACACGCAAAGAATCATCCTCACGACACCCCACGGTTTGTCCAATATGTGAAAATCAAAACTCCATTTCCATGCGCTTTTAACATTCTTTTTGAATTGATTTATATTCATTTTAACATTCTGAAGCTATTGGTAGCATTTGATTGAACTAACGATGCGTGTATCAGGATCCACCATTGTCAAAAGCTAGGTTTTTTCAGAGCTCCAAATTGGGGCTTTCCCCATATGGAAAAATTGGACAACCAAACGTGTACCATTGGAATCGTGACATCCAAACGAACATAACCATGACCTCGCGCTCAATTTATGTTCAAGCATGAGCTATTCGCTATTATTTGCAGGCTTGTGTTTTTTTTGGGGGGGGGGGGGGGGGGTTTAAAACCCCTGCTATGTATTTTTTCATTTGCAGGAAAGCTTGAAGAAGACAGACGTGGCAAGCAGGCGTTGGTGCATTCAAAATTCCGCGTGCGTTTTCCAGGATTTATTCGCTTATCCATATAATATTAGTTGTTTATTGCTATGTCAATTGAAACAGTTGGCTCAGATGGCAACGCATCAGTGGATATTCCCAGAGGGCACGAGTTCAAGTCCTGGTTCTGGCATTTTCCCACCTTTTCCATAATTAACTTGTTTCCTTTGTTTTTCCTTTTTTTTATATTTTTATTCTAATTTGATTTATGTTCAAATAATTTTCTCATGCATTTAAAAACTCACAAAAATATTTTCCTTTTGCATTTTAATCAGAAAAATATTTATTTAATTTTTGACATTAAAAATAATATTTTTGCATGCATATTTTAATTAATTGTTAAATAATCATTAATTTGACTTTTATTTTGCTTTTAATTATCAAAATTGATCCAAAAAACACAAAAAATAATTACTCTATCATTAAATTAATTTAACTAACATTTTCATAAAAAACCAAAAAAAATATAATTAACACTTTTATTATTATTATTTATTATTTTGTAAATAAATCATAATTGAATTAGTTTTTAATTAGGCCATTTTAACATCCTTTTTAATAATTAAAAATAGATTTAGATTTAGGTTAACCTAGAATTTTATTTCTTTTTTTTTTATTTTATTTCATAAAAAATATAAAAAAACAAAAAAAGTATTTTCTTGTAATTAAAATAATTAATTAGTTTCCATTTCATTTAATTACCAAAAAAAGACCAAAAAAATTAATTTCTTTTCTTAAAAGGGTCAAAACCCTTAGAACATTCCGATTTAATTTTATTCGCGCGCATTTTAAATTTTATTTCCTTATCTTTGATTATTATGTAATTGTTCCGGATATGTAATAGTAAATAGGACCTTCTACTGTTTTTTTTATTTTCCGTACTTATTTACTTAAAACGGGTCTTTGTAAATTTTTGGTGATGTATAGACCCGCGCCTTGTAATAGCGTAGGATTTACGTTTCCGCAATTTATTTTCCGCACCCCCTTTAACTGTTAACTTGTATGAAAGAATGCATGACAATTAAAAATAACTCGTAGCTCACCAATGCCTGATCAAAGACAAATATTAACATGAAAACAACACACCGATTCACACACCACTTCTAGGGTACGCCTCACTGTTGCCTTACCTTCGAAACGTGGTCGTCGAGTACAGGACGTTTTAGTAAGTCCTTATGTCCATGACATGATCCAGTTGCCTCGGAAAAGTTGCCTCGGAATTAAAAAGGATCAATGGCATAAGGGTAGCTTCTAAGGTGTCCTATTGTTGCTCTGGTGACCACACTGTCCCTACAAACGAATTGACCTGAACACTTCCAACGGTGGTGCTACCTACCTCTCAATGGTGGGATAACACTACCTTAAGGACATTTACACAGCCTAATTCCTTAGGGTAGGTAGATGACTCATAGATACTTGCTCTTTTCAAAAACAAAACAAAACATCTTTTCACACCGACACTTTTCAAAAAGCTTTCAAAACAATTTTTCAAACACTCTTGAGGACTGATATAAGAGTTATTCCGAAATCTTTAAACGAAACTTTTTCAAACTCACTCACAATTGAAAAGCAAACACTTTGAAAACACAAATGAGCAAGTATCTAAGAGCCCATGGATAACCATGGATAGAAAGGGTGCTAACACCTTCCCTTTCTATAAATCTACCTCCCGAACCGAGAAACTATCTCATAAGGAATTTTGTTGTGCTTTTGTCCTGTCCATGTTGGAGAAAATAAAAGACGGTGGCGACTCTTGCTTACCGCGACATTTCGCGAAACCAGCGTTAAACAGTCAGTTCCAGATCCACCGATCACACAATCCTCTATGTTATGCCAGTGACTTTTGTGGAACCTGCAATATTTTCTCTTGTCGGTTCCAGGTTTGGACAGTGTTTATTGGGGGAAGCGCACCCCAGCTTTCTTAAATTCAGAGTTGGCGCATTCAGAAAGAATATGCTCCCTTGAGGTTGTCAGAGGGGTGTACTCATGGAAACAACCAGCTAGCCCCTTGTAGTCCTTAGAATCGCATTACTTGTCTTCCCATTTCTTTTCTCCCCGACGGGATGTTGAGGACTCGTCGTTCTTCGAGGATTTGGCACTCTTTATGTGTCTTGATTCCCTGGCGTTGTTGCATGCTTCCTTCTCCTCGTACTGGATGTATGCCTAGGCCTTGGGAGGAGGGAGTCGATCGTGGCCGGTGTCTGAATGCCCACAGCTTTGGGAAAGTCATTGCAGGGACGGAGCTCGCGCTTGAGGACATATTTCTTCATGTTGTCGGTCGTTGAGACCTGGAATACTTCCTTGTTGAAGCGTTTAATGTATTCACGCAGAGACTCATCTCTTCCCTGGATGATTGCTTTGAGCAAAGCCTCCGACTTCGAGTTTCGATGGGAGGCGGTGAAGCGCCTCGAAAATATCCCCCGAGTTGTTTCCAGGAGGTGATGGATTCGTCGGGGAGGCTCTTGTACCAAGACATCGCCCCCTTTCTGAGAGTGCTTGGGAGTAGTCTAAATTTTATGGCCCCTCGATATTCGAGGAAAGTGTCAATGTTTTTGATGTTCTCGTCGGGGTCTGTTGTTCTGTCGTAGGTCCCCAATGGAGGTGGTTTATCCAGGCCGATAGGGAGTGGGGCTTCTGTGATTTTCCTTGATAGCGGGCCACGGGGCTCTTCGTCTTCACCATCCGCAGGGGATGGTGAAGGGGAGTGATAATTTCTTCCCCGTCGATTGTCGCGGCCTCGTTGGGGGAAGCGACTCTTACGCTTCTGTCTTAGCTCGGGCGAAGGCAATCGAGCACGAACGATTTGATGGTCATGTTTCCTTTTCTTGGATGAAGGGGAGTCTTAATCTTTCGCAGGAGGTGTGTGATTGCGTTTCTTGAAGAAAGAAACATTGCGCTCTCCCTTCTTGGTGGAAAGCCACGCTTAGGTGGTGATATCTTGGGAGAGTTTTATTGTCGGGTTCTCCGAGGAGGAGACCTTGACCGCCTGTTCTCCCGGGCCCTTATCCTTGTATTCTTTTGTAGGATGAGGGTGTTGGTCTAATTGATAGCAGCGAGCAATACTTCCATGGTCGGGTCGATGTTGAGAGGGATGGGAACTGTTGCATAATTTATGGAAGTTCCTCAGTGGGATTCTTGGGGCGTCCCATGTCCAAGAATTAGTCACCATCGCGTCAGGCGTCAGTTGAATCTGGAGACGCAGTCTGTCCATCTCGGAAACCCATGTTGTCCTCGAGGTGAGGATGTTCCTGACTTCTATCGGTTTTGTGAGAAGGGGAAAGAATGACCTTTCCAGGCAGATGGAGATCATCATGGTCGACCATGATTATTCAAAGGAATCTTGAAAATTTTCTTTGATCTTTAAGTTTCGAGGAAAGAAAGACGGGGAGAGCAGTTTCCCATTGACGGCGTTAATGATCTTACTGGTTGATCAGAACCTATGAAGTGGTCGGAAGATGATCTGTATTCAGGCTATGATGTCGAGGAGGAAAAAGGGGGTTGTACCTGCAAGGCACTTTGACGATCAAGTAAGAGTGGGAACAAGGAGATACAAGAAAAGTATTAAGGTGTTGGTGTTGAATAGTGAATATTTGATACCTGGCCCTCACAGGTGTAAGGGTTTATATAATGCCCCTGGAACATGGCCATTGGTTCCTAATTTTACACATGGATATGCGGGTTCGTAAAATCAGGTAATTTCCAGAACATGGTCAAACCGGGAAGATGTGCCCGTAACTAGCCGTTGATTCCACGGAGGGGGCAGTTACGGGAATCTCTCTGGTCGATTCTTGGTGGTCTGTATGACTTTGGTGTTGGGCAGGTTGAGAGATGCTCTTCAATCATCCTAGGCCAGTGCTGGCTTGGGAGGGAAAAAGGGTCGATATTTCCCGACGGAGAGCGGGTGGTTCGGGTATGGACGTGTGGGCCATACCAAAAGAAAGGGTTAGACTGGGCCCATTCAAGCTGTCGGGCCAGTCCAGAACAATACCCATTGGAACTGTAAATTACAGTTTCTGAACTTCTCCAACAATCCAAATTCCAACATCATGAGTTCTGCAGCTCGAATCTCTTTCCTACTCAAGGCATCCACCACTTTGTTAGGTTTCCCGAGGTGATATTTCAAATTGAAATCATAATCTTTGAGATACTCCATCCACCTCCTCTGACGAATATTGAGTTCCTTCTGATGAAAGAGATGCTTCAGGCTTTTATGATCACTGAACAATTCAAAGTGGACCCCATATATATAGTGTCGCTACACCTTAAGCGTGGAAACTATTGCAGCAAGCTCAAGGTCATGAGTAGGGTAATTCTCTTCATGCGGTCTCAACTATCTAAATGCATAAGCTACAACCTGACCATCTTACATCAGTACACTACCTAACCCCTTCTTATATGCATTGCAGAAAACTTCATAGGACCTTTCCAGATCTAGAATCACTAATACATGAGAGGTAGTAAGTTTCTTCTTCAACTTCTGGAAACTTTGTTCACACTCATAATCCCATCTGTAAGGTACTTCTTTTCTCATAAGCCTCGTCATAGGTAGAGCAAATTTGGAAAATTCCATAATGAACCTGCAATAGTAACCTTCGAAGCCTAGGAAACTTTGAACTTCAGTTGCATTTTTAGGTCGTTCACAATTTACCACGGCTTATACTTTAGATGGGTCTACGACTACACCTCCACCAAAAATAACATTTCCGAGAAACTTAACTTCTGACATCCAGAACTTGCACTTGCTAAACTTCGCGTACAATTACTTCTCCCTAAGTACATACAATACAATCCTTAAGTGTTTTGTAAGCCCCTCCACCATCCGAGAATAAATTAGAATATCATTATTATACCCGAAAATTTCCCTGTCATTTCTCAAGAATTTTCTCACAAGATTTCTATTGGGTCAAGACTGCACAAGGTTTGATCAGCTCAAGATAATTTCTCAACACTGATGACTCAAAACTAGAGTTTGAATTTGCACAAGTACACTTGGACTTTTAATGCCCCATGTAGTTTCTATGGATTATATTGGGCTCTCAAGCATCAAATCGAAGACGAGCAAGGATTCTTTGATTGTTAAGCTTCGATTGGGCATTTGGCCTCCTTCGAGCAAGCTTTGGTTCACCAGCTTCGATTGGGCATTTGGCCTCCTTCGAGTAAGCTTGGGTTCACAAGCTTCGATTGGGCATTTGACCTCCTTCGATCAAGTTTAATCCATAAGCTTCGATTGGCATTTGGCCTCCTACGAGCAAGTTTAATCCACAACCTTTGATTGAGCATTTGGCCTCCTTCGAGCAAGCTTGGTTCACAAGCTTCAATTGGGCATTTGGCCTCCTTCGATCAAGTTTAGTCCACAAGCTTCGATTGGGGCATCGGTTTCCTTCGAAGCAACCTATTTTGAATGCAACTCTAAATTCTTCGAGCAAGCTTGGTTGAAGAACATTGATGAAATCTCATAACCTTGTCCTCTAAATCACACTTGTCAGGCTATGTTGCTTCTAAATCTTTATATAATCAGAGGCTTACACAAATTTGTGATACATTACACAAAGATTCGAAGCTTTATCCACTGGATTATACCATTTTTGGATGAAATGGAAAAAAGTCACGTATCCTTTTTTCATAAAGATTACTTTAATAAAGTCATCTTTTTGAGCTTCCAACATGATTTTATCTGAACACAAGCAATGTCAAAAGCATGAGTCAAATCTCCTGCACCAAAAAAACATCAGGCCACGTTTGTACTTAAACTTGGGAACCATGAAAATTCATTTAAGTTAATTTTTTTTGTTTTCAACCAAACGATAGTTTGTTATTTTACAAATCTGGTTACTCCAACTTCTCAAACCTTTTATCTATAAATATAGAGACCATTTGCAAATCAAAGGCATACTCTTGTTGTGTTGAAAAAATCCTCAAACACTCTCAAACTCTCAAAAACTCAAAACCTGCACACAAGCAAAAAACTGGGAATATCCTGACTTCAGACACAAAAAATCTCAAATCCCTTCATATGTTAGCCAACCTTTCGATTCACTCCCTAGCCTCCATATATCAGTCTTTCAATTCACCCCCCTAACTTCCATATACCAGCCTTGGAACACTCCCAATGCCCTAAAAAACCCCACTCAAGGAAATTACTGAGCCTTTCGATTTACTCTTAACTTCCATATACCAACCTTCGATTCAGTGACTTTTTAAAACCAAGGTAGTGATCGCACTAGCTCAAGGGAAATCGAAGCAGGCTTAACCCATCATCGAATCATTCCTGGAAGTCATACAAAGCTCATTCGAATTGCACTTCAAGAGGTAAGTTTATTTCAAAACTTAGAACTCTTCTTTGAAACATCATTTGTATATATATTTTAAAGAAAAAATGTAGACATCATGTCTAGGAAGCTGACCATGCTCTTAGTTTTTATTTTCATTCCTTGTGTCTTGAGAAAGTTCATCTATGAACAGTTAGGCCTTAGTTTTGGTACTTCATGCTAACCTTCGACCCATAGCTTTTAAAATTTATATGGTTAGATTCGTTTAAATATTTTGCGCATGTTTGATGTTTAAAATCTTTCAATTTGGCTGAGAAATGAAGCCTTTCGAATCATAACAAATGAGCTAGACATCCATGCGCTCGAAGGAAGAAGATGAAGCAATGTTTAAACATTCAGAACTGAATTCATTTTATATTTAATGCAAGTTGTATAACCAATAGATGAAACAAACCACCCCAGTGGTACAACCATCGTGGGCTAAAAGTTTTGCCATGTAGAAGGTCCTGGGTTCAAGTCCCAGCGAGACCTTTTGTTCATTTTTCATATTTTCTCACTTTGTCTTGTTTGCAGGAAGTACACCTGGACCTCTACTGTTGAGCTTCGACTGTTTTATACCCCCTTCTTACTAACTAACAAACAGTCCCTGAGCCCAAACAAAAAACTGTTTTCTACACAAAAACTGTTTTAAACACAAAAACTGTTTTTAAAACACAAAAATTGTTTTCTACAAAAAAACACCAAAAATATATTTAAATTATTTAGTTTATTTTATTTAACTTCTTACAATGAAAAAGACCAAAAACATTACTTCTTTTATTTTTCTTTAACTTAATTAATTTTCCTTAACAAAATCAAAACAAAATTTATTTTCTTTTCATTCATGTCTTGTACATTATATTCCTTTCAACTCTTGTACATTATTCAAGTTTCAATATGATTGTAATAGATAATTAGGATTTAATTTCTTGCAAATCCCCATTTGTAAATTTGTACACCCCATCCCCCAAATGATGTAATAGTGTAGCAAACTTATTTTCCGCAATTTATCACTTTCATATAAATGCTAGTAATTAAGGTTTGTATGACAAGATAAAATCAATCGTTAGAAAACCTTAATTTCAAAGACAAAAATGCATACAATCAAACACACTATTCACACACATTCACCTCTAGGGTAATCTTGCTTGTGGCCTCGGAAAATAGTCAGGTCCCTCGAATATGGGAGTTTTAGCAAAGACCCTCGATAAAAAGATCATAGTCTCTCGATATCCCTCAATGTTGCCTTCGGTAAACAATCTAGTCCCTAATGAAAATTGCTAAAACGTATCATAAGTTTCCTTCTATGACTATACAATTGACCCATGCCCGTCCCTTCACATCCAACAATGGGGCTACTTATCAATCAATGGTAATATAGCAACATCTAAAGGAGGAGGAAAAGAGCATAGACCTTTTGAGTAGGTAGGACGCTCGTAGTTGCTTGCTCGCAAACTAAAACAATTTCCATACATACACTTTCAAAACATCTTCAAAAACAAACATCTCTTTGAACTATTTTTTAAAACCAACACTTTGTATGCATTCTTATAGAGACGATAATAATTATAAAGTTAGCCATAGCAAAGGAATTTTTCAAATTATTTTCAAACTTACACCCATCACAAAACACATTTTCAAACAGTGTTTTTGATCTAGCAAGCAACTAAGAGCCCATAGATAACTATGGATGAAAAGGGTGATAACACCTTCCCTTTTTATAATCTACCACCCAAACTCAAGAAAACGTATCAAAGGTATTTCTTGTTCTTTTCACCCTTTCCTTATTGGATAAAAGAAAAGTCGGTGGCGACTCTTGCTATCCACAACAACTGTGATCAAACGTAAAACAACCAAGTCAGTTCTTCCATCGTATTACAGAACCGGAGACTCTGTTGGGGAATACTTAAAATTGGGGTTACCTTAGAGTTAGATCACATTTACTTGCTTTCATTGTTTGACTTGCTTGATTTACATTTATGGGTCCTTGTTTTGGTTTGTTTTGATCCTCTACCCGGATCTAGGGCACCTTTTAGGTAAGTAGCAATAGATCGAGGGGATTGTGCGGGGTATACCGACATGGTTAAAGCGATAGCTATGTTAGTGTGACACATTTGTTGGTACCGGTAGCCCTTGAGTAGTCAAGGAGAATACAGGGCCGTTGTGTGGTGTCATGAAGCACTAATTTACTTTAGAACCTTTAATTGAACAATTTGGCCGTTAGGAAGTAGTGAGATAGCCGACTTTGGTGAAGTCCGAAGTTTGGTTGATACTTGATGCTACGCTGATTGAGATTGGACTTTCAAGATATTTCGGTTGCCAATAAAGAGGCTTGCGCTGAAACAATGTCCAATGAAGAAAGATCAATGATATTGAGATCCCCTAGAACCTGGTTACTTTCTAGGATAGGTTCAACGAACTAAACTTCAAGAGGGTACTTACCTACAAACACCATGCAAGCCCAAACCTAAGGATTTGTTTGCTTTGTTTGTACATAACGACTTATTTGCTTTTTCTTGTGTATGATTACTTAAACATAACATCATGACATCACACCATAGAATTTTCAATAACCATTTCAAGGATCTCAAAGGCCTATTATGCAGGGTCATATTGAATTAGATGTCTATCAAAGGGGAAGAAGATTTATTCTCCTCTGACCAAAGGTCGTTAAAGACCAAAACACGGTAACAAGAGTCAAGGGCTATGACGCACTTGACATGGTGAGCTTGATTCTCATTGAAGGACATCCAATGATACAAAGTTCTCCAATCAAAGTTATGATCAAAGTTCAACTTCTAACATCTTATTGTGTTTACCCCACGAGATCCTTGAAAACATTGCATCCACATATCATGCATCATATCTTGATAGGTTTTCCCCACACCGGTTTCTCATCTGCTTACTGTTTATTTCAGTAGAGATGGCTCTAGAACAGACTGTCATAGATCTTCAGAACCAAAATGCTCAGCTTTAAGAATTGTTCCTGAACCTATCCAAGGGGTAAGAAGAGGTTAAAGCACTCCTCATTGAGAGCAGGACCAAGAAGAATCCCGAGGACAGCAGGGATGACCAGTTGGAACAACTACAAACTGAAATGGCAACCATGAAAGTCCATATGATGGGGGTAAATGGTGCGTCAGATGGCTCTTATCCAAAACTTAGCTCGGGGACAAGAAGAGCTGAGAGCCCTCGTCAACAAGCTTCATTAAGACGGATGCAACCATATGGGGCAAACAACTAGAATTGGGGATCGAGTCATTAATCAGCCTCCAATGAGACAAGAAGCTGGCTTGGTCGAGAGAACACCCTTCAAAATGGATACTATACCAAGAGTCAAACAACAATCTCGCCAACCACGACAAGGTGGTCAGTGTAAGCAAGGAAGACAATTTGCTGACATTAACATGCCCTTGGCTCAAGCGTTGCATCATATGTTGGAAGCCAAGCTAGTTACATTAAGACAGCCCCCTCAAAAACCTAACACTTCTGCTCCCAACTACAAATACAATGAAAGATGCGCATACCACTCCAACAGTCACGGGCACGACACTAACCACTGATGGGCCTTAAGTAACAATATTCAAGACCTAATCGATAAAGGAACATTGGAATTTGCACAAGATGGTCAGATTGATTTTTTCTATCGTCCCTCAAAGACACACGACCTGAAGTGACAAATTTAGGCGGAGAAATTTTTAGTTCATTTTGAATTTTCAATTGTAAATTCTTTGTTTGCTTAAACACTTCACTTTATGTCATACTTTGGTTATTTTCATTAATGCATTGCATATGTTTGTCTTGAATTAATCCATTCGTTTTCACTATATTTAAACTGTGCTTTTGACTCCCTTTTGTGATATTCAACTCTCGTTAAAAGTTGTAAGCCTTTAGAGGGAGGATGATGAAAACAATACCATAATCTCATACAATATACTTTTGGACAGACCTTGCTGATGATGTACAAACGTTCTTTCAATTCCTAAATAGTGGAGTTATAAGGAAGACAATCCCTAGTCAACCTTTTTGAGCCAAAGAAGTAGGAGTTTTTTCTTTTTCACACAAATTGAAACCTTTAATCAAAACCCGGGGTATGGTAGTTTCTCATTTAATTCAAAAGCGCGTTCAATCGCAAGCTTTCACTTCGTACACAACAAGTGACATCAAAAACATCCTTCTGAATCAAAAGATGGCGATGGTTCCCTATAAAATAGACAGTCATTATCTCTCAAAAGAAAAAACCCACTAAGTCAAAACTTACCAAGGAGACTTAAGAAAAACTAGGGCATCCCGCTAGTTGTAATCTCAAAACAAGAAACGGTCAAGCAAAAATCAGGGAAAAAAGGTCACTACAAATCATCGACAACATGAAAAATGTTACCAAAATGACTTCCTTCTCAAATAGACTTCCAATATCTGAGCCATCACCCAAAATAACATTCCAGATTCAATAGAAATTCAAAACGCACAATTAACTGAGTATAGGACTAGAGAACATCATGGAAAATGGGCTGGGTACAAATAAACTTTGAGCCTTATCCTTTGTTTCTTAAACCGTGAACCAAACCGTGCTACAACCCCTTAAAAGTCCTAATTGAAGCATGGATTAGTTCAAAAGCATATTGTTACAAAAGGTATCCTGACTCTTGTAAGGCTTACTGTAAATCCTAAGTTGAATTCACATTCTTAAAAAATTCTTTTATTTGGTAAAAATGCATTTTCAAAACTTCAAGACAAACATAAACTTTGCATTGTTTGAATATTATTTGTTTGCATACGACTATTTGTTTGACAACAGAGAAATTTGCACAGCGAATATCCAATGAACATAAATTATCTCAAGAAACAGAATCACTTCAAATGGGAAGACACTTCCAATGGAAAATCTCCTATAACCAAGGGGGCATGACATGTTATTGTCCAACTCATATGTGGCAGTCAAGTCGAGATTCCAAGAAATCTCTCAAGAAGTGATGAATAACAGGGGCAGGTCTTCGTCTGAATCACTAGGGGTATTGAACATGAATTCCATTAAAGGGGGAACATACAATCAAGCAAAAATTTCCTGGCAGTAACTATAACACTTACTGCTGTGGACAATGACAAATCCCCAGAAAGTCCCTTTCGCAAGGTGATCCCTAGTGAAGTCACCAGAGCCACCTCTATAAGGTTATCCCCACATAATAATCTTCACGGATAAGGGTACAAGCCCCTCAAGGCCAAATTCATGGATATCCCCACAAGGTTGGATCCTAGTAATCCCCAGCCAGAGTTTTAGCCTCCGAAAAACCTCTCCCCAGTTGAGTTGATTTAAAGAATCCTCGAGGAGTTCTACCAAAATAAAACACCTCCCCAGCAGTTCGTCAAATATTATCTTCAACAGGGTTTATTTCCTCAACAAACTACATATTCCCTAACTTGAGTTTGCCTCTCAGACTATTACAAATTAAGGGACCACAACTCCTAATCCCCAGTGAAGTCGCCAAACAGTTACTAACTCCTGGACCCGACCAGATATTAGCTTAACTTCTTATAGATCACTAGAAAAACTTCTTCTCCCTCAGTAGAGTTTTCCACTATCCCAGTGAGTTGCTGCAAACCTGGAATCCGACTAGATAACAGTTAACTTCTTTTCCCCAACAAGTTGTTAACTTTTATTCTCTCCAATCAAGAGATAACTCCCCAATAGAGCAACGAACAACTAAAACTCCTGAACTATTTTCCCTCAAGTAGAAAACAATACCCTCCACAGGTTTTCCCTCAAACAGAAGTCAACATTCCCCAACAAAGTTCTACTCAAACAAAAGAATAGGAATCCCCAGGTGAAACATTATAAAACAAGGTCTAAATAGGTGCATACTCTTCATCCCCAACAATAGTCCAAGATTTAATTTCCCAAAACTCACCAGCATTTTTCAAGGATTTATTTTCCCAGACAAAGATACACTTCAACAACATTTCACATTTCATATGTCATAGAATATGCATACAAAACGCATATAGCACAATATCACTCAATTTGAGAACACCATTACACAATGCATTTCATACATCATGACATTGCATATGGCTAACTCTTTACCTTTTCAGGAAAAGATCGATCAACAGATAAACGTCATCAACTATCTGTAAACTTCTCCAAGATGAAATCAAGCTTGGATTTTTCTTTCTAAAACTTATTAAAGTAGTAGTCGTAAGATTCCTTCATTTCCTTTTGAAGTAGTAGTCGTCAGATTCCTTCATTACCTGTTGAAGTAGTAGTCGTCAAATATTCCTTCGTTACCTATTGAAGTAGTAGTCGTCAGATTCCTTCATTACCTGTTGAATTATTAGTCGTCAAATATTCCTTCATTACATGTTGAAGTAGTGCTCGTCCAAGATTCCTTCATTACCTGTTGAAGTAGTATTCGTCAGATTCCTTCATTACCTGTTGAAGTAGTAGTCGTCAGATTCCTTCATTACCTATTAAAGTAGTATTCGTCAAATATTCCTTCATTACCTGTTGAAGTAATAATCATCATATTCCTTCATTACATGTTGAAGTTGTAGTCGTCAGATTTCTTCATTACCTGTTGAAGTCGTAGTCGTCAAAGATTCCTTCATTACCTGTTGAAGTAGTAGTCGTCAGATTCCTTCATTACCTGTTGAAGTAGTAGTCGTCCAAGATTCCTTCTTTACCTGTTGAAGAAGTAGTCGTCAAAGATTCCTTCATTACCTATTGAAGTAGTAGTCGTAAGATTCCTTCATTACCTGTTGAAGTAGTAGTCGTCCAAGATTCCTTCATTACCTATTGAAGTAGTAATCGTTAAAGATTCCTTTGTTACCCGTTAAAGTAGTAGTCTTCATATTCCTTAATTTCCTATTGAAGTAGTAGTAATAAGATTCCTTCATTTCCTGTTGAAGTAGTAGTAGTAAGATTCCTTCATTGCATGTTGAATTAGTAGTCGTCAGATTCCTTCATTACCTGTTGAAGTTGTAGTCGTCAAATATTCCTTCATGACCTATTGAAGTAGTAGTCATAATATTCCTTCATTACCTGTTAAAGTAGTAGTCATCAGATTCCTTAATTACCTGTTGAAGTAGTAGTCATCAGATATTCCTTCATTACCTATTGAAGCAATAGTCATCAAAGATTACTTCGTTACTTGTTGAAGTAGTAGTCATCAAATATTCCTTCATTATACGTCACAGTCAAGCTTTATACTTACCATCAGTCACTTTGGATAGCATCTATAAGCCCATCTCCGACAACTCTCCATCATCTCTCCAAATGGCATCTATAAGCCCATTCCAAATTCAACACATCATCGAGTGCAAATTTCTAGGCACTTTAGTGTTCAATCATCTTTCACTATCAAGTCACAAAAGGAAGATTTGCCAATCTCACTCTTCAGGTTCAAGAAGATTGAACAGGGGCAGTTGTTGTACCCCAAAATTTTGCCTCTCATTTCTCAAGAATTTTCTCAGAAGATTTCTATTGGGTCAAGATTGCACAAGGTTTGATCAGCTCAAGATACTTCCTCAACACTGATGACTCAAAACTAGAGTTTGAATTTGCACAAGTACAATTGGACTTTTAATGCCCAATGTAGTTTCCATGGATCTTATTAGGTTCTCAAGCATCAAATCGAATAAGAGCAAGTTTGCTTTGATTCATAAGCTTCGATTAGGCATTTGGCCTCCGTCGAGCAAGCTTTGGTTCACAAGCTTCGATTGGGAATTTGGCCTCCTTTGAGCAAGTTTTGGTTCACAAGCTTCGATTGGGAATTTATCTTTCTTCGATCAAGTTTAATCCACAAGCTTCGATTGGGCATTTGTCCTCTTTCGAGCAAGATTAATCTACAAGCTTCTATTGGGCATTTGTCCTCCTTTGAGCAAGCTTGGTTCACAAGCTTCAATTGGGCATTTGGCCTCTTTCGATCTTGTTTAATCCACAAGCTTCGATTGGGGCATTGGTTTCTTTCGAAGCAACCTATTTCGAATCCAACTCTAAATTCTTCGAGCAAGCTTGGTTGAAGAACATTGATCAAATCTCATAACCTTATCCTCCAAATATCACTTTCCAGGCTATGTTGCTTCTAAATCTTTACATAATCAGAGGCTTACATAAATTTGTGATGCATTACACAAAGATTTGAAGCTTTATCCACTGGATTATACCATTTTTGGATGAAATGGCAAAAAGCTACGTATCCTTTTTTTCATAAAGATTACTTTAATCACAAAGTCAGCTTTTTGAGCTCCCAACCTGATTTTATCTAAACACAAGCAACGTCAAAAGCATGAATCAAATTTCCTGCATCCAATAAACATCAGGCCACGTTTGTACTTAAACTTGGGAACCATGATAATTCATTTAACTTGATTTTTTTCGTTTTCAACCAAACGATAGTTTGTTATTTTACAAATATGGTTACTCCAACTTCTCAAACCTTTTCTCTATAAATATATAGACCATTTGCAAATCAAAGGAAGACTCTTGTTGCGTTGAAAAAACCCTCAAACACTCTCAAACTCTCAAAAACTCAAAACCTGCACACAAGCATAAAACTGGGCATATCCTGACTTCATACACAAAAAATCTTAAATCCCTTCATACGTTAGCCAACCATTCGATTCACTCCTTAGCCTCCATATATCAGTCTTTCGATTCACCCCCCTAGCTTCCACATACCAGCCTTGGAACAGTCCCAGTGCCCTAAAAAAACCCACTCAAGGAAGTTAGTGAGCCTTTCGATTCACTCCTAACTTCCATATACCAACCTTCGATTCAATGACTTTTTCAAAGTTAGGTTGTGATCCCACTAGCTCAAGGGATATCGAAGCGGGCTTAACCCATCATCGAATCATTCCTGGAAGTCATATAGAGTTTATTCGAATTGCACTTCAATAGGTAAGTTTTTTTCAAAACTTAGAACTCTTCATTCAAACATCATTTGTATATACATTGTAAATAAAAAATGTAGACATCATGTCTAGGAAGCTGACCATGCTCTTAGTTTTGATTTTCATTGCTTGTGTATTGAGAAAGTTCATCTCTGAACAGTTAGGCCTTAGTTTTTGTACTTCAAACTAACCTTCGACGCATAGCTTTTAAAATTTATATGGTTAGATTCGTTTTATGATTTTTCACATGTTTGATGTTTAAAATCGTTCGATTTGGATGAGAAATGAAGCCTTTCGAATCTTAACAAATGAGCTAGACATCCCTGCGCTCGAACGAAGAAGATGAAACCATGTTTAAACATTCAGAACTGAATTCATTTTACATTTAGTGCAAGCTGTATAACCAACAAATGAAACGGACCACCCCAGTGGTACAAACACTGCACGCTAAAAGCCTTGCCATGTAGAAGGTCCTGGGTTTAAGCCATAGCGAGACATTTTGTTCATTTTTTATATTTTCTCACTTTGTCTTATTTGAAGGAAGTACACCTGGGCCTCCACAGTTGAGCTTCGACAGTTTTATACCCCCTGCTTACTAACTAACAAACAGGTCCTGAGCCCAAACACAAAACTGTTTTCTACATAAAAACTCTTTTAAACACAAAAACTGTTTTCTACACAAAAACTGTTTTTATAACACAAAAATTGTTTTCTACACAAAAACACAAAAAATACATTTAAATTATTTTGTTTATTTTATTTAACTTATTACAATGAAAAAGACCAAAAACATTTTCCTATTTCTTTTCTTTTCTTTAACTTAATTAATTTTCCTTAACAAAATCAAAACAAAATTTATTTTCTTTTCATTCATGTCTTGTACATTGTATTCCTTTCAAATCTTGTACATTGTTCAAGTTTCAATATGGTTGTAATAGATAATTAGGATTTAATTTCTTGCAAATCCCCATTTGTAAATTTGTACATCCCATCCCCCAAATGATGTAATAGTGTAGTAAATTTATTTTCCGCAATTTATTGCTTTCATATAAATGCTAGTAATTAGAGTGTGTATGGAAAGATAAAATCAATTGTTAGAAAACCTTAATTTCAAAGACAAAAATGCATGCAATAGAACACACTACTCACACACATGAACCTCTAGGGTAATCTCGATTGTTGCCTCGGAAAATAGTCATGTCCCTCGAATATGGGCGTTTTAGCAAAGACCCTCGATAAAAAGATCGTCGTCCCTCGATGTCCCTCGATGTTTCCTTTGGTAAACGATCTAGTCCCTAACGAAAATTGCTAAAACATCTCATAAGTTGCCTTCTATGACTATACAATTGACCCACGCCTGTCCCTTCACATCCAACAATGGGGCTTCTTATCAATCAATGGTAAGATAGCAATATCTAAAGGAGGAGGAAAAGAACATAGACCTTTTGAGTAGGTAGGACGATTGTAGTTGCTTGCTCGTAAACTAAAACCATTTCCATACATACACTTTCAAAACATCTTCAAAAACAAATATATATTTGAAGTATTTTCCAAACCAACACTTTGTATGCATTCTTATAGATACGAGAATCATTACAAAGTTAGCCGCAACAAAGGCATTTTACAAAATATTTTCATACTTACACCCATCACAAAGCACCTTTTAAAACAAAGCATTTTTTATCTAGCAAGCAAGTAAGAGCCCATAGATAACTATGGATGAAAAGGGTGCTAACACCTTCCCTTTTCATAATCTACCCCCCGAACTCAAGAAAACATCTCAAAGGTATTTCCTGTTCTTTTCACCCTTTCCTTATTGGATAAAAGAAAAGTCGGTGGAGACTCTTGCTATCTGCAACAATTGCAATCAAATGCAAAACAACCAAGTCAGTTCTCACACCGTATTACAATAATCTATAAAGATTACTATGAACTGATCTAGATATGGCTGGAATACACGGTTCATGTAATCCATGAAAACAATAGGAGCATTAGTCACTCCGAACATCATAACAAAGAATTCATAGTGGCCATATCACATCCTAAACAATGTATTTGATACATCTGAACTCTTGACTCAAATTTGATGGTATCCTGGCCTGAGATTAATCTTCGAGAACACCCAGGCTCCCTTTAAACGATCTAGAAGGTCATCAATTCGCGGTAGGGGATACTTGTTATTTATGGTCACCTTATTCAACTAGAGATAGTCAATACACAAGTGCATACTACCGTCTTTCTTCTTTACTAACAAAATAGGAGCACCCCATGGAGAAACATTGGGTTGAAAAAATGTTTCGCCAATAACTCTTCTAACTAATCCTTTAATTTCCTCAGCTCTATAGGAGACATTCGATATGGAGCGATAGAAACTGAAGTGTTTCCTAGAACAAGATCGATAGAGAACTCAACCTCTCTTTCTGGAGGAAGAGAAGTAACATATTTTTGGAAAACATCAGAGAATTCACACACAATAGGAATCTCAGACACACTCCTCTCACTTCTAGGATCTGAAGTAAGAACCAAAAGAAAAGACTTTTCTTGAGTATAAAGGAAGTTAACCAAATTAATTGTACCTTCAATCAGATTTCCAATAGCATTGACAGGAGTGGTCTCTTCGGAAGGTATGGAAATGGCTTGCTCTTTACAACCGATGTACATTGAGTTAGCTGACAACCAGTCCATGCCCAATAATTCATCCACTTTCTTGAGTGGTAAGCAGATAAGATTAATTAAGAAGTTACGATCATTGAAATTAATGAAACAATCTTTGCAAACTTTTTGAGCTTCCATTATGTCGTCCGTAGCATACAAGATGAACATAAGATTATAAAGAGTAGTGGCTTTGAATCCAAGTCGCCGCACACACGAATTAGAGATAAAGGAATGCATCGCTCCACAATCCACTAAAACAAACAATGGTTGATTATTAACAGAACACGTACCAGCAACCAGATTGGTGTTTACTTGGGCCTTCCTCGCATTTAAGGCGTACAATGACCTGTAGTCTTCTCCTAAACATTTTGATTCAGACAGTCTTTTATCAAGTGACCCATCATACCACATAGGTGACACCTTCTTGGACCCCCCGTCATTTCCCATGATGCCTCTTGTTACACATGTTACATAGAGGCGGTTGAACTAATCAATCACCATAGTCTAGCTTCCTTACTAGAGGAGAATTTCTAGGTTTTAAGTATTTCCCCGACTTCCACTGATCATTACGCATAGGCCTACTTTGTTCCCTCTCTTTTTTGAATCTTCTCAAACTATTTTCAGCAACATAGCATTGTCTCAAACATTCAGCATAAATGAAAAATTCCTGTTGAGACACACTATGGGCCACATCAACATTCACTCCAAACAAAAATTGGTTAATCTTCCACAATTCATCAGGTGCATAGACAACTTGTATGGAGTAAGCGGACATGTCTTCAAATTTCTCAGCATAATCAGACACTGACATGTTGCCCTGCTTGAAAAGGTGAAACTCATGTTCTTTCTGAGAATGTAATTTGTTTGGATAATACTTCTCTAAGAATGTTGTCTTAAAGTTCTTCCAATCTCTCGGAATCACCTGAGAAGTGAAATAGGTAGATGAGATATCTCACCACCTACCCGCTAGACCCTTCAGCATTTGAGCAACAAACATCACCTTGTCCTCCTCGGTACACTGGATAGCTTGGAACATGCTCTCCATGCTATAAAGCCAATCATGTGCAACTATAGGATCCAAGCCACCTGCGAACTCTAGAGGCTTCATCCTGAAAAAGGCACAAAAATCTGGACCCACTAGAGCTTGTTGAACAGGAGAAAGAGCGTCTGGTCTTGACCTTGCATGCCTTGCATCATTTACATCATCATTTGGTTCTGCTGTTGCATATTTTACATCATCTAGAGCCAAGGTACGTTAGCATCTCCAACTTCCGGCTCGATGTCCACATTCCTAGTTCTGGGCCTTCCAGGACCTCTGTGTCCATCAGCCATCTTCCTATTTGTCCTGCACATATAATCAAGTTGATCAAACTCAATGCCATAAGTAGAACGCAAGGAGTCAATGCTGACATTTACACATATAAGGCAGAATTATGCTGACTTATAATGTTTATTTATTTGATAATTAATTTATAATTATTTTTTTGTATACTTAATTAAAGTATAAATTTAATTTGGACATTAAAATAACAATTTTTCAAATCCAACTAACTAGAATATTGTCATTATAATTTATTTAAAGAAATAGGATATTACATTAACAATTTTTTGGGAGGATATTGAAGAAAATCCAAGTTGTTCCTCCTACATTTTCAGCAACGGGGAGTCTAATAATTGTCGCAAGTCTTGGGCCGTATAGAGGTGTGGATGCAAGGCATGGTGCACTATACTGGATTGTCATATCCCATATTAAATCTTGTTTCTTCCAACGTTAAATCATGTAAGGCATGGCCATTACACTGGATTGTCATATCCCATATTAAATCTTGTTTCTTCCCACCAGCACCAGCATCCTCCTTCAGTAAGTGAGCTCTAAATTACACCTTCTTGTTATTCGTACATCCTATCGCACCCAAAATATTTTCCACTATGTTCAACCAGTTTCATACATCCCTTGGTGTGAGATGCCTTTTGAAGAATGTGGGTTTCCTTTCCCAGAACTCTTCAAACGCTCGAGTGTCTTCATCACTAGGAAAAGGAATATTTTTCGCAATAACTACATTGTTGGCTGCTCATTATTACCAGTTTTTCAAATATTGCAAGTCAGTGTGTAACATGCACCTGTTCATTAATTAATGCACCAATTCATGTTACCCATAAATCACTAAGAACTAGTAGAAATTATGCATAAACAAAATTGTTCATAACTCTACCATTTTCAACCTAAAATTCTCATTGAATAGCCACAGAATCCTTATGCAAGAATTCTAACCAAAAAAATGAGCACGGGGAAAGGGATTTGGTTCTTAAATTTTCAATTGATATGTTTTGGCTTCAATCACACCATCCTCTTCAACTCACATAACCTTACTACCCATTTCACTAAATTGTAAATGTATCATCATTAGTACCAAATGAAAACTTTTAAGTGAGTTGTTACAATAATTTTCTTAATGGATTGGATAGACCGTGGCCCGCCCCCGTCCACACTAAACTTTGTCTCTATATTTAATTAAGTGTCATATGTTAATTTTACTTTAATGAGATGTCAGTTCCATTTAGAGAGAGTTCAAATTTGTTCAAGACAGTTGTAATTATCAATAATATCACTTTAATTAATAATAGTAGTACTTCGTTCATCTCATATAATACATGTCCCTTGCAATATTTTTATATCTAAAAATATTGTTCCATTTAGAATAACAATACAATATTTATTAATTTTTTTAATAATATACTCTTATTTATTGTATTTCAACTCATCATATTACTTCACTAACTACTATTAATAAATATATTTATTGCATTAAAATCAACAAAATGTTATTATCTTAAAAAATGTAAAAAACTCGTGGAACATCTAAGTTAAGACGGAGACAATTGCATATTCACTTAATGTGATACATCATAGATTTCAATTAAAGAAGTTAATGAAATGATTATTTTGACAAATGCATTATAATTTTAGAGATCACACTACACAAAATAATACATTTAACCTCAGACGCAAAATACATTTAACTTTGGATAAAGAAGTGAGGTAACAAAGAGCGTCATGAAAAACTTACGCATTACCCATCGGTTAATATAAAACCAAGGGATTAAGCTATATGCACATGGGTTCGAACTCCAATGTTTGTATTTTAATTATTTCCTGAACTAGCGCATCATACCTCTTGATTTTTCAATAAAATGAGAGGTGAGAATCTTTTTAAACTAGTTACATTATTTACAAAAAATATTAATAAATTAATTTGTTTACAAACTACTTTGTATATCCGGAATTATGTTATTTACATAGAAAAAAAGTTAATTTCTCGAAGATTTAAATATTAGATCTTCAAATCATATAATTTTAGGGTAGATCAAATGATGAGTGCAGAACATTCTCTATGGCTTTTACTTTCATTTATTTCTAAAATAAAACAAAAAAAGTGTTTGATAAATAAATAATTTTCTGCTCAAATAAATATATAAGAACACTAACCTTAAACCCAAATAATTTTCTGCTCTTGCAATCCATCATAGAGAAATTTTTATGGCAAACCTTAAAGTGGTGAATATAGATAGTTTCAAGCGTTTCATGATGCTTCATAATGGTATTCAGAATGCTCATTTTGATATGTAAAATGTTTTTATATTGGAAGTTTTTTTATGTTTCATGCGGATCACTAATGTTAGTGTCTTGAGCGTTGATAGTCATGAAATAGACGATAAAGATTTGATTAAATACGGTGAATAATTTCCTCAAAAATCACGCAAAAACTATTCCCTCCGTTTTGACGGAGACTGAGGTAAAATATGTTTACCCCTCGGTTTTAGAAGAAAACTGAGGTGAATAATTTTTTTTAAATTACATTGTTTACACAGAATATTAAAAAAATCCAGATTAACATGTCGTTGCAATTTCATATTTTATTGCATATATCTTTTTAAAGGTTGAATAACCTTCTTTGTATAACTTGAAGCAAGAATGATTTTCTTCGCTTGCAATATATCATAGGGAACTTTTCCAACATTCTTTAACTGTGTATTGTTCCAAAAATACAACTACAACAACAACAACATCAATACCATTATGTGAGATAGATTGCAAGGGTAAACAATGTTTTGTTCAAGGATAGAAGATCATTGAATATATTTTATCTCTTTCAATTCATCCTAAAGAATAATGTATACATGTTTAGGTCGACAACATATAAGCAAGAATTAGGGTAAAACCTGTTTAACGTGGGCTTTTATAGTAAAATCTGATTATTTTATCTCTTAGTTATTATGGAAATCGAAGGGATTCATCATTTAGTTTACAATTAAAACGATATAAAAACATAAATTATAATAATTGGGATTCGAAGTGTTTCCTGAGTTGTTTTTCCCCTCAGTTTTATTAAAAACTAAGGGAAAGCTTCGTCATGAAAGCTTTGTCATGACGCGCCTTGGCATTATATATCGTTTTTTATTTGGATGGGATAAAAGCTTCATCATGAAATATATTTTTGAACTACACTAATTTCTAGGACTAATATATTTTTTAGTGACACTTTATTCATTCATCATTTAAATACTAAGAGGACGGTTATCAACACTCTTTTTTTTTAACACACACTCGAACATTTATTCTCTTATTTGGTGAAATAAATATGGGTCTCACACTTTGAAAATGGATTCCACATAAAGTGATAAAACCTACATAAATGCCATCCAATAAGAAAGTAAATTTCAGTGTAGATGTTAAAAAAACAGTGCTCCTAGTAATTCTCAAGTATTAAATCCATGGTCGGCCTCGACTATTTGGAGAGCCTACTCAAATGTTTAAAGTTGAACTTTAATTAAAAAAAGTTTAAAAAAAATAGAATGATACTCTATTTAAATGCAAGTGATACAATAGACCACCTTCATAAGTGGTATACTATGGACTATTTCTTAAAATTACTAAAAATTCTAATGAGTGTCGATAGGGGTGGGCATGATTCAGTTTAGAAGAAAAACCAAATTGAACTATTTTTAAAATTCAGAGTAACTGCATATTACTTCATAACAACTATTAATAAATATATTTACTGCATTGAAATCAAAAAAATGTTATTATCTTTAAAAATGTACAAAACTTATGGGACACCTAAATTGAGACGGAGACAGTTGCGTATTCACTGCATGTGTTACATCATAGATTTCAATGAAAGAAGTTAATGAAATGATTATTTTGACAAATGCATTATAATTTTAGAGATCACACTACTATAAATAATATATTTAACTTCATACGCAAAATGCATTTAACCTCGCTTCAAATAAATATATAAGAACACAAACTTTAAACCCAAATAATTTTCTATTCTTGCAATCCATCGTAGAGAATTTTTCATGGAAACCTTATAGTGGTGGATGTAGATAGTTTCAAGTGTTTCAAAATGCTTCACAATGGTATTAAAAATGCTCATTTTGATATGTAGAATGCTTTTATAATGATTTATTTATATTTCACGCGGATCACTAATGGTAGTGTCTTGAGCATTGATAGTCATAAATGGCCGACAAACATTTGATTAAAGATGGCTAATAATATCCTCAAAAATCAAACCAAAACTATTCCCTCAGCTTTGACATAAATCAAGATAAAATATGTTTACCCCTCTGTTTTAGAAGAAAACTGAGATGACTATTTTTAAAAAAAATTACATTGTTACCACATAATATTAAAAAAATCCACATTCACCATGTCGCTGCAAATCCATATTTTGTAGCATATATCTTTTTAAAGGTTGAACAACTTTATTTAAATAACCAAAGTAAGAATGATTTTACACACTTGCAATCTATCATAGGAACCTTTTTCAACTTTCTTTAACTGGGTGTTGTTCGAAAAATACAACAACAACAACAAGATCATTATGTGAAATAAATTGCAAGGGAAGAAAAATTCTTTGTTCAAGGATAAAAGATCAATGAATATTTTTTCTCTCTTGCAGTCAATCCCTAAGAATGATGCATACGAGTTTTGGGCAGTTACATATAAATAAGGTTTAGGATAAAATCTATTTAACGGATGCTTTTATAGAAAAATATGATTATTTTATCTCTTGATTATTATAGAAACCTAAGGAATAAATCATTTAGTTTACACTTATAAAGAAATAAAAACATAAAATGTAATAGTTAGGATTCGAAGCATGTCATTAGTTGTTTTCCCCCCTCGAATTTATTAAAAACCAAAGGAAGGCTTTGTCATGAAAGTTTTGTCATGGCACGCCTTAGCATTATACCTCGTTTTTTATTTGGCTGATGTGAAAGCTTCGTCATAAAATGTGTTATTTGTAGTAGTGCATTTGTCAATACGTAAAATTTGAGAATTATTTTGAACTAAACTAAAAATTTTGAGGACTAATATATTTTTTACCTACCTTTTATTCATTCATCATTTAAATACTAAGAGGAAGGTTAGAAATACTCTTTTTTTAAAACATACTCGAACACCTATTCTCTTATTTGGTGAAATTAATGCGGGTCTCACACTTTAGAAATGAATTCCACATAAAGTGATAAAACTTACATGAATTTCATCCAATAAGAAAGTAACTTTTAGAGTAGATGTTAAAAAAGAGTGCTCCTAGCACTTCTCAAGTATTAAATACATGGCTGGCCTCTACTATTTGGAGACCCTGCTCGAATGTTTAAAGTTGACCTTTAATAAAAAAATTTAAAAAAATAAAAAAGAATAATACTCTATTTAAATAAAAGTGCTACCGTGGACCACCTTCATAAGTGGTCTACTTGTGAGTGCAGTCTTCCTCAAGATGTGTTTTGTATGATGTCAAAACTACAAGAATAAAGCATTTATGTATATTGAGCGGTATCTCTGAGTTTGGGTGGCACCCTACACATTTAGAGGTCTTAGGAATCATTTGAAACATAGTAAAAAGTTACCCAGTCTTGAAAAAAATCACTTTTTGCACTAAAAATACATGTATGTGTAAAAATTGTATCAAATTAAATCATTTTAATAAGGTCTTTTATCAAAATGCTCCCACTATTTTTACTCAAATCAAATGACCCTCAACATTTGATTTGGAAAATCTCATTGGAAGATTTTCTAGCGGGTCGAGATCCATATTTCACTTTGTTTTAAGTTCGCATAGGAGGATTACAAAAAAACTCTATTATTTAGGTAGGAACTCTTTCTAATTGTATCTAATACAATTCTCAAATTTTATCAGTTGAGTGAATAACTCTTTATTCTAATCCATCATATGGATTATTCTTAACTCTTGCTTCTAAACATATAAAATCCTATTATAATTTGTTTAGTTAAGTCAAACCCGAAAAACTTAGCAGTCGGATATTACATTTATCACATTGTACCTTGCTAATATAAAACATGCCCTTTGCTTTAACCGAAACCTACATTATTTGATACTAGTCTTGATGAGTGCTAAAATTTGAAAAGTAATTAACTTAATATTTAATTGAGGGGATTTTAATTAAATTTTACCTCACTGATTTGTGTATCTCATATACCCACATATTTGTGTATCCTATACACGTGCAGATAAACATATATTTCATGCATCGCATACATAAAATTAAAGTTGATAATACGATTATGATTATCTAAAACGAAATAATTAAATAAACTATTTTATTACAATTCTTTTACCTACGAGCAAGATTCTTAAGCCTCTTCAGGCTTCATCGTTTGGCATTGTCTTCTCTTCAATTCTTGAACTTGAACATTTATAATATTTAAATAAATAAAATATAATTAAATGACACAACACACATGTCATATTTAATTATAATAAACCACAACACACAGACGTATTTTAATAAAATAAACAAACGCCAAAATATAAGGTCATAATCTTATACCCGTTTATTTTATAATAAATAATTAAATAATAAATAATAATATATTATCAAATTATAAATATTGATGCATCAACATTTGATATTTTTGCAAACCCTAAAGGCACAACTCTTGAGTTGTCACAAACCCTAATGCAAACATGTTCATACCATCAAAATATAATAATCAATTATTCAATATGATTAATCGAAATTTCATTGTTTCACCATACAAATTTTGAATTCTAAAGCAGAATGAATATTGATCATGCAAATGTATAACAATTATTATACCATAGAAATGTCGAATTTCGAAACATAGCCAATATTTAATTTTAAATAATAAACACTTTATTATTTTATTATTATTTATAATTATAAACTATTATTATTATTTATGATTATTATTATTATTATTATTATTATTAAATGTATGAATAAAAGATAGAAAGTGATGAGAGAGAAATATTAGAGGTTTTGGAGGAAAATATAATGGAGAAGTTATAGGATTATATAATAGTATATATTATTATTATTATTATTATTATTATTATTATTATTATTATTATTATTATTATTATTATTATTATTATTATTATTATTATTATTATTATTATTATTATTAAATGTATGAATAAAAGATAGAAAGTGGTAAGTGGTGAGAGAGAAATATTGAAAGTTTTGGAGGGAAATATAATGGAAGAAGTTATAGGATTATATAATAGTATTGATAGATATATAGATATAATAATATGATAAAATTTAGGTACAACTGTTTAGGAATGGTTCTTACTATTTTTCAATGAAAATATGATAAGTGTATAATTTCCTCTTACACATTTATAAATTGTACCTATTTTCAGTCCTTAAATATTATTTAAGTACACTTGTTAAAGTTTCACTTGAAAATAGTAAAAATCATACCTAAAAAATTGTACCTAAATTTTGTTCGTAATAATAATCCATAAAACTGAATCTTGCAAAAGGAAACGGTTCTTACGCACAAAAATTTGAAAATAACAACTCCGAACAAATTTAATCTAGAGATATGTTCCAGCCCTCTTCCGCAACCATTAAGTCAATTCAAAATTTTATAAAATTGAATCAAAAATAATTTTCAATCACACAAAAGCATATTCTTACGACTATATTATGGTGATATTTAGCATGGACCAATGACTTTGTGACCATCATACATGAGTCATATTTTTAATCATTGATATATTATTACTTATATTCAATGATTGAGATTTACAACTTGTAATTTGTTGGTGAATTTTTTTTGTAATTGTTTGAAAATAATTTGCAATAATAAATCTTATATTTAATGTTTGTTTGACTTTTACATTATACATTGCACTACAAAAAATATTGTCATTTGCGACGTGAATATTACGTCACGTCAGTTAATATCAAATCACAAGAGCTTTTTTGCAATGTGAATGGACACGCTGCAAGGGAGCGTGTGACAATTTATTAGTGACGCGATTTTCATGTCACAGCTATGACGTGAAAATTAAGTCGCAAGACATTGCACATATACTCATAGCGTTTTAGTAAGAGCAAAGAGAGCAGGTGTTGGGTCAGAAATTGTACGTTATTTGCGACGTGATTTCCATAGCAGAAATTTGTGACATGAAAATCACGCCACTAATAATAATCTGAGATCAATAGTTTGTGACGTGATTTGCATGTCAAAAATCTGTAACATGGAAATCATGTCACTAATTCTATTTTTTTTACAATAAATTCTGAAATTATTAAATATATTAATACTAAATAAATGGAAATTAAATTATAAAACCATTAATACTAAATAAATTAAAAAATAAAATAAACAAAATATTAAATATAATAGTTTATAAAATTACTTTTAAAACTAAATGACAAAGATCGTAGAGTAAGTTAAAATCACTTACTTTGATAGTAACTCATATATATATATATATATATATATATATATATATATATATATATATATATATATATATATATATATATATATATATATATATATATATATATATATATATATATATATATATATATATATATATATATATATATATATATATATATATATATATATATATATATATATATATATATATAAGATTAAAAAAATTTATGCCACATGTTAACTCCACATTTATTTAAATTTTTAGGCTAA
Organism: Vicia faba; assembly: GCA_948472305.1. NCBI lineage: Eukaryota > Viridiplantae > Streptophyta > Magnoliopsida > Fabales > Fabaceae > Vicia > Vicia faba. Next base: position 882,086,313 of record OX451740.1, on the reverse strand, counting down.
TGTGTTAGGTGTTGATTTCCTCGTGGATTTTCCGCAGTATCTCGGGGATTGCAGATTTTTCGACATATTTTAGGAGTGGGATGGAGAATCCTCGACGATAAAGTTTGTATTTGAGTACCATGTACGAACACACTCATCGTTTGGTCACATTTGCCTCTCTTTGGTCCACTGGAAACTCTCCATTGGTCAGAAAGTTAAACATCGGGGTCATCCAACATGAATTGTCCCCGGTGGAATTTATCTCGGGTGGCATAATGGAATTTTCAATGCTCGGTCAAGAAAGAGATTCTTGGATGATGGATTTGTTCCCTCTTTTCTTCTTTTTGCTCTCGAGCTTTGAAAGTATGTTGGCTCGCATGTTCTGTTTGCGTGGTACGTGCATGATCTTCGCCCGGTCAAACTTCTTCATATTCTCTCTGACCAGGTTTAAATATTTGATGAGGCTGTTGTTCTTAGTCTGGTATCCCCCTTGGACTTGAGATGCGACAAGTGGGGATTTAGTGAAAATTTGTATCTCTCGAGCACCCAAATCCTCGGCCAGTCTTAATCTTGCGAGCAGGGCCTCATATTCAGCGTGATTATTCAACGTTGGAAAAGAAAGGGTGAGAGAGTGTCTGATCACGACGCCTTCCTCGTTCTCGAGGAGGATTCTTGCTCCACTCCCTGTCGAGATGGAAGCTCCATCCACAATGATGGTCCACTTGTACTTCTTCTCTACAGGGGGATCATGGGGGATCACCTCTGCGACGAAGTCGGCCCGTGCTTGGGCCTTGAGGATTTTCCTGCTCTTGTACTGGATGTCGAACTGCGAGAGCTCCAAGGACCATTTTAGCATTCGACCTGCCATGTCTGGTCGATATAGGATTTATCTTACAGGTTGTCATGTTCGTACGATGATCGTATGTGCCAGCAAGTAATGTTTAAGCCTCATCATCGCATTGACGAGGGCCAAGGCCATCTTCTCAATCTGTTGATACCTGACCTCGGGTCCTTGAAGTGCTTTTCTTGTGAAATACACTGGATTTTTCCCGTCAGGAGTCTCGCGAACTAGGGCCACGCTCACGGCCTCGGCAGAGACGGCCAGGTAAAAGAACGAGGTTTTCCCGTCCTCAGATCGCGATAGTACAGGCGGCTGCGAAAGGCTTTACTTAATATGGAATAGGGCTTGCTCGCATTCCTCGGTCCACTAGAAGGCTGCCTCTTTGCGCAGAAGTTTGAAAAATGGAAGAGCGTGTTGCACGGATTTTACCACAAATTGGGAGCGCGAGGTGAGCATGCCGTTTAGGACTTGTATAGATTACTTTGATATAGGTGTTGGGAGCTCGGAGAATGCCTGGAATTTGTTGGGGTTGGTTTCGATTCTTCGTTCTGTCATATAAAACTCGAGGAACTTTCCCGCCTTAGCTCCGAAGGTGCATTTCTCAGGGTTGAACCTTATTCTGCATTGTCTCACTTAGGCAAAGACCTTTTTGAGATGGGCAACATGTTCGGTATCTTCTCGAGATTTGACAATCATGTCGTCCATGTATACCTCGAGCATATCCCCAATCTCGTTGCAGAAGACTTTATTCATCATATGCTGGTATGTTTCCCCTGCGTTTTTCAGGCCGAAGGGCATTATGTTGTAGTAGTAATTGCCTGAGTTGTTCATGAAATAAGTGCAACGCTTGTCGCTCATCACCATTGGGATTTGGTTATAGCCCAAGTAGGCGTCCATAAACGATAAAATTTTAAATCCGTCCAAATTTTCGACTTGTATATCAATATTAGGTAAATGAAAAAGCGTCTTTGGGGCATGCCCGGTTAAGGTCAGTATAGTCAACACACATTCTCCATTTTCCATTATTTTTCTTAAAAAGTACAACATTTGAGAGCCAGTTTGAATATCGGGCTTCAGAAATGAAATTATCCTTTAGAAGGTCTTTTACAGCATTTTCAGCAGTCTCTACTTTCTCGGGAGACTTCCTACGTCTATGTTGTGACAGACGACCTTGGGGTCGAGTCCAGGCTTCTCTGAGGCGCTCCATGCGAACAGGTATGCATTCTCCCTCAAGAAATCCTTGATCTGTTTCCTCACCAGGTCGGGAGTCTGGTGCCGATCTTCACGCCTTTGTGAGGGTATTCACCAAGGGGGACGAACTCAAAGTCTCCATCCTAGATTGGTCGGAGGAGTTCATGTTCGGCGTTTTGTGCTTCATCCTTGTCGAAGAGAGTGTCCAACGAGATAGAGTCAACCTTGGGTGGAGCTCTTTTTCTTCTGTCTTGATGGGCAGTGGCTTAGGTCGAGCAGTAGCAGCTCTCTTAGCATGTCGGGCCCCAGTGTCGACTGTAATTTGTCCCTTTGAAGTTGTGTTGAAACATCTTCGGGAAGCTGATATGTCGCCTTGGATGGTGGGGACGCATCCCCTCCTCGTGTAGAATTTAAGGTTTAGATGGACAATGGAGGGGATAGCGGTCAATTCAGCCAGCTTTGGTCTCCCTAGGATGCATTTGTAGAGAGACGGGCAGTCGATAACCAGGAATCGCACCTTGACCTGCCGAGCGGAGGTTTTCTCCCAGAAGGTGACGGACGGCTCCACGTACCACCATGGCTTAGAGGTCGAGCCATTGAAGCCTTGCAGGTCGGACCCCACGTATGGTGAAAGGTGGGTTTCGTCGATCTGCAAGGTTCAGAACAGATGGTTGTACATAACATCGATGAAACTCCCGTCATCGACCAAGACGCGGTGAAGGTCGAAATTAGCCATTCTTGCCCTTACCAGAAGAGGGATTCTCTAGTTAGGGGCTCCTCCAGGAAAATCTTTAAGGTAGAATGTGATTGGCTCTGATCTTCCTTTAATCTTCTTGAATATCACCTCCTGAGTCGTGGATGTGTCTACCAACTCATCGAGCTTCTTCTTTTCGGAGTTTATGTAGATGTCGTTCAACCCCCCGCCAGTTATAACCAAGGTGGAGGGGAATTTTTCCCACCTAGTGTGCATGGACAGAGGTTCTTCTTCGTGTCTGTCGGGGACATATTAGTCCTCCAGCCTTGTAATGGAGAAGGCTATTTAGATGAGGGTTGTTTTATCCGATGGTCGGGTGTCATCCTCAACCTCTTTAATCTCGCGACATCCCGACGAGGGGCGTCACTCCGTCGATATTTCCCAAGTCTTCCCTCCTTGATAAGGGTTTCAATGGCATATTTGAGATGGACACAGTCTTCAGTCAGATACCCGTGGCTCCGGTGGTACTGACAATATTTGCTCCTGTCAGCGTCGGGTTTTGCAGGAGCAGGTCGAGGAGGTTTGACTCTACTTTCCTTGAAGTTGGTATTTGAACGCTCTTCTAGTATGCGCTTGCAGGAAGAGGTCAGCATAGTGTATTCAGTGAATCTCCCTACGCAACCCCTGTGCCCGTGGGGATCATGGGGCTTGTCGTCCCTTCTCTTCTTGCTTGTTCATTGAGGAAGGGCTTCTTCCTGGTGTCGCAGGGAGGTGGTTGGTCCGTGGTTCCTTGGGTCGTGGGCTTTGTTGGCTTCTTCCCTCTCCTCATAGTCCATGTAGGCCCTAGCTTTCTTGAGGAGAGCATCGAAAGTCCGGGGTGGTTCGATGCCAACGACCTGCCTGAACTTTGTTCCCGAGAGAAGTCCTCTTTCGAGCAAGTATCTCCTTGAGGGTTTCGTCGCTTTTTTGGACGATAGCCTCAAGGATGGCCTCAGTCTTCGGATGTCGACGAGAGGCTATGAATGAGCTGATGAACTAGTTTTTTAAGTTTCTCCAGGAGGGGATCGACCCTATAGAGAGGTTCTTGTATCAGTCCATTGCAGTCTTTCTCAAGTTCGTGGGGAACAACCGGCATTTGATTGGTCCCCTGACATTATGATAATGTAGCATTGCCTCGAACCTGTCGATGTGGTCGACTGGATACGCAATGTCGTCGTATTCCTTCAATTGGGGAGGTTTCTCCATTCCCGGGGGGATGGGTGCCTCCATAATTTCCTGGGACAGGGGACCGCAAGGGTCGTTCTCATCGCTTTTGTCTGGAGAACAAGAAGGTGACCTGTTGTTATGGCGGTCATAATGGCGGCCCTGGTCGTAGGGAGGATCCCTCGACTGAGGTCGTGGTTCTTCATTTCCCCTTTTTTGTTTCCAAGGGGTCTTCTTCCTTGGTGCGGGGGGATGTGGTCACGTCTCTCTATATCAACGGGCTTATTCCTCTCCAACATGGGGCATCGCCCAGTTTTTCAGGGAGAGGGGCTTCGTGAGGCATCCCGTCTACGTCTCTGTGGGGGAGATTGGGGATGTTCCTTTATCTTACGGGGAGGAGGAGAGTCAGGTCTCTTGTGTCTTTTGGGGGCTCTTCGAGAATCTTCGAGCACCTTTAATCTCACACCAAGCGAGAAGATTAAGTAATTTGTTTGGTTAATTTCCGCGAACAGAGCCCTTGTCGTGGTATCAGCACCCGCAGGGACGAGAACCTCCTGGAACATGTTGGGCTGGTAGTTCTAGGGAGGACGCTGATCGTCTTCGAGTCGTCAGGACAGGGATGACGAGGAGGTGGTCAGTCCATCTCTGTAGTTATGCGAAGTGTATGGAATTTTGATGGTATGTGTTGTACCCCAAAATTTTCCCTCTCATTTTATCAACATTTCTCATCACAAGGCTCTTTGAACTCAAGATCAAGCTAGGTTTTGCACTACTCAAGACATCTCCTTGCACTGTTGACCTAAATTAGGGTTTGAGTTTGCACAGGGATTTTTGGACTTCTAATGCTCAAAGTGACTTTCATACTTCATGTTGGACTCCTAAGTTTGTCCATACCAAGTTTCAAGCCTTGAATCAAATTTTTACCCAGTTAATTGGGCAGTTGACCTAGAAATCAGTTGTATCGGGAAAAAGTTAATTGTGGCCAATTTACAGTCAAACCTCATAAATTTTGATCCACATCAACATTATGAACTCATGTGAATCATTTGATCAAGTTTGGACTACAAATCCTCAAGAAATTTGACCAGATCATCAAAAGGGCAAAATGGTCATTTTTAGGGTTTTCACTGTACAAAGGCAATTTCTGACTTTTTGACCTACCCAATGGAAAATTGGGCTCAATCATGGATTCAAGGACTCAATGGCATCATCTTGACCTATTCAACAAGTTCAAAAGATCTCAATTGCATTGGATTGACAGATGAATTTTTCAGTCAACTGATCAAAATTTGACTGTACACTGAAAAGTCAAACTTTGACTTTTTGGTCAAAATCAAGTACCAAGGGTCATTTTTCATCAAGATGTGTCAAAAAATGAAACTTTTTCATCAAGAAACCCATTTTTGCAAATTAGGGTTTAAAGTTGAAAATTTTCATAACTTAGACTTTTTCTAAGTTATGAAATTTTCTTAATTTTTTCTAACTTTGCCAAACATTTTCACCATGATGAAATTGGATTCAAACAAAACTTCCAAAATGAAAGTTGTAGTCCTCCACAAAGTCTACAACTTTTATTCACAAAGTTTTCCCAAAAGAATCTTGGATCTAAAGTTATGATTTTTGGAACAAGGGTCCCTAAAACTTTTAACTTAGTGAAATTTTGCCCTAGTTTAGGCAGGATTATGACCTATCTTCATGGCCATTTTTCACATCGTTCCACTTGGAATCTCAAGTTTCATTTCAAATATGGATTGTATATCATGTTGCAAGCTTTCCAAAATGTCAAATAACTCTCCAAACACATTTGTGGTTAGAGAGAATCGAAGGCTTGAAGTTGGCAAAAACTCACTTTTCATCCATGGCATGTTCATGTTCATACAAGTTGCAAATTCAAATCAGCTTGCTTTGCACTAGATTACAGGCCTCAAAACCATTCCACACTCAATAATTAAGTGCAAAACCATTGGTCTGTGGCATTGTTTTGGTCATTAGGGCATTGCACACAAGATTAACCCTTAAAAAGAAAAAGCAATATTACCATTTTTGCTTAAATCTTGCTTTATGTCAAAACTGATTTCTTGAGCATTGGTCCATATCTTATGCAGCAAATTAAATCCACAAATTGAAGGGGCCAAGGGCAAAGTGTGCAAGCATATGGATAGCCTGTACAGGCCTGTTGGACATCACTTCTCATGTTTGCTTAAAATACAAGAAAGATATCCAAAATACTAGAACTTGAACATCTGTGAAAACTAACTTGTGCAAGCATTTGAGACAACTTTCTCACATCCCCTTGAACCAGAAACACGACTCTTTGAGCCCTCAAACATCCCATAGCTCAAAATCACCCTCCATTGGCAAAACAGGGGAGCATCTGCAACTTGACTTCCATAGCACAATTTTCTCGTGCGTTTTGCCCCAAACATGTTCAAACACCTTCCATTCAATCCATCCAAGTTGTCCCAAACCTTAAACACCAACTGTAACTCCATTTACAGGGTTTGCCATTTTCATTTTGAGCTTGTGCAGGTTGAGTTATGTAGGCTTGTTCAAGTACATTCAAGGCAAGCTAGACATTGGAGAAGGTCAAGTGAAGTTCAAGCAAGCTCCCAGACATCTCAAGCCTTGTTGAAAAGTTCCACATTGCCCTACACGAAGTCAGCTGAAACAGGTTTTTATCAACTTCCTATCTCTCTATTTAGGAACATTTAGACTTAGGTTTGTGAATAAGAAATGTAGTATTCATTGCCATGAAGCTGTACATATGCTTGGTTTTCATTTTTATTAAGCATGTTAAGAGAATTTGGTCCATGAACATCCTGAAAAAATTAGGTTAGATTTTAGGGCCAGAGAAATTCTCTCTGGTCTTTGAGAGTTAAGACAAGTTTTTTTATATGGTTGGATTCGTCTTGAAAAACTCTACAACTTTGATGTTATGTGTTTTTGCAATAGAGCTCGTATACAAGATTTGGCAATTGTACAGGGCGCGTGCAATTTTTGAAAGTCAGAGGTTAAAGATGAAGTGGTGGGCTGGGCTTGGTCCTGGCTCACTATTGACACCCCCCCTTTTACTTTTTGCACCCCCCTGGTCCAATTTCTTTATATTTTATATTTTTGTATTTTGTTTTCATTTCTGATTTTATTTTATTATTTCCAAATATAAAAAATACTCAAATATATTTTTATAAATTTTTCATATTTATTTTGTATTTTATTTTCATTTTTTCTAACATAAAATTAATTTAAATAATATATACTTTTATTTGTTGAAAATTTGAAAATAATAAATATTAACATTATACTTTTATTTTATTCTTTATTTTATTCACACTAAAAAACATTTTTCTAAATATATTTTTTAATTTTGTATATATTTTATTTTTATTTATTGTACATATATATATATATATATATATATATATATATATATATATATATATATATATATATATATATATATATATATATATATATATATATATATATATATATATATATATATATATATATATATATATATATATATATATATATATATATATATATATATATATATATATATATATATATATATATATATATATATATATATATATATATATATATATATATATATATATATATATATATATATATATATATATATATATATATATATTTATTTATTTTTATTTTATTTAATAGATACTTTAAAATAAAAAACATAGAAATATTATACTTTTTATTATTATTATTTATACTTAAAATAATACTTTTTCTAAACATATTTAATTTTTTGTGTATACATTATTTTATATTGTATATAAATAATATAATTAATATATTTATTTTCTTTAAAAAAATTAGGGTTTACCCTTTATAAAAAAAAATAATTTCTTTTTATTATTCCTTTCTTTTATATTAAATATTTTTACATACATAAATAAACAAAAACCTTTTTGCATAATTCATATTATTTGGTATATTTATTTACTTTGTTTATTTAAGTATTGTCCATTTATTATTTATGTCATTATTCAATTTGGATGTAATAGTAAAATTAGGGTTTTAATTTCTTGTCAAATAATCCCCATTCAAATATTGTATCCACCTCCCCATAATCATGTTGTAATAGCTTAGACTTTTAATTCTCGCACTTTATGCTTTCAATTATGCCATGGTTAGAGATTAGGGTTTTGTATGCAAAAATCCAAAATCAACAAGTAGCTTGACCTAATACAAAGATAAAAATGCATGAAAATCAAACACAATGCACACTTGTATCCCTAGGGTTACATCCACTTGTTGCCTTAAAAATGGGCCATGTTATGCATGTTAAGTATTTTGGCAAAACAAAAACAAAACAAGAGATCATAGTCCCTCGATGACGCTATCTTGGTTGCCTAAACAAAATGATCTAGTCCCTCCAAAAATTGCTAAAAATACTTAACAGAATTGCTATCATGGTCTATACGATGACTCGCACCTGTCCCGTATAACATCCTAATACAAGGTTGTTTATCAAATGCAATGGTAAAACAACACTGTCAAAAGGGTTAAAAACATATAGGAGAGATCTTTGAGTAAAATAGGGTAGATAACTCTTAGTTACTTGATCAAAACTTGCAAAACATCCTTGCTATTTTCAAACACATTTCACAACACAATTTCAAAACACTTCCCAAATCAAAACTTTCAAACATTGAAACATCTTTTCAAAAGACAAAAAAACACCTTTGTATACATTCAAACAAGATTCATTACAAAGGTTGCCACAATGATGGCCTCTTTTCAAAACATCTTTCAAAACCACACACAAAGCACCATTTCAAACAATTGAAAAGCAAAAGCAAATGATCTAAACAAGTAACTAAGAGCCCATGGATAACCATGGATGAAAAGGATGCTTGCACCTTCCCTTTTCATAATCTACTCCCCGAACCCAAGAAAACATCTCAAAGGTCTTTCCTGTGCTTTTTGACCTTTCCTTAGGATAAAATAAAAAGTCGGTGGCGACTCTTGCTAAACCGAAACATTTGCGAACACAAACGCAAAATCCCAAGTCAGTTCTCCCACCGTATCAAAGAACTTGCGACTTTGCTGGGGATTGTTTTTAAAAGTGGAGTAACCTTAGGGGTTTATATCACCTTTTGCATGCTTATCTTGTTTGCTTTGATTGCTTTACAATTGTTTCTATTGTTTGCGCTTGAAATCCTCTACCCGGATTTGGGAAACATTCATAGGTAAATAGCAATACGTTGTGGAAACTGTGTGGGGTATACTGACATGGTTGAAGCAATAGCTATATTAGTGCGACATATTTGTGGGTACCGGTAGCCTTTGAGTCAATCAAAGAGAATACGGGGCCGCTGAGTGATGTCATTAAGCACTAATGAACTCTTAGAACCTTACTTGACCATCTTGGCCTTATTAGGGGTAGTGAGATGACTGGCTTTGGTGCAGTCCGAAGTTGGTAGATACTCGATACTACACTCATTGAGGGTTGTTTTTCTTGGAATATTTTGATTGCCAGTCAAGTGGCTAAACTGAAACAATGAACACAGAAAATAATCCAGTGATATTGAGCTCCTTAGAACCCGGTTACTATTTATAAGACAGGTTGAGCCAACTAACTTCAAGAGGGTACTTACCTATGAAACCCCATGCAAGCCTAAAACTAGGATCTTGTGTGATTTGCTTGTACATATATCTGTTCATACATCATGAACATCATAAAGCATCATATGCATCCACTAACCATTTCAAGGGTTTGGATCTTCATCTTTGTTCTTGTTTTGTAGGTAATGGAATCTCTTCGCAGGAAAACAATTCAAGTCAACCTTGTGAGGATCCCTCCTCAACTCAAAGAGCTTACTTCCAAGATTCCAGAGAATTCTCTCTTTAGTGAAAGACATGGCAGACTTCTCAACCTGGTCAACTCCAACATTGAAGAAGATATGGTGAAAGTCCTCTTCCAGTTCTTTGACCCCCTACACCACTGTTTCACATTCCCTGATTACCAACTAGTACCTACTTTGGAGGAATTTTCTCAACTCCTGAGGATTCCTATTCTCCATCAACTACCCTACAACGGTACGGAAAGAGAACCAAAACCTGAAGATATTGCTCAAGCCTTACACTTGCAACCATCTGATATCAAAGGTCATTGGGAAACCAGAAATGGTGTCAAGGGTTTCTTGGCAAAGTTTCTGTTTGAGAAGGCACAAGACTGCTGGAATTCTCTAGATCTGCAAGCTTTTGAAGAGATTGTAGCTCTCCTCATCTATGGGTTGGTCTTGTTCCCGAACCCTGATCAGCTTATAGATGTGAATGCTGTCATGATTTTCATATCTCGAAATCCTGTGCCTACATTGCTTGGGGACATCCTACACTCATTTCACACACGAACAATGAGGAAAAGAGGTGTTCTCATGTGATGTACTCCTCTTCTATCAAGGTGGTTTATTTCTCACCTTTCCCAGTCAGTTTTGAAGAATGAGCAGGGTTTAAGGTGGTCACAACGGTTGATGACCCTCATACATTCTGATGTTCATTGGTGTTCTCGGTCCAGAGAAAATGTCCTCATCATTGATCGTTGCGGAGAATTCCCTAATGAACCACTACTTGGCATTATGGGAGGCATTACCTACAACCCTTGTTTAGCTTTGAGGCGATTTGGGTATGCCCGAAGGGATGGCCCTCATGACATGCTGATTCCTGACTTAGTTTTTTACTTCGACAATGATGCTCAAGGACTTCGACAAAGGTTTATCCGAGCTTGGAGGATGCCCAACAAAGTGGATAGTAAGACACTGGGACACAAGAATTCCATCCCCCTTGAGCCTTATCTCAAATGGGTACGAACCCGCGCCTAGAGACTTATGATGCCTTACCCTCACATTCTGCCTATGATCAAAGAGCTTGTTGTGGAAGGAGAGGTTCCATACACCCTCCTACATCCAGACATGCCAACATCATTGGAAGATTTGCAAAAGAGTTGGATACAGCTCAAGGAAGAACGAAATACTTTTGAAGCCAGCTTCTACGCCAGTGAGAAGAAGGTCTTGGAACTTACCCGTCGACTCCATGAAGAGCATAATCTCAACACTTACATCGCACCAAAGAGGATGCGCAACGTCTTTTTACATTAAGAATTTTGTAATATTTTGCCCATAGGGCTTTTATGTACTAACAAGTTTCTTCTTATTAATATGACGTGCGTTCTTTTTGTTTGCAACAAATTTGAATTTCTGAATCCTTGAATACATTACATGAATAACATATCATTCATCATATGCATAAACAGGTCTTCACACCAGGTTTCCTTATCTTTCTGTTGTTTATTTCAGCAAGATGGATTTAGAGCAGACGGTTAAAGATCTGCAAGAATAGAAGTCGCAATTCCAACAACTCCTCATAACCTTGGAAAAGGGTCAAGAGGATCTTAAAGCACTGTTAGAGAAATATAAGGAAAAAGACAAATAGAAAAAGAAGAAAATGATTGGTGTGGCCACTATGGGAAGAAGATTTGAGAACCAGGCTAGAAGGGTCCTCGAGTTCCCCTCGACGTCTGACGAAAGGGTTGGTAAAGGTAAAGGCGTTGCAATGCCTTCCGAGTCTGAAGCTGAAGAGGAAGAAGAAGAAGAAGAAGAGGAGGAAGATTACTCCGAACAGCAGTATCCTCCGGCGGATGATAAGTATAAAAACCTGGAAGATCGGTTGGCGGCCATGGAAGTATAAAGGGTTCCCGGGATGGATTTAGAAGAACTAGGGTTGGTTGCTGGGATCTTCATTCCTCCCAAGTTCAAGGTGCCTACATTTTCTAAATACGACGGTTTGTCCTGTCCGAAGATGCATCTGCGGTCCTACATCAGAAAGATCCAACCTCACTCTTCTGATAAGGATCTTTGGGTCTACTTCTTTCAAGATAGTTTGTCAGGTACGCAATTGGACTGGTTCTATCAACTTGAGAGATCTGATGTTCATAACTGGGAAGATTTAGCTGCTACTTTCTACCGACAATACCAATATAACGCAGATTTAGCGCCCACTCGTACTCAACTACAGAGTATGAGTATGGTTTCTAATGAAGGCTTTAAGGAATATGCACAGAAGTGGTGGGATTTGGATGGAAGGGTGCAGCCACCATTGTCGGATAGAGAGCTGGTTGATATGTTTTTGGGGACCCTATCAGGTCCATTCTTCAATCACTTGATCGGGAGCTCATCTGCAGGGTTCACCGAATTAATTCTGACCGGTGAAAGGGTCGAAGCTGGCATTAAGAGTGGTAAAATTCAGAAGGATGCCTCCGCTTCCACTGCTATTAAGAAGACCTTCCCAACCAAGAAGGAAGTTTTTGTTGTTCACACCCAGAGAAATCAAGGGAGAATGGAGCGCCGACCAGCGGTGGGGCCTGTGATGATCCAGAATTCCTCGACCGATCAACCTCGAAGCAGTCAACCCAGAGCTAACCAGCAAAGGGTAGAAAGGCCGCAACGGCAGTTCACCCGGATCAATATGACACCGGCTCAGGTCCTCCCTCATCTGTTAAAGTTAAACCTTACCAACTTGAAAGAAGCGCCGAAAAACCCAAATACCTCTTCTCCTTATTATCATTCCAATGCGAAATGTGCATATCATTCGGACAGTGTGGGGAACGACACCAACAACTGTTGGGCCCTTAAAAACAAGATCCAAGATTTGATAGATGCCAAGGAGGTGGAGTTTGATGCTCCCGAAAAACCTAATGTGATATCCTCTCCTATGCCAAAACGTGGTCATAATGCCCATGCTATTGTGGAAGATCTTCATGTTACCGCTGTTGATGATTTAATGACTCTGTTGCCAATAATCAAGATGAATCTGTTGAAAGCCAGGATTTTCCCGGGCTGTGAAAAAGATTGTTACTTTTGTTCAACCTTGCAATCCGACTGTCTGCTGTAAAAAGCAGGCATTCAACGCTTGATGGATACTCAAGAGATCTTCTTTCAGAAAACTCATGTTGCTGCTATTATTCCTGTTACTCCTGTTACTCCAATTAATGATGTTGTTATAATCACCATTTCCGACAATCTTTCCAAGACCTGCAAAAGGCCTGTTAAGATTACACCAGATCCAAAGTTTGTACCACTGAAGATTACCATGCCAGGGCCTATCCCATATAAGTCCAATAAGACAATACCGTGGAATTATGGAGGAGAGATCTTTTATCACGGTGTGAAACAGATTGAATCAGTCAAAGAAAGCTCCGATGAAGAAGCTCTTGATGTGGGGAATATTGCGGGGACAAGTAAGATAACTCGTAGCAGAAGAATCTTCTCTCCGGAGATTGCTCCTCCACGGGCAGTTTTCGGACCCTCAAGTGCTCCTGTACCTGTCAAGATATCTATGCGCAGTCCGGTTATTGAAGAAATTGTTACTCCTGAAGTTGTACCCTCTACTGTTACTACTGATAAAGGTAAGGGGATCCAAGAAACGCCTGTCAGGACGAGGGCTCAGACTTTGGTTATCCCCGAGACCACCCAAAAGGAGATGGAGGAGATTTTTAAGATAATTAAGAAAAGCGACTATGATGTCGTAGAGCAGCTGGGGCAAACCCTTCAAAAATCTCTATGCTGGCTCTATTGCTCTGCTCCGAAGCTCATGCCAAAGCCTTGATCAAATTTCTGAAGACGGCGCACGTGCCTCAAGAAACTTCTGCAGATCAGTTTAAAGAGTGTGTAGCCAGCCTTACAGCAAACAATGGTCTTGGCTTCTCTGATGCCGATTTGACGTCTAAGGGAAGAAAGCATAATGATGTGCTGCATGTCTCGGTAGAGTGCAGAGGGACCACACTTGCTCATGTTCTGGTTGATATCGGTTCGTCTTTAAATGTGCTACCAAAGAAAGCGTTAGACAGATTAGATTGTGAAGGTTTGACCCTAAAGCCTAGTAATATCATTGTTAGAGCCTTCGACGGTTCTAAGCGGATGGTTTACGGAGAAGTGGACATCCCAATTAAGGTGGGAACGGAAATTTTCCTCTACTTTTTATGTGATGGACATCCGTACTTCATATTCCTGTTTGTTAGGAAGGCCATGGATCCACAACGCTGGGGAAGTCACTTCTTCTCTACACCAGATGCTCAAGTACCCAGTCTAGGGTAAGATTATAACAGTTCATGGTGAGGAGGAGTATATGATAAGTCACCTTAACTCTTTCCGCTACGTGGAGTTAGATTGTGAATTCATAGAAACACCTTTCCAACACTTTGAAGAGGTTTCTCCTGAAGTTGCGGTAGCCAAGACAATGACTGATGTGCCCATCATTACCAAGCCTGTGTCCCGGATGTCATCCCTTAAAGATGCGGAGGCTGTAATCAAGGAAGGAGGAAGTACAGTGTGGGGTCAACTGCCAGATTTTCCTTACAAGACGGATAAGTTCGGATTGGGTTTCACTGCTGCTAGCCAGAAAGCTGTGTGTCGCTCCCGGACTGGAGGACCACCACTGAAAATCACTCATCACGAAGTTCATGCTTTGGAAGATGATGAAGAGGGAAGCAATTTTGAAGACTGGATCTTTCCAACTATTGAAGGAGGACTGAACAATTGGGAGGCGAAAGACTTCGTTCCCATTACTTTCATCAATTAGTAATTTATCTTTTGAACATTTCCTGTTTGGTCTGTAATAACTTTTAAACAATTCGTACACTTTTTTCCTTATGCCTTACCCGGGGCATATAGGTCCATTTGTAAGGGCTTTGATTCTTCATTCTCATATGCCATTTTTAATGAATCATGGACGTTTTCATCTACAAACTTTTGTGTTCATTTTCTTTCTTTTTACATTTCATTTTGTTTAAAGGTGGCTATCCCTTACATACACCCACACTCACAAAATGCAAGTACCCATCCACTCCGGATTCCGTGGATAATAATTCTGCTATGGCCTTCAGTGACTCTGAAGATCTGGTCAATCATGTCAAATACGAAGGTGATGAAGACTATGAAGTGCCTGGAGAGTTGGCTAGACTTTTGCAACAAGAAGAAAGGGCTATTCTGCCCCATGAAGAGTTGTTAGAGACTATCAATTTGGGAATAGAGGAAGACAGAAAAGAGGTTAAAGTGGGTGCCAACCTGGAGCCAAGTATCAAAGAGTGCTTAGTTCATCTGTTGAATGAATATGTTGAGATCTTCGCCTGGTCCTACGAAGACATGCCGGGACTAGATATAGATATTGTGGTTCACCGTCTCCCAACAAGAGAAGATTGTCCACCAATCAAACAGAAAGTCCGCCGAATGAGGCCCGATATGTCTGAAAAGATCAAAGTTGAAGTGATGAAGCAGTTCAATGTTGGCTTTCTGGATGTTACTTCCTATCCACAATGGGTTGCTAACATTGTGCCCGTACCTAAGAAGGACGGAAAAGTCAGAATGTGTGTGGACTACAGAGACTTGAACAGGGCTAACCCTAAAGATGATTTTCCACTACCACACATTGACATCTTGGTTGACAACACAACTCAACATAAGGTATTATCTTTCATGGACAAATTTTCAGGGTATAACCAGATCAAAATGGCCCCCGAAGACATGGAGAAGACTACTTTTGTTACGCAGTGGGGTACCTTCTGCTATAAAGTGATGTCATTCGGACTGAAGAATGTCGGGGCAACCTATCAACGAGCCATGGTAGCTTTATTTCATGACATGATACATCATGAGATTGAAGTCTACGTAGACGATATGATAGCCCGTTCACAGACAGAAGAAGAACACCTCGACCATTTGCAAAAGTTGTTTGTCAGGTTAAAAGAATACAAGCTCAGACTGAACCCTAGTAAGCGCACTTTTGGAGTCAGGTCCGGTAAACTTCTGGGATTCATCGTCAGTAACAAAGGCATTGAGGTTGATCCTGTCAAAGTCAAAGCTATACAAGAAATTCCTGCCCCTCGCACTGAGAAGGAGGTTAGAGGTTTCTTGGGACGCCTAAACTACATTGCAAGGTTCATCTCTCACCTAACATCTACCTGTGAACCAATCTTCAAACTGTTGAAGAAAGATCAGGTAGTTGAATGGGATGATGATTGTCAAGCTGCTTTCGATAAGATCAAGGAGTATTTGCTGGAACCTCCTATCTTGATGCCACCCGTCGAAGGAAGGCCTTTAATCATGTATCTGACTGTTTTGGATAACTAAATGGGGTGTGTACTGGGCCAACATGACGAGTCTGGCCGAAAAGAGCATGCTATTTATTACCTTAGCAAAAAGTTTACCGACTGTGAGACTCGCTACTCACTGCTCGAGAAAACTTGATGCGCTTTGGTATGGGCTGCTCGTCGACTAAGGCAGTATATGTTGACACATACCACTTTGCTGATTTCCAAAATGGATCCGATCAAATACATCTTCGAGAAGCCTGCTTTATCCAGAAGAATCGCTAGATGGAAAATGATCCTGACTGAGTACGATATCCAGTACATAACTCAAAAGGCTATAAAGGGGAGTGTACTAGCTGACCATCTAGCCCATCAAGCTGTCGAAGATTACCAATCTATGAGATTCGACTTCCCTGACGAGGATATTATGACATTGGACAACATTAAAGGTAACGGACCGTATGACGAACCTGAACAAGGATCCCGATGGACCCTGTACTTTGATGGTGCTTCAAATGCACTCGGAAACGGTATCGGCGCGATACTTATCTCTCCAGAAGGTTGCCATACACCTTTCACGGCTAGACTCAGCTTCAGCTGCACCAACAACATGGCCGAGTATGAAGCTTGTGTCTTTGGTCTCAAGGCTGCTATTGACCTGGGAATCAAATCTCTGGTTGTATTTGGGGACTCATCTTTGGTTATCAGTCAAATCAAAGGGGAGTGGGATACTAAACACCCTAACCTCATCCCTTACAAAGAACATGCCCTGACATTGTTACCTCATTTCAAGCAGATTACTTTCGAGCATTTCCTACAAGAAGAAAATTAACTAGCGGATGCTCTGGCTACAATGTCATCTGTTGTACCCCAAGATTTGCCCTCCCATATTTCTTAAAATATTTCAAGAAAAATTCACAAGTCCAACCCGGCGCGTCATATTCAGGTATTCTTTCGCCAAGATCTCTCTGATAACATCTTCTCAAATTCAGGTTCGGCTCAAGAGTCAATTCTTTAAAGAAGGTATCCGAATGTGTGAGTTTTCTCGAAGAAATATGGTGAAAAAGTGTGCTGAAAGTGCAGTTTTTATGCGCTAAAAAATTCATAACTTGAAGATCGTGGCTCGTTTTGAACCTGTTCCGGTGGCTAAAATTCCGTCTTGACATTATCTACATTTTCATCTCTCACGGATGGAAGCCAATTTTGATCAGAAGGTCTTCAAAAATGTGGATTTATCAAGTATTTTCGTACAGAAAATTTGTGACCGAAGTTTATTTGCGTGATGTTCAGAAAATCATAACTTGGTCGATTTTCATCGTATCGAGCTGGTTCCGGCGCCAAAATTTCACAAATTGAGTTGACTACATTTCCACAGAAGGTATTGAGTTCAAACGGTATTCAAAAGGCCTTCATTTTTTGCTCAGAATGCGTGACACGCTGAAAATCCTGAATGCTGAATATTATTTCATCTGGGCCGAAACTTCGAAAATTCATAACTCGGTCAATTTTTATCGGATTGGGCTCATATTTTTACACAAGGTCACTGACTCATATATCTACAACTTTGCTTCAAAAGTTGAGATCGGATTATGCTCCGATTAATACCAGTTTTTTGTTGAAGAACGTGTCAGAGTCGACACTGGAGCCCAAAATAAGTTTGTCTGAGCTGAAACTTCAAAAATTCATAACTAATTCACCGTTTATCCGATTGAGCCGATTTTCGGACAGGAGTTAGTTATCGATGTCGGCTACATTTTGTTTTCACATTTCAACTTCAAAAATTGCACTTAAGTCCCTGCGATTTAGCCTGGAAAGTGACGAACTCAAGTGAACATTGGAGGCCCAATTGCACATTCAAAGCCCATTTTCTTTACCCTAATTTCCATTATATAATCACATTCTTTTCACACAAACCAAAAAAGAGGAGAAAAAAGAGTAAATTTTTTTGCCACAACACTGTTAGAATATCAAATTCTTTCAAGAATCCTAAAACCTTGAAATCCTTATTACAAATCCCTCTCTCACTACAAACAAGCCATCACAGTTACAAACCAACACCTCACTACTTCTTCAGTAAGGGTAAGGCTGGCTTGATCTCCATGATCCAAAAGGCATAAAAGCATTCATGTCACTAATTTTCCAGTGAGGGTAAGATTGATTTGATCTCCATGATCAAAAGGGTATAATCATTCATACATGCCATATTGTGCCTAAACATTAAATTTCTTCATATATTGGCTTTATTTGCATTTTATGATTTTATTTAATGTGTTCATGAGATTCAACACTGCAGATTTAGACAGGATCCCATGCAGGTTCATTAAGGAACGTTGAGGCCAAAAGCCAAATGGCCAAATGGCCAAAAACCAAAAGCCAAAAGCCAAAAGCCAAATGGCCAAAAGAACAACTTATGCATGATGAGGCCAGAACACAAATGGCCAACAACCAGAACACAAATGACCATGAAACTCAATCCAATGGCCAAAGAATGCAGACCACGGTAATCAGGAGTCAATGAACACGCACGTGATGCCAGAAAGTCAAACAAGGCTTTTTGTCTAATGGGCCAGAATACTTCAAAAAAACCTCCCCTTGGGCCTGAAACCCCCCTTGGTTTGCATCCTTTTTAATTTTATTTTCTTTTCTTTTCTAATTCTTCTTTAATTGTTTTAATTGTTTTTTTTACCATAAAATAATTTTCTATAATAAAAACAAAAAAATCAAAAATACAAATATCTTTAATTATTATTAATTTCATCACTAACCTATTTTTTGTAAATAAATGTCAAACCATTAATTAGATTAATTTAGGTTTCAAAACTTTAATATTTTTCTTAACAAATTAAAATATGTAGAAATTAGGGTTTCTTAACTTTTCATCATTTTTTTTCTTAAATAATTTTATCATCATTATTATTATTATTAATTATTAAATATTTTGTAAATAAACATGTATATTAAATATTTAGTAAATTAGGTTAAACTTTAATCTTTTCTCAAATAATTAAAAATAACTTAGAATTAGGGTTTCTTTTAATTTTAATTTTAATTTTAATTTTCTTATTTCATTAAATATAAAAAAAACACTAAAACACTTTCTTTTCTTTAATTAAATAATTAATTAGACTTTAATTTAATTTAATTTCATGCAAAGGGTCAAAACCCTCGGATGTCCTAATTTTAATTCTTTTCACGCATCATTTCTTTCGATCATTATGTAACTGTTTCTCAGATGTAATAGTAATTAGGTTTATCTTTCCGTCTTTACTTTCCGCATCTTTATAAAAAAAACGGGTCTTTGTATTTTGGCGATGTATAGACCCGCGCCTTGTAATAGCGTAGGATTTTACTTTCTGCACTTTAATTTCCGCACTTTTAAACTGCTAACTTGCATGAAAGAATGAATGACTAATTAAAAACAATGCGTAGATCACCATGATACATGTACAAGATAAAACATAACTGAAATAACACACAGATTCACACATCACTCTTAGGGTACGCCTCACTGTTGCCTTGCCCTCGAAACGTGGTCGTCGAGTATAGGACGTTTTAGTAAGTCCTTATGTCCATAACATGATCCAGTTGCCTCGAATTAAAAAGGATCAATGGCATAAGGGTAGCTTCTAAGGTGTCCTACTGTTGCTCTGGTGACCACACTATCCCTAACAAACGAATTAACCCGAACACCTCCAACGGTGGTGCTACCTATCTCTCAATGGTGGGATGGCACTACCTTAAGGACATTTACACAGCTTAATTCCTTAGGGTAGGTAGATGACTCATGGATACTTGCTCTCTAAAAAATAATCAAAACTCTTTTCACACCGACACTTTTCAAAAAGCTTTCAAAACAATTTTTCAAACACTCTTGAGGACTGATACAAGAGTCGATCTGAAATCTTTAAACGGAACTTTTTCAAACCCACGCACTTTTGAAAAGCAAACAAACACTTTGAAAACACAAATGAGCAAGTATCTAAGAGCCCATGGATAACCATGGATATAAAGGGTGCTAACACCTTCCCTTTCTATAAATCTACCTCCCGAACTGAGAAACTATCTCATAAGGAATTTTGCTGTGCTTTTGTCCTGTCCATGTTGGAGAAAATAAAAGACAGTGGCGACTCTTGCTTCCGCGACATTTCGCGAACCAGCATTAAATAGTCAGTTCTATTCCCACCGATCACAGAACTGGCGACTCTGCTGGGGACACTTAAAGTGAGGTGTACCTTAGGACTAAGATCATTTGTGTTTTTGATACTCGATACTACACTCAATTGAGGGTTGTTTTCTTGGAATATTTCGGTCGCCAGTTCAGTGGCTAAATCGAAACGATGAACAATGAAAGCAATCCAATGATATTGGGACCCTTAGAACCCGGTTACTTTGATAGGACAGGTTTGATCCCACCAACTTCAAGAGGGTAATACCCAGACCCCATGATGGCCTAAACTCTAAGGGCTGTGGTGTGACTTGTGTGCTTTCATACTTGACTACTTGCATGCTTGTTATCTGACACTTGAGTTTCTTGCAGGTTTTGTTTATAGTCCTTAATTGGGACTCATAACAGGGTTTACCTACATTACCCCATGCATAGCATAACATCATACCATTGCATGCATCCCGCATAAGGACTAACCCATTTCAAGGATCTCAAGGGCTTGTGATGCAGGTCATGATGAACCAACATGTCTGGCAAGGGGCAAAGGGGATTTATTTTCCTCTAGCCAAGGTTGTCAGGGGCTATGACCCATTGGATATGGTGAGCCTTGACACTTGAAGAATGACTCTCAACAACATGAAGTTCCTTCAATCAAGCCACAAAATTCAAATGCTAACAATTTCTTGTTTACTCCGCGAGATCCTTGGAAACATTGCATGCATACATACATATCATTGCATTACAGGAACCCTTTTTACAGGTTGCTTACCCTCTTCGCTGTTTATTTCAGCTCGCCATCATGAATCCTGAATCATCTACTGAGCAATCCATCAAGGCCCTCCAGGCTCAGAACGCCCAGTTCCAAGAGCTGATCATGAGTTTGGCCTAGGGGCAACAAGATCTGAAGACTCTGCTCTCGAAGAAGAAGAAGAAGAGGACGGTGTTGTTCAACCTGAGACGCAAATCTGGGAATGGGTCACAAAATGAAGTTGAGCTGACTACCCCGTCTGTTGGGAAAGAAAGTCCCCATGAAAGAGAGGTTCCTAGTCTAGTGGTCTCCGACAACGAGACCGATTTTAATGAGGAACAGTACCCTCCAGCTGAAGACAGGTATAAACAGTTGGAAGACCGGCTAGGTGCCATGGAGATACAAAAAGTGCTCGGCCTGGACTTCGAGGATCTAGGTCTGTCTTCCGGGGTAGTAATCCCGCACAAATTCAAGGCACCTGCCTTTTCAAAGTACGACGGGGCATCCTGTCCTAAGCTGCATCTCAAGTATTACACAAGGAGGATCCAGCCCTACACGACTGACAAGAACTTATGGATTCACTTCTTTCAGGATAGTCTGTCTGGAACCCAACTCAACTGGTTCTATCAACTGAATGGAGCTAACATCCGCAGCTGGGAGGATTTGGCCACTGCATTCTACAAGCAGTACCAGTACAATGCCGACCTTGCTCCCTCGCGCACTCAGCTTCAGGGAATGTCTATGGGTGCAGGTGAAGGTTTCAAAGAATATGCTCAAAAATGGAGAGACCTTGCTGGAAGGGTACAACCACCTCTGACTGACCGCGAGCTCGTCGACATGTTCTTAGGGACCCTGTCTAGTCCATTCTTCAACCACCTGATTGGGAATTCTGCTGCTGGGTTTACAGATCTGATCTTGACCGGGGAAAGAATAGAAGCTGACATCAAGTCGGGGAAAATACAGAATGGTGACTCCTCGAACACTGAGAAGAAACCATCCAAGAGAGAATCTAGTGCTGTCTATGGCTCAAGAGGGCAGAATAGGTCCGAACACCGCCAAGATGTCAACACGGTGGTTATTGCAAAACCGGTCGGCGCTCCTCAGCGTCACAATCAGCAAAGGGAAGAGAGACCCAAAAGGCAATTCACTCCCCTCGGCATGACCTTGTCACAGATATTGCCACAGTTGCTGGAAACCAAGTTGGTAACTCTCATGGACCCTCCAAAGAATCCCAACAGGACGCCTTCAAGGTATAACCCTAATGTTCGCTGCGCTTATCATTCTGACAGCCCGGGGCATGCTACAGATGATTGTTGGACTTTGAGAAATAAGGTTCAGGATCTGATTGACACAAAGGAAGTCCAGCTCGACTCTCCAGAGGCTCCCAATGTGACCACTGCTCCCCTGCCCAAACATGGCTAGGATTGGAAACTTTTGTTCATTTGAATGTTTAGATTGTAATTTTCTTTTGATTGTTCAAACAATTATTGTCATAGCAAACTTTATTACTTTATCAATGCATCGCATATGTCTGTTTTGAATCAATATATTCACATTCTCTATATTCAAACTGCTTTCATTTTTTGTGATGATCAAACTCTCAATTAATAATTCTAAGCCTCTTGAGGGAGGATGACGAAAATAATACCGCTATCTTTACAGTATGCTTTTGAACAGACCCCGCTGATGAGGTACAGGCATTGTTTCAATTCCTAAACACTGGAGTAATAAGGAAGATAATCCCTCGTCAATCCCTCTGAGCCAAAGAAGTTGGAGTTTTTCTTTTCGAAAATTAAAACCCTTAATCATAACCTGGGGCAGGGTAGTTCTCTCAGTTGATCCAGGTGCACAATGAAGGGCATCACTCAGTGATCCAGGTGCCCAATGAATGGCATCAAAAGAGTCCTTCCAAAGCAAAAGACAATGATGGTTCCGAATAATCATAAAGACAGGCAGTCATTATCAAAAAAGAAAAAAAAAACTAAAGCCCATTAAGTCAAAACCTATGAAGGAGACTTACAAAACTGGGGCATCTCGCTTACTGTAATCATAAAAGAAACAGTTCAAGCAAAAAACAGGGATAACGAAATCAAAAAAAAGGAAAGAGGTCACACAAACCCTCAATAACAAAAAGGAATGACTGCCTATTCAAAATAAACTATCAACATCCGAACCATCACGGGAATATCAGGACAAAAACTCAAATAAGGTCTAACGCACGATCAGCTGAGTTTAGGATTGAAGAACATCACGAAGAGCGGGTGGGTACAAATAATTTGAGCCTTTATCCTTTGTTTCTTAAACCATGAACCAGGCCACGTTATAACCCTTAAAAGTCCTAGCTGAAGCATGGGTTAGTTCGAAAGCATACTGTTACGAAAGGTATCCTGACTCCTTAAGGCCTACGGTAAATACGGAGTTGACATCACGTTTTACAAACATTCACTTGTTTTATGAAAAATAATGCATTTTCAAAATCTTCAAGACAGACATAAGCTTTGCATTTTTGATATAACATTGTTTGCATATGACTATTTGTTTGAACAGCAGGGAAATTCGTACGATGAATACCTAGTGAACAAAAGCACTTCCAATCAAGGGGCAGACATGATTATTGTCCATCATCTGGGGCAATTAAGTCAAGATTCGGAGAATCTCTCAAAAGTCCAAACAGCCAGGGGCAAACCTCCGCCTGAGCCACTTGGGGCATTGGACATGAATTCCCAGCAACAAATCTTGCATGACCAAACATCTTCTGGTAGCGTGGCAACACAATAACAGGGGCACCTCCCTACATCCTGAGAGCATGGACATAGTCGGAAAAAATACTACGCGTAATCAAAGACCCGCTAGGTTGACACACCTAGGCAAAAATAAGGGCTTCCCGGCGAACCAAAAGGGTTCGAGCAAAAATAAGGGATGAAAATGAAAAATTGTACACCCGGCAAGTCGAAAACCTGAAAAGGCGGCTTGGGCAAAAATGGGTATCCCGGTGGACCGAAAACCCGAAAGGGCAGTCCAGGCAAAAGTTAGGGATCAAAAGCGTACGACTATGTTCCGTCATCTCGTCACTTGCCTACCAGAAGAAGATTTGTCAATCGGCAGTCATCAAGCACCTCTACGGGTACCTTCTCCCGCAGAAACAGGGGCAATAATGAGTTGTCCAAGCAATCTGGGCGCGCTGTCCACCGAGATACCAAGGTAAGTTCGGATAAAGAACACGACTAAGATACCTTCACTCCCTACAGAGTATGAATGCTCCCCCGACTTTATTCAGAAGGTTATTCCCCACCAGAGCTTATAACTGGGTTATCCTCAGCCAATTACCACAGAAAGATCTCCTCGGCGAAGTTCTTCCTATCCTCAGCGGAGTTCATCAAATCTCCCAACATAACTTATCAACGGTATCCCCAGCGGAATTATCTTCATCAACCTCAGCAAAGTACTTCTCTTTCCCCACAAAGTTCATTCCCCGCAGAGTAATCTATTCGCCAAGTTTATTCCCCAACAGAGTTATCTTCTCCGACCGGTATTCTTGCAACCATCATCCCCAACAGAAACGAAGAATCTCACTCTTCAACATCAGCCCAGGATTTGACTTCCCGACATCCGTCAAGGATCTATTTTCCTAGACGCAGATACATTCATAAACATCACATTGTTATACATCATGATACATGCATATACGGATCATATCATACAATCTCATGTGTTGAAAAATATTATTGCTTGATCCATATCATGCATTGCATATGACTGACCTTTACCTTTCAGGAAGGATACAGTTAAAAGATCAGCTATGTAGACGAATACAGTCAAAAGAGACCAACCCAGTCAAAGAATACAAATCCAGTTAAATCAACGCCTAAAGATTTCTCTGATACAACTCGTCGTTATAGACACTCGTCGTTATAGATACTCGTCGTTATAGACACTCGTCGTTATAGACACTCGTCGTTATAGACACTCGTCGTTATAGACACTCGTCGTTATAGACACTCGTCGTTATAGACACTCGTCGTCATAGACACTCATTGTTATAGACACTCGTCGTTATAGACACTCATCGTTATAGACACCCGTCGTCATAGACACTCGTCGTCATAGACACTCGTCGTCATAGACACTTGTCGTTATAGACACTCGTCGTTATAGACACTCGTCGTTATAGACACTCGTCGTGATAGACACTCGTCGTTATAGACACTCGTCGTCATAGACACTCGTCGTTATAGACACTCGTCGTTATAGACACTCGTCGTTATAGAAACTCGTCGTTATAGACACCCGTCGATAAAGACCACCCGTCCATGGAAATAACCTGTCAGTAGAGACAACTCACCAACCTTTCTGAGTTCCAGACTCGATTCCTATATCCGGCCAGGGCACGTCTGAAGAGTTCGAAGATCCGATTCCTGTATCTCGCCAGGGTGTATCTGTTGACGACTAACATTACCAGACTCGATTCCTGTATCTTGCCAGGGCACGTCTGAAGAGTTCGAAGATCCGATTCCTGTATCTTGCCAGGGTGTATCTGTTGACGACTAATATTCTCCGGACTCGATTCCTATATCCTGCCAGGGCACGTCTGAAGAGTTTAAAGATTCGATTCTTGTATCCAGCCAGGGCACATCTACGTAAAGAGTTTGAAGATCAACTCCTGTAACAGGCCAGGTAATTATTTTTCTTTCTCAGGTACGCAAGTTCTCGCTAATGAATCTCTTACGCGATCGACACCTAGGTGGCGTCTATAAGCCCATTCCCGACAAGGTACTATCATACTTCCAGATGGCATCTATAAGCCCATCTCCACATACCTACAGTCTCCAAATGGCATCTGTAAGCCCATTCCCTACATCACACTGCTGACATTCTACTATGTGAGTGCAAATTTCTGGGCACTCTAGTGTTCAATCATCTTCCATCTTCAGATCACGAAAGGCACGCAAGCCAATCTACATCCTCAGGTTTAAGAAGATTGAACAGGGGCAACTGTTGTACCCCAAAATTTGCCCTCCCATATTTCTTAAAATATTTCAAGAAAAATTCACAAGTCCAACCCGACGCGTCATATTCAGGTATTCTTTCGCCAAGATATCTCTGATAACATGTTCTCAAATTCAGGTTCGGCTCAAGAGTCAATTCTTTAAAGAAGGTATCCGAATGTGTGAGTTTTCTCGAAGAAATATGGTGAAAAAGTGTGCTGAAAGTGCAGTTTTTATGCGCTAAAAAATTCATAACTTGAAGATCGTGGCTCGTTTTGAACCCGTTCCGGTGGCCAAAATTCCGTCTTGACATTATCTACGTTTTCATATCTCACGGCTGGAAGCCAATTTCGATCAGAAGGTCTTCAAAAATGTGGATTTATCAAGTATTTTCGTACAGAAAATTTGTGACTGAAGTTTATTTGCGTCATGTTCAGAAAATCATAACTTGGTCGATTTTCATCGTATCGAGCTGGTTCTGGTGCCAAAATTTCACAAATTGAGTTGACTACATTTTCACAGAAGGTATTGAGTTCAAACGGTATTCAAAAGGCCTTCGTTTTTTGCTCAGAGTGCGTGACACGCTGAAAATCCTGAATGCTGAATATTATTTCATCTGGGCCGAAACTTCGAAAATTCATAACTCGGTCAATTTTTATCGGATTGGGCTCATATTTTTACACAAGGTCACTGACTCATATATCTACAACTTTGCTTCAAAAGTCGAGACCGGATTATGCTCCGATCAATACCAGTTTTTTATTGAAGAACGTGTAAGAGTCGACACTGGAGCCCAAAATAAGTTTGTCTGAGTTGAAACTTCAAAAATTCATAACTAATTCACCGTTTATCCGATTAAGCCGATTTTCGGACAGGAGTTAGTTATCGATGTCGGCTACATTTTGTTTTCACATTTCAACTTCAAAAATTGCACTTAAGTCCCTGCGATTTAGCCTGGAAAGTGACGAACTCAAGTGAACATTGGAGGCCCAATTGCACATTCAAAGCCCATTTTCTTTACCCTAATTTCCATTATATAATCACATTCTTTTCACACAAACCAAAAAAGAGGAGAAAAAAGAGAAAAAAACTTTGCCACAACACTGTTAGAATATCAAATTCTTTCAAGAATCCTAAAACCTTGAAATCCTTATTACAAATCCCTCTTTCACTACAAACAAGTCATCACAGTTACAAACCAACACCTCACTACTTCTTCAGTAAGGGTAAGGCTGACTTGATCTCCATGATCCAAAAGGCATAAAAGCATTCATGTCACTAATTTTTCAGTGAGGGTAAGATTGATTTGATCTCCATGATCAAAAGGGTATAATCATTCATACATGCCATATTGTGCCTAAACATTAAATTTCTTCATATATTGACTTTATTTGCATTTTATGATTTTATTTAATGTGTTCATGAGATTCAACACTGCAGATTTAGACAGGATCCCATGCAGGTTCATTAAGGAACGTTGAGGCCAAAAGCCAAATGGCCAAAAGCCAAAAGCCAAAAGCCAAATGGCCAAAAGAACAACTTATGCATGATGAGGCCAGAACACAAATGGCCAACAGCCAGAACACAAATGGCCATGAAACTCAATCCAATGGCCAAAGAATGCAGACCACGGTACTCAGGAGTCAATGAATACGCACGTGATGCCAGAAAGTCAAACAAGGCTTTTTGTCTAATGGGCCAGAATACTTCAAAAAAACCTCCCCTTGGGCCTGAAACCCCCCTTGGTTTGCATCCTTTTTAATTTTATTTTCTTTTCTTTTCTAATTCTTTTTTAATTGTTTTAATTGTTTTTTTTACCATAAAATAATTTTCTATAATAAAAACAAAAAAATCAAAAATACAAATATCTTTAATTATTATTAATTTCATCACTAACCTATTTTTTGTAAATAAATGTCAAACCATTAATTAGATTAATTTAGGTTTCAAAACTTTAATATTTTTCTTAACAAATTAAAATATGTAGAAATTAGGGTTTCTTAACTTTTCATCATTTTTTTTCTTAAATAATTTTATCATCATTATTATTATTATTAATTATTAAATATTTTGTAAATAAATATGTATATTAAATATTTAGTAAATTAGGTTAAACTTTAATCTTTTCTCAAATAATTAAAAATAACTTAGAATTAGGGTTTCTTTTAATTTTAATTTTAATTTTCTTATTTCATTAAATATAAAAAAAACACTAAAACACTTTCTTTTCTTTAATTAAATAATTAATTAGACTTTAATTTAATTTAATTTCATGCAAAGGGTCAAAACCCTCGGATGTCCTAATTTTAATTCTTTTCACGCATTATTTCTTTCGATCATTATGTAACTGTTTCTCAGATGTAATAGTAATTAGGTTTATCTTTCCGTCTTTACTTTCCGCATCTTTATCAAAAAAACGGGTCTTTGTATTTTGGCGATGTATAGACCCGCGCCTTGTAATAGCGTAGGATTTTACTTTCTGCACTTTAATTTCCGCACTTTTAAACTGCTAACTTGCATGAAAGAATGAATGACTAATTAAAAACAATGCGTAGATCACCATGATACATGTACAAGATAAAACATAACTGAAATAACACACAGATTCACACATCACTCTTAGGGTACGCCTCACTGTTGCCTTGCCCTCGAAACGTGGTCGTCGAGTATAGGACATTTTAGTAAGTCCTTATGTCCATAACATGATCCAGTTGCCTCGAATTAAAAAGGATCAATGGCATAAGGGTAGCTTCTAAGGTGTCCTACTGTTGCTCTGGTGACCACACTATCCCTAACAAACGAATTAACCCGAACACCTCCAACGGTGGTGCTACCTATCTCTCAATGGTGGGATGGCACTACCTTAAGGACATTTACACAGCTTAATTCCTTAGGGTAGGTAGATGACTCATGGATACTTGCTCTCTAAAAAATAATCAAAACTCTTTTCACACCGACACTTTTCAAAAAGCTTTCAAAACAATTTTTCAAACACTCTTGAGGACTGATACAAGAGTCGATCTGAAATCTTTAAACGAAACTTTTTCAAACCCACGCACTTTTGAAAAGCAAACAAACACTTTGAAAACACAAATGAGCAAGTATCTAAGAGCCCATGGATAACCATGGATATAAAGGGTACTAACACCTTCCCTTTCTATAAATCTACCTCCCGAACCGAGAAACTATCTCATAAGGAATTTTGTTGTGCTTTTGTCCTGTCCATGTTGGAGAAAATAAAAGACGGTGGCGACTCTTGCTTCCGCGACATTTCGCGAACCAGCGTTAAATAGTCAGTTCTATTCCCACCGATCACAGAACTGGCGACTCTGCTGGGGACACTTAAAGTGAGGTGTACCTTAGGACTAAGATCATTTGTGTTTTTGATACTCGATACTACACTCAATTGAGGGTTGTTTTCTTGAAATATTTCGGTCGCCAGTTCAATGGCTAAATCGAAACGATGAACAATGAAAGCAATCCAATGATATTGGGACCCTTAGAACCCGGTTACTTTGATAGGACAGGTTTGAGCCCACCAACTTCAAGAGGGTAATACCCAGACCCCATGATGGCCTAAACTCTAAGGGCTGTGGTGTGACTTGTATGCTTTCATACTTGACTACTTGCATGCTTGTTATCTGACACTTGAGTTTCTTGCAGGTTTTGTTTATAGTCCTTAATTGGGACTCATAACAGGGTTTACCTACATTACCCCATGCATAGCATAACATCATACCATTGCATGCATCCCGCATAAGGACTAACCCATTTCAAGGATCTCAAGGGCTTGTGATACAGGTCATGATGAACCAACATGTCTGGCAAGGGGCAAAGGGGATTTATTTTCCTCTAGCCAAGGTTGTCAGGGGCTATGACCCACTGGATATGGTGAGCCTTGACACTTGAAGAAGGACTCTCAACAACATGAAGTTCCTTCAATCAAGCCACAAAATTCAAATGCTAACAATTTCTTGTTTACCCCGCGAGATCCTTAGAAACATTGCATGCATACATACATATCATTGCATTACAGGAACCCTTTTTACAGGTTGCTTACCCTCTTCGCTGTTTATTTCAGCTCGCCATCATGAATCCTGAATCATCTACTGAGCAATCCATCAAGGCCCTCCAGGCTCAGAACGCCCAGTTCCAAGAGCTGATCATGAGTTTGGCCCAGGGGCAACAAGATCTGAAGACTCTGCTCTCGAAGAAGAAGAAGAAGAGGACGGTGTTGTTCAACCTGAGACGCAAATCTGGGAATGGGTCACAAAATGAAGTTGAGCTGACTACCCCGTCTGTTGGGAAAGAAAGTCCCCATGAAAGAGAGGTTCCTAGTCCAGTGGTCTCCGACAACGAGACCGATTTTAATGAGGAACAGTACCCTCCAGCTGAAGACAGGTATAAACAGTTGAAAGACCGGCTAGGTGCCATGGAGATACAAAAAGTGCTCGGCCTGGACTTCGAGGATCTAGGTCTGTCTTCCGGGGTAGTAATCCCGCACAAATTCAAGGCACCTGCCTTTGCAAAGTACGACGGGGCATCCTGTCCTAAGCTGCATCTCAGGTCTTACACAAGGAGGATCCAGCCCTACACGACTGACAAGAACTTATGGATTCACTTCTTTCAGGATAGTCTGTCTGGAACCCAACTCAACTGGTTCTATCAACTGAATGGAGCTAACATCCGCAGCTGGGAGGATTTGGCCACTGCATTCTACAAGCAGTACCAGTACAATGCCGACCTTGCTCCCTCGCGCACTCAGCTTCAGGGAATGTCTATGGGTGCAGGTGAAGGTTTCAAAGAATATGCTCAAAAATGGAGAGACCTTGCTGGAAGGGTACAACCACCTCTGACTGACCGCGAGCTCGTCGACATGTTCTTAGGGACCCTGTCTAGTCCATTCTTCAACCACCTGATTGGGAATTCTGCTGCTGGGTTTACAGATCTGATCTTGACCGGGGAAAGAATAGAAGCTGGCATCAAGTCGGGGAAAATACAGAATGGTGACTCCTCGAACACTGAGAAGAAACCATCCAAGAGAGAATCTAGTGCTGTCTATGGCTCAAGAGGGCAGAATAGGTCCGAACACCGCCAAGATGTCAACGCGGTGGTTATTGCAAAACCGGTCGGCGCTCCTCAGCGTCACAATCAGCAAAGGGAAGAGAGACCCAAAAGGCAATTCACTCCCCTCGGCATGACCTTGTCACAGATATTGCCACAATTGCTGGAAACCAAGTTGGTAACTCTCATGGACCCTCCAAAGAATCCCAACAGGACGCCTTCAAGGTATAACCCCAATGTTCGCTGCGCTTATCATTCTGACAGCCCGGGGCATGCTACAGATGATTGTTGGACTTTGAGAAACAAGGTTCAGGATCTGATTGACACAAAGGAAGTCCAGCTCGACTCTCCAGAGGCTCCCAATGTGACCACTGCTCCCCTGCCCAAACATGGCTAGGATTGGAAACTTTTGTTCATTTGAATGTTCAGATTGTAAATTTCTTTTGATTGTTCAAACAATTATTGTCATAGCAAACTTTATTACTTTATCAATGCATCGCATATGTCTGTTTTGAATCAATATATTCACATTCTCTATATTCAAACTGCTTTCATTTTTTGTGATGATCAAACTCTCAATTAATAATTCTAAGCCTCTTGAGGGAGGATGACGAAAACGATACCGCTATCTTTACAGTATGCTTTTGAACAGACCCCGCTGATGAGGTACAAGCATTGTTTCAATTCCTAAACACTGGAGTAATAAGGAAAATAATCCCTCATCAATCCCTCTAAGCCAAAGAAGTTGGAGTTTTTCTTTTCGAAAATTAAAACCCTTAATCATAACCTGGGGCAGGGTAGTTCTCTCAGTTGATCCAGGTGCACAATGAAGGGCATCACTCAGTGATCCAGGTGCCCAATGAATGGCATCAAAAGAGTCCTTCCAAAGCAAAAGACAATGATGGTTCCGAATAATCATAAAGACAGGCAGTCATTATCAAAAAAAAAAAAAAAAAAACTAAAGCCCATTAAGTCAAAACCTATGAAGGAGACTTACAAAACTGGGGCATCCCGCTTACTGTAATCACAAAAGAAACAGTTCAAGCAAAAAACAGGGATAACGAAATCAAAAAAAAGGAAAGAGGTCACACAAACCCTCAATAACAAAAAGGAATGACTGCCTATTCAAAATAAACTATCAACATCCGAACCATCACGGGAATATCAGGACAAAAACTCAAATAAGGTCTAACGCACGATCAACTGAGTTTAGGATTGAAGAACATCACGAAGAGCGGGTGGGTACAAATAATTTGAGCCTTTATCCTTTGTTTCTTAAACCATGAACCAGGCCACGTTATAACCCTTAAAAGTCCTAGCTGAAGCATGGGTTAGTTCGAAAGCATACTGTTACCAAAGGTATCCTGACTCCTTAAGGCCTACGGTAAATACGGAGTTGACATCACGTTTTACAAACATTCACTTGTTTTATGAAAAATAATGCATTTTCAAAATCTTCAAGACAGACATAAGCTTTGCATTTTTGATATAACATTGTTTGCATATGACTATTTGTTTGAACAGCAGGGAAATTCGCACGATGAATACCTAGTGAACAAAAGCACTTCCAATCAAGGGGCAGACGTGATTATTGTCCATCATCTGGGGCAATTAAGTCAAGATTCGGAGAATCTCTCAAAAGTCCAAACAGCCAGGGGCAAACCTCCGCCTGAGCCACTTGGGGCATTGGACATGAATTCCCAACAACAAATCTTGCATGACCAAACATCTTCTGGTAGCGTGGCAACACAATAACAGGGGCACCTCCCTACATCCTGAGAGCATGGACATAGTCGGAAAAAATACTACGCGTAATCAAAGACCCGCTAGGTTGACACACCTAGGCAAAAATAAGGGCTTACCGGCGAACCAAAAGGGTTCGGGCAAAAATAAGGGATGAAAATGAAAAATTGTACACCCGGCAAGTCGAAAACCTGAAAAGGCGGCTTGGGCAAAAATGGGTATCCCGGTGGACCGAAAACCCGAAAGGGCAGTCCAGGCAAAAGTTATGGATCAAAAGCGTACGACTATGTTCCGTCATCTCGTCACTTGCCTACCAGAAGAAGATTTGTCAATCGGCAGTCATCAAGCACCTCTACGGGTACCTTCTCCCACAGAAACAGGGGCAAAAATGAGTTGTCCAAGCAATCTGGGCGCGCTGTCCACCGAGATACCAAGGTAAGTTCGGCTAAAGAACACGACTAAGATACCTTCACTCCCTACAGAGTACGAATGCTCCCCCGACTTTATTTAGAAGGTTATTCCCCACCAGAGCTTATAACTGGGTTATCCTCAGCCAATTACCATAGAAAGATCTCCTCGGCGAAGTTCTTCCTATCCTCAGCGGAGTTCATCAAATCTCCCAACATAACTTATCAACGGTATCCCCAACGGAATTATCTTCATCAACCTCAGCAAAGTACTTCTCTTTCCCCACAAAGTTCATTCCCCGCAGAGTAATCTATTCGCCAAGTTTATTCCCCAACAGAGTTATCTTCTCCGACCGGTATTCTTGCAACCATCATCCCCAACAGAAACGAAGAATCTCACTCTTCAACATCAGCCCAGGATTTGACTTCCCGACATCCGTCAAGGATCTATTTTCCTAGACGCAGATACATTCATAAACATCACATTGTTATACATCATGATACATGCATATACGCATCATATCATACAATCTCATGTGTTGAAAAATATTATTGCTTGATCCATATCATGCATTGCATATGACTGACCTTTACCTTTCAGGAAGGATACAGTTAAAAGATCAGCTATGTAGACGAATACAGTCAAAAGAGACCAACCCAGTCAAAGAATACAAATCCAGTTAAATCAACGCCTAAATATTTCTCTGATACAACTCGTCATTATAGACACTCGTCGTTATAGATACTCGTCGTTATAGACACTCGTCGTTATAGACACTCGTCGTTATAGACACTCGTCGTTATAGACACTCGTCGTCATAGACACTCGTTGTTATAGACACTCGTCGTTATAGACACTCGTCGTTATAGACACCCGTCGTCATAGACACTCGTCGTCATAGACACTCGTCGTCATAGACACTCGTCGTTATAGACACTCGTCGTTATAGACACTCGTCGTTATAGACACTCGTCGTGATAGACACTCGTCGTTATAGACACTCGTCGTCATAGACACTCGTCGTTATAGACACTCGTCGTTATAGACACTCGTCGTTATAGAAACTCGTCGTTATAGACACCCGTCGATAAAGACCACCCGTCCATGGAAATAACCTGTCAGTAGAGACAACTCACCAACCTTTCTGAGTTCCAGACTCGATTCCTATATCCGGCCAGGGCACGTCTGAAGAGTTCGAAGATCCGATTCCTGTATCTCGCCAGGGTGTATCTGTTGACGACTAACATTACCAGACTCGATTCCTGTATCTTGCCAGGGCACGTCTGAAGAGTTCGAAGATCCGATTCCTGTATCTTGCCAGGGTGTATCTGTTGACGACTAATATTCTCCGGACTCGATTCCTATATCCTGCCAGGGCACGTCTGAAGAGTTTAAAGATTCGATTCTTGTATCCAGCCAGGGCACATCTACGTAAAGAGTTTGAAGATCAACTCCTGTAACAGGCCAGGTAATTATTTTTCTTTCTCAGGTACGCAAGTTCTCGCTAATGAATCTCTTACGCGATCGACACCTAGGTGGCGTCTATAAGCCCATTCCCGACAAGGTACTATCATACTTCCAGATGGCATCTATAAGCCCATCTCCACATACCTACAGTCTCCAAATGGCATCTGTAAGCCCATTCCCTACATCACACTGCTGACATTCTACTATGTGAGTGCAAATTTCTGGGCACTCTAGTGTTCAATCATCTTCCATCTTCAGATCACGAAAGGCACGCAAGCCAATCTACATCCTCAGGTTTAAGAAGATTGAACAGGGGCAACTGTTGTACCCCAAAATTTGCCCTCCCATATTTCTTAAAATATTTCAAGAAAAATTCACAAGTCCAACCCGGCGCGTCATATTCAGGTATTCTTTCGCCAAGATATCTCTGATAACATGTTCTCAAATTCAGGTTCGGCTCAAGAGTCAATTCTTTAAAGAAGGTATCCGAATGTGTGAGTTTTCTCGAAGAAATATGGTGAAAAAGTGTGCTGAAAGTGCAGTTTTTATGCGCTAAAAAATTCATAACTTGAAGATCGTGGCTCGTTTTGAACCCGTTCCGGTGGCCAAAATTCCGTCTTGACATTATCTACGTTTTCATCTCTCACGGCTGGAAGCCAATTTCGATCAGAAGGTCTTCAAAAATGTGGATTTATCAAGTATTTTCGTACAGAAAATTTGTGACTGAAGTTTATTTGCGTCATGTTCAGAAAATCATAACTTGGTCGATTTTCATCGTATCGAGCTGGTTCTGGTGCCAAAATTTCACAAATTGAGTTGACTACATTTTCACAGAAGGTATTGAGTTCAAACGGTATTCAAAAGGCCTTCGTTTTTTGCTCAGAGTGCGTGACACGCTGAAAATCCTGAATGCTGAATATTATTTCATCTGGGCCGAAACTTCGAAAATTCATAACTCGGTCAATTTTTATCGGATTGGGCTCATATTTTTACACAAGGTCACTGACTCATATATCTACAACTTTGCTTCAAAAGTCGAGACCGGATTATGCTCCGATCAATACCAGTTTTTTATTGAAGAACGTGTCAGAGTCGACACTGGAGCCCAAAATAAGTTTGTCTGAGTTGAAACTTCAAAAATTCATAACTAATTCACTGTTTATCCGATTAAGCCGATTTTCGGACAGGAGTTAGTTATCGATGTCGGCTACATTTTGTTTTCACATTTCAACTTCAAAAATTGCACTTAAGTCCCTGCGATTTAGCCTGGAAAGTGACGAACTCAAGTGAACATTGGAGGCCCAATTGCACATTCAAAGCCCATTTTCTTTACCCTAATTTCCATTATATAATCACATTCTTTTCACACAAACCAAAAAAGAGGAGAAAAAAGAGAAAAAAACTTTGCCACAACACTGTTAGAATATCAAATTCTTTCAAGAATCCTAAAACCTTGAAATCCTTATTACAAATCCCTCTTTCACTACAAACAAGCCATCACAGTTACAAACCAACACCTCACTACTTCTTCAGTAAGGGTAAGGCTGGCTTGATCTCTATGATCCAAAATGCATAAAAGCATTCATGTCACTAATTTTTCAGTGAGGGTAAGATTGATTTGATCTCCATGATCAAAAGGGTATAATCATTCATACATGCCATATTGTGCCTAAACATTAAATTTCTTCATATATTAACTTTATTTGCATTTTATGATTTTATTTAATGTGTTCATGAGATTCAACACTGCAGATTTAGACAGGATCCCATGCAGGTTCATTAAGGAACGTTGAGGCCAAAAGCCAAATGGCCAAAAGCCAAAAGCCAAAAGCCAAATGGCCAAAAGAACAACTTATGCATGATGAGGCCAGAACACAAATGGCCAACAGCCAGAACACAAATGGCCATGAAACTCAATCCAATGGCCAAAGAATGCAGACCACGGTACTCAGGAGTCAATGAATACGCACGTGATGCCAGAAAGTCAAACAAGACTTTTTGTCTAATGGGCCAGAATACTTCAAAAAAACCTCCCCTTGGGCCTGAAACCCCCCTTGGTTTGCATCCTTTTTAATTTTATTTTCTTTTCTTTTCTAATTCTTTTTTAATTGTTTTAATTGTTTTTTTTACCATAAAATAATTTTCTATAATAAAAACAAAAAAATCAAAAATACAAATATCTTTAATTATTATTAATTTCATCACTAACCTATTTTTTGTAAATAAATGTCAAACCATTAATTAGATTAATTTAGGTTTCAAAACTTTAATATTTTTCTTAACAAATTAAAATATGTAGAAATTAGGGTTTCTTAACTTTTCATCATTTTTTTTTCTTAAATAATTTTATCATCATTATTATTATTATTAATTATTAAATATTTTGTAAATAAACATGTATATTAAATATTTAGTAAATTAGGTTAAACTTTAATCTTTTCTCAAATAATTAAAAATAACTTAGAATTAGGGTTTCTTTTAATTTTAATTTTAATTTTCTTATTTCATTAAATACAAAAAAAACACTAAAACACTTTCTTTTCTTTAATTAAATAATTAATTAGACTTTAATTTAATTTAATTTCATGCAAAGGGTCAAAACCCTCGGACGTCCTAATTTTAATTCTTTTCACGCATTATTTCTTTCGATCATTATGTAACTGTTTCTCAGATGTAATAGTAATTAGGTTTATCTTTCCGTCTTTACTTTCCGCATCTTTATCAAAAAAACGGGTCTTTGTATTTTGGCGATGTATAGACCCGCGCCTTGTAATAGCGTAGGATTTTACTTTCCACACTTTAATTTCCGCACTTTTAAACTGCTAACTTGCATGAAAGAATGAATGACTAATTAAAAACAATGCGTAGATCACCATGATACATGTACAAGGTAAAACATAACTGAAATAACACACAGATTCACACACCACTCTTAGGGTACGCCTCACTGTTGCCTTGCCCTCGAAACGTGGCCGTCGAGTATAGGACGTTTTAGTAAGTCCTTATGTCCATAACATGATCCAGTTTCCTCGAATTAAAAAGGATCAATGGCATAAGGGTAGCTTCTAAGGTGTCCTACTGTTGCTCTGGTGACCACACTGTCCCTAACAAACGAATTGACCCGAACACCTCCAACGGTGGTGCTACCTATCTCTCAATGGTGGGATGGCACTACCTTAAGGACATTTACACAGCTTAATTCCTTAGGGTAGGTAGATGACTCATGGATACTTGATCTCTAAAAAACAATCAAAACTCTTTTCACACCGACACTTTTCAAAAAGCTTTCAAAATAATTTTTCAAACACTCTTGAGGACTGATACAAGAGTCAATCTGAAATCTTTAAACGAAACTTTTTCAAACCCACGCACTTTTGAAAAGCAAACAAACACTTTGAAAACACAAATGAGCAAGTATCTAAGAGCCCATGGATAACCATGGATAGAAAGGGTGATAACACCTTCCCTTTCTATAAATCTACCTCCCGAACCGAGAAACTATCTCATAAGGAATTTTGCTGTGCTTTTGTCCTGTCCATGTTGGAGAAAATAAAAGACGGTGGCGACTCTTGCTTCTGCGACATTTCGCGAACCAGCGTTAAACAGTCAGTTCTATTCCCACCGATCACATCATCCATGTTTAAACTTAACTGGGATAATGAGGCACCTCAAATCACCATTGAACGAATGGACGAACCTGCACATTGTCACGAGATTAATACCGAAGAAGTGATGGACCGACCCTGGTTTCATGACGTCAAATGGTATCTCGAAGCAGAAGAATATCCTGAAGGAGCTTCCGTCAACGACAAAAAGTTCTTAAGGAGGTTCGCTGCCAAATTCTTTTTGAGCAATGGTATCCTATACAAGCGCAATCTTGATTGTGTCCTACTCCGTTGTGTGGACAAGATTGAAGCTGAGCAGATCATGGCTGAACTACATAATGGCACCTTTGGCACCCACTCGAGCGGTCATACGATGGCTAAGAAGATTCTACGGGCAGGCTACTACTGGTCTACCATGGAAGCTGATTGTCATCAACATTCCCGTACTTGTCACAAATGCCAAATCTATGCTGACAAGGTACATATTCCTCCAGTTCCTCTCAATGTCCTAACAGCTCCTTGGCCATTCGCGATGTGGGGAATCGACATGATTGGAGAGATCAAGCCTACATCATCCAATGGACATCGTTTCATCCTGGTGGCCATTGATTACTTTACCAAGTGGGTCGAAGCAGCTTCCTTCGCCTCCGTTACAAAGAATGTGGTTGCCCGCTTCATCAAGCAGAACCTCATATGTTGGTATGGTATCCCCGACAGGATCATTACGGACAACGGTACAAATTTGAACAATACTATGATCACCGCTCTGTGCGAGCAGTTCAAGATTCAACATCACAATTCATCTCCCTATCGGCCTAAGATGAACGGTGTTGTTGAGGCTGCAAACAAGAATATCAAGAAGATCATTCAAAAGATTACAGTCACCTATAAGGACTGGCATGAGATGTTACCGTTTGCTCTGCACGGGTACCGTACCATGGCTCACACTTCAACTGGGGCAACCCCTTTTTCTTTGGTATATGGCATGGAAGTTGTTTTACATGTGGAAGTTCAGATTCCTTCCTTGAGGATCATAAAGGATGCTGGTTTGAATGAAGATGATTGGATTCAGACCCGACTTAATCAACTTAACTTGATTGACGAAAAACGACTTACTGTTGTTTGCCATGGTCAGGCATATAAAAAACGTATGAT
The DNA here is from genome assembly GCA_948472305.1 of Vicia faba. Taxonomy (NCBI): domain Eukaryota; kingdom Viridiplantae; phylum Streptophyta; class Magnoliopsida; order Fabales; family Fabaceae; genus Vicia; species Vicia faba. The sequence continues at coordinate 882,046,950 of OX451740.1, read as the reverse complement.
CAAGGCCTTCAACAAGAAAGTCAAGAGGCAAATATATCAAGTCGTAGATCTTGTAATCAAGCGGATCATCTTGCCGCAAAGTGATCCCAGGGGCAAGTGGACTCCTACTTACGAAGGACCATTTGTGATAAAAAACATCTTTTCTGGTGGGGCAATGATCTTGACCACCATGGACAGCGATCACCTGTCACACCCTGCGAACACAGACATAGTCAAAAGATACTACGCATAAATGACCCGACAAGTCGAAAACCCGAAAGGGCGACTTGGGCAAAAATGGGCATCCCGGTGAATCGAAAACCCGAAAGGGCGGTTCAGGCAAAAATTAGGGATAAATAAAAATCTGTACACCCGACAAGTTGAAAACCCGAAAGGGAGACTTGGGCAAAAAAGGGTTTCTCGGTGGATCGAAAACCCGAAAGGGCGGTCCAGGCAAAAGTTAGGGAATTAAAGCGTATGACTATGTCTCGTCGGATCACTTTAAGAACAATCTCTTCACGGACAAACTCCAAGCTTATGATCAATCCAATCATCTGCGAACGAAGCAACGAATGGACAAGATACTCAGAGTTACGAAGGCTATAGCAGAATGGGAACCCCATGGAATTGTTACACATAGCCATCTTTTTTTGTATAAATTTTTCTCATTTTTATGACAACATTCTCTTACTAGGATGTCTGTCTCCTTTGTACAAAATACTTACAAAGTTAATACAAAGATACTTCAAAGTGCAGAAATTTGCTTTCCTTTCCTTTCTTTTTACACTTGTGTTTTTATTTGAAAACGTCCAATGATTTGTTAAATGAGCATATGCATTTGAATATAATCATTGCTTACAAATAAAACGAAATGAGAAAGGATAATTACTGATAGGTTAAAAGTATAGGAAAACGTCTTTAGGCCATTCCAGAAGAAATCCCATGCGGTATGTCATTCAGATCCTCAAAAAAGCTAAAACCTTGAAATACATATCCCCAGCGGAGTTAAGTTTCAAAATCGCCATCAGAGCTAAGTTTCTAAACTCCCGGTCCCCAGCGGAGTTCTCCTCAAACAATAAAACAGGAATCCCCAGTAGATTGGCATACAACCCAAACTCCTGATTTCCCCAGCAGGATAAGCATTCTCCCCACAGAGTTATTTCCCAGCATAATGAAGATTCTTGTTCTCATTTCTCTAGTTGAAGCCTCCCTAATTTTGATTCCCCAGTAGAGATCGTCAGAGTTTTCCTTATCCTCCAGGAAAGTCATGAAGGATTCTCAATTCCCCCGCAGAAGTTGTCAAAGCTCTTGTTAATCCCCACAAGTCACCAAGGATTTTCAATCCTAAGCAGTAGTCCAAAGGATGTTCTCAGTCTCAACAATCAAAGGTTTTGAATCTCCAACAACAGTCAAGGGTTTATTTTCCTCGGCAGCAGTCAAAGATTTCATTATCTCCAGCTATCCAAGATTTATTTTCCTCAGCAAGAAGGCTAATCAGCTTACATGCACATACATCACATTCATATATCATAAACATTGATGAAGCACACTTTATTGCATCATACATATCATGCAACATAATTTTGTGTTTTGGCTAACATTTTACCCTTTTTCAGGATAAGATTAAAAGCTATCTTTAACAAATGTTCAAATATCTCATATACAGTACAGGTACGCTCTAGACATGGAAGTCATTCTGCTACTCATTCAGGTCTCGTATTTCAGATACAGTATGGTTACACCCCAGACACTGCGGTCATTCTACTACTCATTCAGACTTCAGCAATCAGATAACATATTAGATACGCTCCAGACACGGAAGCCATTCTATCTCTCATACAGATCTCAACTTCGGATACAGTCCAGATACGCTCCAGACACAGTTGCCATTCTGTCACTCATTCAAACCTATTCCCCAGCCCAAAGATACTCCAGACACGGATGTCTTTTTGCCGCTTATTCAGATTTCAGGTTTCGGATACAACAAAGATACACTCCAGACACGACAGTCATTATGATATTCATTCAAGAATCAAATACAGTTACAACTCGGATACGCTCCAGACACGGACGCCATTCCTTTGCTCATACAGATCCATTCTCCAGATACAACTCATATACGTTCCAGATGCGGATACCATTCTGACATTCACTCTCCTAATTCTCAACAAACAAATCTTGGATGGCATATTTAAGCCCATCTCCAGCAAGATTCTACCATCTCCAAATGGCATCTTTAAGCCCATTCCCTCAGCTACATTTTGACGAGTGCAAATTTACGGGCACTCTAGTGTCCAATCCTCTTTTACCTTCGAGTCACGAAAGGCAAACTCGCCAATCTAACTCTTCAGGTTCAAGAAGATTGAACAGGGGAAGCTGTTGTACCTCAAAATTTTCCCTCTCATTTTATCAACATTTCTCATCACAAGGCTCTTTGAACTCAAGATCAAGCTAGGTTTTGCACTACTCAAGACATCTCCTTGCACTGTTAATCTAAATTAGGGTTTGAGTTTGCACAGGGATTTTTGGACTTCTAATGCTCAAAGTGACTTTCATACTTCATGTTGGACTCCTAAGTTTGTCCATACCAAGTTTTAAGCCTTGAATCAAATTTTTACCCAGTCAATTGGACAGTTGACCTAGAAATCAGTTGTATTGGGGAAAAAGTCAATTGTGGCCAATTTACAGTCAAACCTCATAAATTTTGATCCACATCAACATTATGAACTCATATGAATCATTTCATAAAGTTTGGACCACAACTCCTCAAGAAATTTGATCAGATCATCAAAAGGGCAAAATGGTCATTTTTAGGGTTTTGACTGTACAAAGGCAATTTCTGACTTTTTGACCTAGCCAATGGAAAATTGGGCTCAAGCATGGATTCAAGGACTCAATGGCATCATCTTGACCTATTCAACAAGTTCAAAAGATCTCAATTGCATTGGATTGACAAATGAATTTTTCAGTCAACTGATCAAAATTTGACTGTACACTAAAAAGTCAAACTTTGACTTTTTGGTCAAAATCAAGTGCCAAGGGTCATTTTTCATCAAGATGTGTCGAAACATGAAACTTGTTCATCAAGAAACCCATTTTTGCAAATTAGGGTTTAAAGTTGAAAAATTTCATAACTTAGAATTTTTCTAAGTTATGAAATTTTCTTAATTTTTCCTAACTTTGCCAAACATTTTCACCATGATGCAATTGGATTCAAACAAAAATTCCAACATGAAAGTTGTAGTCCTCCACAAAGTATACAACTTTTATTCACAAAGTTATCCCAAAAGAAGCTTATATCTCAAGTTATGATTTTTGGAACAAGGGTCCCTAAAACTTTTTACTTAGTGAAATTTTGCCCTAGTTTAGGCAAGATTTTGACCTATCTTCATGGCCATTTTTCACATAGTTCCACTTGGAATCTCAAGTTAAATTTCAAAGATGGATTGTAGAGAATGTTGCAAGCTTTCCAAAATGTCCAAGAACTCTCCAAACACATTTGTGGTTAGAGAGAATCGAAGGCTTGAAGTTGGCAAAAACTCACTTTTCATCCATGGCATGTTCATGTTCATACAAGTTGCAAATTCAAATCAGCTTGCTTTGCACTAGATTATAGGCCTCAAAACCATTCCACACTCAATAATTAAGTTCAAAACCATTTTTCTAAGGCATTGTTTTGTTCATTAGGGCATTGCACACAAGATTAACCCTTAAAAAGAAAAAGCAATATTACCATTTTTGCTTAAATCTTGCTTTATGTCAAAACTGATTTCTTGAGCATTGGTCCATATATTATGCAGCAAATCAAATCCACAAATTGAAGGGGCCAAGGGAAAAGTGTGCAAGCATATGGATAGCTTGTACAGGCCTGTTGGACATCACTTCTCATGTTGGCTTAAAATACAAGAAAGATATCCAAAACACTAGAACTTGAACATCTGTGAAAACTAACTTGTGCAAGCATTTGAGACAACTTTCTCACATCCCCTTGAACCAGAAACACGACTCTTTGAGCCCTCAAACATCCCATAGCTCAAAATCACCTTCCATTGGCAAAATAGGGCAGCATCTGCAACTTGACTTCCATAGCACAATTTGCTCGTGCGTTTTGCCCCAAACCTGTTCAAACACCTTCCATTCAATCCATCCAAGCTGTCCCAAACCTTAAACACCAATTGTAACTCCATTTACAGGGTTTGCCATTTTCATTTTGAGCTTGTGTAGGTTGAGTTCTGTAGGCTTGTTCAAGTACATTCAAGGCAAGCTAGACATTGGAGAAGGTTAAGTGAAATTCAAGCAAGCTCCCAGACATCTCAAGCCTTGTTGAAAACCTCCACATTGCCCTACACGAAGTCAGCTGAAACAAGTTTTTATCAACTTCCTATCTCTCTATTTAGGAACATTTAGACTTAGGTTTATGAATAAGAAATGTAGTATTCATTGCCATGAAGCTGTACATATGCTCAGTTTTCATTTTTATTAAGCATGTGTTTACAGTGATTTCTGGTAAACAACCGCTAGTCCTCCAAACTATCAAATAATCTTAATGACTGTTATTTAATCTCTCTGGTAACTTGCAGGATCGACTAGATTGATCCTATGGGGTATTGGTCGTTTGGATAACTCTAATTGTAAAACTGACATTCATAGTTAGGATTTGTATTTGGAATGTTTTATAGACGTTCAACTCACTTCGATTACCCTATTAAAAGGATCTAATGACATGATCAAGTAAAGACATACGAAACTGAATTGTATGAATAAAGATTCGATTTCAAAGAAATGTTTAAATGCAAGAAATAAGTAAGTGACTTTGAAAGTAAAGACTTTAATGTGAAAAGCATGAATATAAAAGCATGAAATGTAAAAGAGTTTCTGAAATGTAAAGGATTCGAATAGAAGAAAGGCGTTTAAATGCAAGAAATTAGTAAGTGACTTTGAAAGTAAAGACTTTTGAATGACATTGACATGAAGATAGAAGATAAACTGGAAAGGATAAAGAGTTTTACTGAATTATAAATGTTTGGTGCTATCATACGTACATTGTTCGAGCATTTGTTTCCCTAGCCATGTGGTATTTTGAATGTTTACTGAATTTTGTACCATAGATATGACACACGAAATCCTAACGCTAAGACTTCTATTTATACTACTTCGACCATAACGGTCTTGCCTATAAGATTCTGCCACGTTCAGAACATGCAGAGCACTGCTCCTTTCTAGCTTCCACGCGTCTTCGAATGCTCCAGCGCATATATATTTGAATTCCAACATCCCGCTCGCGTTTGAATTTCAAATGCCTTGGCAATCTTCGCTCCGAACTCATTTCACAGACACAGTCTCGATACCACTTCGAGGCCTCTTTTAAATATATCTTCAACTGTCACTCGAAGCTCCGTGCTTAGACATGCCCACTCGAAGAACCGCTTCTACCATTCCGAACTGTAACATTCTGCTTTATTCCAACGAAACATCCATATTGCTTCATTTCGAACTGTGTCATCAAAATCTTCAGCCAACAAAATGCCCCTTTAAAATATGTATTTTGATCCTTTGAGAAACACTTATTTTAAATATATTTTCAAGATTTTGATGTGACCTTTGAGTAATCGTAACATTTATTGCGTATGACTCCAATCACGTCAATCACGACGCCTCTTGGATTTCTTAACCGTCTTGAATCAGTATTTCACAGCATGGTGCAATTATAAAACAATGATTATTATTAATCACGCTTATTACCAATACCAGCCTTTACGCCACCTCCTTCTCAATCCAACCCACGACTCCCACGTATCCTAGTCTCAACTTAGTCTTTTATTCTTTTCCACATTCTAAAACTTTTCTTCCTCTCTTCTCACCGAAACCCTAAAACTTCCAACAATCTTCAACAATGTCTTCTACAACATCATCCCAACTGAAGAAAACTTCCAAAAATAAAGGCAAGAACACAGGAATAATAATGGAAAGCAAGGTTGGTACTTATCAAGGTCAATCTGTGCTTATCCCCCAAATGATCTCCAAAGAAAAGGAAATGCTCTACGCCTCTCAGGTACTGATTCCAACTAATGCTGCTGGAAAGAGGTTTGCTCTAATGGGTCCTCTTACAGTCTTTGAAATCATAAAAGATACTAGAAAAATCTTCCATGTCTATTACAACTTTAAACCTTTGTTTAATAAGATGGATATCCCTAAGATAGGCGAGTCTTCTGATTCGACAACCATAGAAACTCCAACCGTTCCCCCAAAAGACCCCTTTGTGTTAGACTACGTGAAGAGCAACTTTAAACCATTCCGATCCTGCCCTACCTCTGACATAGCTTACCAAAACTGGCTTACCAAAGTAGAAGCCAAGAAATCTCAGCAATGGGAGGAATTAGGAATCTATAATTTGATTAAGTTATCGAAACCAGGCTTCACCTATAGTCATCCATTGTTATTTGCTTCCTTATATTTCTGGGACAGCACCTACAACACCTTTCATCTCCCTGGGGGAATGATAACACCCACATTTTTCGATATAGCAGCCATCACTGGTTTGTCACCAGTAGGAGAAACCTATATCCCTGATAATGAAGAACACTCCAGCATTATTGACTTCGAAGTCAAATTAGCCAGTTTTTCCAAATTCATTGGCCATTACCACACTGAAGGAGATAGTGTGTCAGATGTGGAACATATTGCTTTCCTCACTTTATGGTTATCAAGATACGTATTCTGCAGCAGGTCCTTACAGGTAGCAAGCAGGTCCATCCCTCTAGCTAGAGACTTACATGAAAATAGGAGGGTGTGTTTGAGCGAACTGTTGCTTGTTGATCTTTACGAAAGCTTAAGATCAGCCGTTTCGAGTTTGAAATCCCATACTCCCAAAAACATCCTTCTAGTTGGCCCCTTCTGGTTACTCCAATTATGGCTTAATGCCATGTTTGAACCCTCACTATCAACTGCTAACACCGTTGTCGAACAAGATCCAGAGATAGCGGATAGAATTATTGAAGGTACCAGGCTGCGAAAACTCACCCCGAATGATGATAAAGATGACTTCAAGGTCCTCTTCTCAAACTACATCATGATTTTTTCCAAAAGACACAAATTTGAAGAGACCATGGCACCCTTTGCTTCAAGGACTCATGGACCATCATGGTTCACCATGTCTCTTTCAGAAGCAGTTAAAAGCAAAGAAATTCAAGATATCTGGAAAGCCTTTTTGCTTCCTAGATTAATTTCCTCACGAATCACTCCTTCCAAGAATCAAATCTTCCTCTTTGCCTATCAACCTAACTTTGTTTCTAGACAATTTGGCCTGTGCCAACTAATCCCTGAACCTCTGTTCCAAACAGAGAGTGCCATCACTTCTGGTCGAACCTTTAAAGCAAGAGAAGCCAAACTGCAACAGGAACAATATCAAGGCTTCGCTCAATTTGAACTACTACCCTTTGAACCCACACACTTCACAACGAAGGGTTTTCTGGAATGGTGGACTAAGTTCTACCAATCTTATATGTTTGATACCCTCTCCATTCAACAGAAACTAACTGATGCGTTCGATGTACAGGTACACTCCAAGAAAGGTATGTTCACTCACGCCAAAGAGATTAAGGCTTTTCAAAATTATTTCGAAACCACTTATGATCCCACACACTTGGAAACCACTGTGCATCAAGCGGCTGAGACCTTGAAGGAAAAATTTAAAGAAAAAATTTCTAAGCTCAAACTTCCTTCAGGGTTGTCACCTGAGGATAGGTATAGGTTGGCACTCGAAATGCATCCACCTAAATTCCCTAGATTGCCTACCTCAGAACTGGCTCTGGCTTGGTTTCCTCCATACCCTTGGTGGTTCACTTGCAAAGAAATGTTCAAATACCTTCAAAAGAAACCAAAGCCATCTAAGACTGTGACATGGGCTCGTCATTGGCTCCATGATTTCCCAGGACATCTTTGCTATGACCTTTCTGCCATGTCGATTATATCTAATCAAGGCGCAGGTGCGAATGCTTGGGAAAATCCCAAATGTATCTTACTTTCTTCATTTTTAACTTTTACCTTAATTGTTTCGATTTTCAGCCATCAGGATAAAGACCATTGCTTTGAAGTCTAAAGAAGGAAGTACCTCCCAACAATCTGTCGAAACCACTGATGATGTGACCTTATCCATGCCAACAACAACTACTGCAACGACAACAACACCAGTAATAACAACTGTTCCAACTCCACAGGTAATCAATTAGCCCTGATGTTTCGAATAAACTAAATTTCATGATTTAGATCTAACTCATGTTTAAATCTTTTCAGACTAAAAAACTCTCACCAACCACTCCGAAGAAAAGGAAAACAAGCACTACTGGGAAGAATCCCAATGCTGGAGGGAATTCACCAACCGCTTCGAAGAAGAAGCAGAAGAAAGAAGCTTCCAAAGGCGCCGAACCAACTGGCATTTCTGGACTCGATTCCAGAGATGCTGCTCCCTCAACTAAATCCAAAAATCCACCTCCGACCTCCAACGTAATGTTGGAACATATATGAAATTCTGGCAGCAGATACTCAATGTCACAGTGAATGTTATGACACCGTATCTGACTTTCTATAAGACAGTAAAGAACACAGTCAATTGTTTACCCAGTTCAGTGTGAAACAACACCTACTCTGGGGGCTACCAAGCCAGGGAGGAAATCCACTATAAGAGATATTAATTCAGGAATAAACCAACCAGTTTATCTCCTTCACTTAAGACCTACCCAATGCAACTTCAATCTAAGTTCAACTTAAACCTGAGTTCCTACTCACTCCCCCTCAATCACAGCATTGATACTAAACAATTGACTAATGAATTAATGAAGACACTCTTCAGAACATACACTTGATTATGCTTCACAGCTTTTTAATCAAGTAACACAAACACTCGTGCTTCAAAGCTTTGAGTGATACAAAAACTTAACTTGACCTTGCTTCAAAGCTTTAGTCAAGAGACACAAACACTCTTGCTTCAAAGCTTTGAGTGATACACAACCCTTACAATCAAAACCTACTCCAAGTCACTTATCACAATGATACTTGCTTGGATTACAGCAGTTAAAACTATACAGCCCCTAATTGATCTTCTGTCTAAGAGTTAAATTCCAATCAGCTTTCCTGTTGAATATATATGCAGCTGTTTCTTCAGTTAGGGCTTCCACGAAAAGCTAGGGTTAATTAGGGTTAACCTCAAGACTTGGTCACAAGACTTTATCAACCAGATTAGGGTTGAGCTCAGTTAACCTAAAGTCCACGTGAGATTCTATTCTGGAATGTATGAACCAAATTCCTGAAAAATCTCAGAATTAACCAAACTGCATAACTGTTAGATCAGTACAGGATGTCTTAACATCTGTTATGACAACAGAAATCCTGTTTACTGATTTTGGTAGAAAGTGATAAATGTGATCATTTGCAAAATGCTCAGATACACACTCATAAATAGCAGCTACTGTATGCCATTCTTTTTCTGCATAAAGTATCTAATAATCCAGAATGTTATGACATCAGTCATGACATTCACACACCTGGTTTTACCAAAAATACATGCCAATAACTAAACACTTACAAACTCCCCCTTTGGCAGATTTTTGGCTAAAACCCCTAAGCAATCAGAGAATAGAGAGCAGCAGAATGAATATGTCTGCAGAAAAAATAATGTCTACTAAGTAATTAACACAAAATATCTCCCCCTCTTTATCCACAAATAGGCCAAAGATACATGTACTTATATGTTATACAGTCATCCAAATGAGTAATAAAAACAACAACAAAAAATCTGAAATCACTTGCAGCAACAGGAACCAGCAGCAAGCTTGACAACACCACCACACTTTAAGCACTGTCATCTTCAGAGGAGGCACTTTCTTCAACATTGAGCTGATCTTCAGCAACATCCTCTTCCCTTCCTTGTCCTTCAGTCTCCTCCTGTTCTAATCTGGCAATTAGGTTCTCAAGAGTCTTTTTCTTTGTCTCCAGCTCTTTGCAGGTTTCCTTCAGCACAGCTATAACATCAGATGTCTTGGACTGAGTTTTTACAGTTGATGTCTCAGCTGATGTCATGACAATGTCAGGAACATGAGATCCCTGGAATAGCTTATAGTGCAACCCAAGAGCAGGGGCTCTTTTGCATACAGTATCTCTTTCCACCAGAATGTCTGGATACTGAGCAAGGACAATACCACATAGGAGGGAGGGAAAGGCAATAGGGCCTTTAACAGCATAGCTTCCAGCATGTTTTAAAGTTTGATCAAAGATATACCTGCCATAGTCAAATTCAGTCCTAGTTCCAACAGCATAAATGAATCTCCCCAATCCTGTGGAGATGGTTGATTTATGGTTGGTAGGAACCCAATTGGCTGCACCAATCTTGTGCAGGATGGCAAATTTCATGCTTAGCTTGCTAGCATTCAGCTTGCCTTTTAAGGGCCAGCACTTGACTTGTCTTGCAGTGATGGTTTGGCATACTTCATTGTCAGTAACTTCTAGTTCAGGGAAAGCCTCATTTGATCTTCCAAGGAATTTGTTAATTTCAGAGGGAGAGAAATTAACCTTTCTTCCTCTCACATAGACACATTCAAAGTCAGCTGACCTTCCATAAGCACATTCATCAGACAAATTCACTATGAATTCCTTGACAAGATTTTCATAGCATTTGGTAAACTTTACAACAGTATTCATTAGTCCAGCAACTTTGATTAGGTCCATGATTTCCTTACAATCCATGGCACCATTGTTCAGTTCTCTTTCCAAGGATATTCTCTTCAAGCAAACATACTTCCATCTGTTGGCATTTTCAGGGTGGTGAAATGAAATGTTGTCAGTGGGGACTTCAGGAACTTTAGCCATTTTGCTGGAAGGGATTTTCCTTCTGAGAGGAATGTCTTCAGCATCAATTTCAAATTTTGATTCCTCATCAGAATCAGAAGGTTCAGGCTCTTTCCTCTTCTTTGTTATTGGTTGTCTCACAGGCTTTTAGAGACTCCCAGCTTGTACTCGGGTTTTCACCTTCCCTTTGGACAGTCCAGTCTTCACAGTTTCTACACCAGTCTTGCCTTCAGACCTGGTTTTCTTATGAGCAACATCAGCATTATTCTCTTTGGTCAGACATTTTGCAGCATCCTGCTTGCCTTTTCTGTTCATCATTCTCCTAGCTATGCTAGGGTTGATATTTGCAATTAGGTCATTGTCTGAGTAGTCTTCATCCACATCAATGACCGGTGGTTCAACATTCTTCTCTGAAGGGTTCTGGATATCATCAAGATTTTCAGATGATTTCTGAATGTTGTCATTTGGTGTCTCAACATTCTCAGAGACATCTGGATTTACTTCAACATTTGGACTTGCTGATTCTTGATTTAATGGAACAGAAATCCCAGGTACAGAGTGGTTCTCACTCAGAATTCTTGTAACAAGCCTAGCTATTGCTTGATGAACATAAGCTGAGCCTTCCCTATTTGGAACAGAAGATGAAGGTTGAGAGGGATTACCGAATGAAGTAGCTTGAGACCTTCCTGCATGCCTTGTTCTCAGCTTTTTAACCTTAGAGGGGTTAGTTTCCATTACTCTAAGAGGAGTAATCTCCAAGACTTCAGAATCCATGCATGATGTGATTGCCCTATGTGATCGGTGGATCTGGAACTGACTGTTTAAAGCTGGTTCGCGAAATGTCACGGAAGCAAGAGTCGCCACCGTCTTTTATTTTCTCCAATAGGAAAGGACAAAAGCACAGAAAAATTCCTTTAAGAGATCGCTCTCGGTTCGGGAGGTAGGTTATAGAAAGGGAAGGTGTTAGCACCCTTTCTATCCATGGTTATCCATGGGCTCTTAGGTACTTGCTCAATGTGTTTTCAAAAATTGTTTGCTTGCTTTTCAATGTGGGTTTCAAAAATATTCTTTGAAAAGTTTCAGTTCAACTCATACGTCAGAGTGTTTGAAAAGTTTGTTTTGAAAGTTTTTGAAAGTGTGTTGGTGTGAAAAGAGTTTTTGTTTTGTTTGAAATTAGAGCAAGTACCCTTGAGAACCTACCTACCCTAAGGAATTCGTCTGTGTAAATGTCCTTTGAAGTAGTGCCATCCCACCATTGAGAGGTAGGTAGCACCACCGTTGGAGGTGTTCGGGTCAATTCGAGTTTTAGGGACGTGGTGGTCACCAGAGCAACAGTAGGATACCTTAGAAGCTACCCTTATGCCATTGATCCTTTATTTTCCGAGGCAACCGTTTCGAGGCAACTGGATCATGTCATGGACATAAGGACTTACTAAAACGTCCTATACTCGACGACCACCTTTCGAAAGGCAACAGTGAGGCGTACCCTAGGGGTGGTGTGTGCGAATTGTGTGTCATTTTCAGTTTATTGTTTGTCTTGTCATGCATTGGTGATCTAACGATTCGATTTTATTTTTGGGCATTCATTCTTTCATGTCATTGTTTAACAGTTAAATGTGCGGGAATTTAAAGTGCGGAAAAGATAAAAGTCCTACGCTATTACAAAGGCGAGGGTCTACAACGCCAAATTAATCCAGACCCATTTTAAAATAAATTGCAGAAAAGAAATTTCTAATAGTTATTACATGGCTTTGGTACAGGTACATTATATTCACAAAAGAAATAAATGAAACGCGCGAAAAAAGAAAATAATCAAATGCGAGGGCGTTGGACCCTTTAAAGGAATTAAAATAATTAAGTTATCTAAAATTAAAATTAAATGAAAAATGGTATTTTTGTGTTTTTTTAGATTTAAAAGAAAAAGGAAAAAATTAATTAAAATTAAAATGCTAATTCTAATGTTTTTTAAGTTTATTATGAAAATATTGACTTTTAACCTAATTTAACTCTAAATTAATTTATGTACAATTTTTAATTTAATTATTCTGAAATAAAAGGAAAATTAAAAAAGAAAATAAAAGTTATTAAACCTAAACTCTATTTTTTTGGATTTTTAGTTATTAAGAAAGTATTAAAATCTAACCTAAAATGCAACCCTAGTTTAATTATGAAAAATACTAATACTATGGCAAAAAACAAGGAAAGTTAAAAGGAAAAAGTCATTAACCTAATTCTATGTTTTTGTTTTGATTTTTATTAAAAAGGATTAAAGTTGAAAACTTAATTAAACTAAACATTTTACATGTTATTATTTATACAAAAAAACAATATTTAAAATAAAATAATTATTAAAATTTTTGACTTTTCTGATTTTTTTGAATGTTTTTTATGTTTTGTAGAAAAATAAACTAATTAATTAAATAAATAGCAAGTATAAGAAATAAAAGAAAAAATTAAAGAAAGAATAAAAATAAAAATGATAAAGCAAACCAGGGGGGTGTGGTCCCAAATTTGGAGGTGTAGGCCTGGTGATTTTGGTCCATTTGCATTGTGAATTATTGACTTTCTGGATCATATGTGGCTTGTTGACTGGCATCCATGATATGCTTTCATCCTGATCCCTGGATTAGATCTCCAAGACGCGTGGCCAATTGATTCTGAGTGTGTATGGTGAGTCTCAATGTTAGCGTTGCATGGAAACTGGAAATGAAAAATAATATTGAATTTTGCAAGACCTGGGACTTGAACCCAGGTCATTGAGGTTACATGCGCGTGTCCCTGGCCACTGAGCCACTTTGAATTCATTTAATATAATATGGTTAACAAATAATAAATATTAAAACCAACGCCTAATAGTCAAACGCGCGCAAATTTGAATGGACGAACCACGCCTTGCCACGATGCCTTCTTCTTCACATGCCCTGTAAAACAAAACAAATGAGCAACGGTTTTGCAACCGTGGTGTTAGGCAGTCTTTCAAAAAATAGCGATTAGGTCCCTGTAGCTCATAAATTTGTCGCGAGCATATCTTCTTCTTCGTCTCAAAATGCTGAGTTCAACCATGGTGGTCATGGGCCCTAATTTTTCCTCTAGGCAAAATCCCTAATTTGAGAAAACTGTAACCCTAGGATTCGCGCATGGTGGATTCTTATATACAGTGCAAAAACCAAATTGAATATAAGGGTTAGCTTGGAAACATCATATGGAACAAGAATATACTATTGGAATGCAATGAAGATGCTTACAATGGAGAATACGATTTCAAATATTTTGCTGTACAGTTTGAGTTAGGGGTACCAGTTCAGGGAGTTTTGGAAGATGTTTTGAATTGGAACGTGTTCAGTGATCGTCCAGGATGCTTATGGAACAAAAATTAAGGCTTCAAAGATTGTCTAGCACTGATTTCAGATTTGTTTTTTAAGGAGAAATTTTCAATATTCCAAAGCTTGTTTGGGCGCATCTTATGATCTCTTAGGCCTAGGGTTTGACTCAGTGATGATCATGGAATGGAATTGGCTTACTCTTTGGCCTTAATTCATGCTTGTGAGAGAATTGGTCTTAGGGTTTTCACTCTTAACCATTTTTCCTCCTTTTTAGCCAAAACCTAGACCTAGTGTGCAAATGAACCCTAGCCTGATTTCTTGAGTTGGTTCATGATACATAGAAATTGTCCAAGTTCACATGACACTATTCCATTGGTTTTTAAATTTTATTTGAATTTTCAAAGAATTAAAATGAATTAAATCATCAAAACTTAAATAAAATAAAAAAATCAATATTTGGTCTTGAAATTAACCATGGTACACGTGTGTGGCATGACAAGGATGAACCAAGTGGAAAAAATGGGGCCCTTTTGTCAAAAATTGGATTTTCAAAGATAGTTGACTTTTGCTATTTCACAAATATTTCCCAACTTCTACAAGGCATAACTTGCTCAATTTTTAAGCTTTTCACATGTTCTTGGACATTTTGGAAAGGTCTTTGAGTCCTTTAACCAATGCCTTTGGTCCCATGTCATTTTGATTTACCAATCTCAAATTATGGCCTTTGACTTAAAGTCCCTTTTTGTTGACTTTTGAAAATGACCTGTAATGTAGAAATTGATAACTTTTTGTGAGAGCATTTCTTGGACTTGAAGTATGAAGATGAGTTGTAGGAAATGTCTTTCTCTTCAAAATGAGCTTTGGATGGAATTTTTCTGATAATCCATGTGAAAGTTATGCCCTGGTCAATTTCAGTTGACTTTTTCAGCGGTCCAAATATAGCAACTTTTGCATCTTTGATGATTTCTGAGCCAAATTTTGAGAATCATGATCAAGCATTGATCAAATGATGCTTGTGGCTTCAAAATGATATATTGACCAAAAATTTGAACTTTTGACTGTCAAATGACCATTTTGCCCCTACAGTTGACTGTAGTGCAATCTAGGGTTTTGACTGTGCAATTTTGAGCTGAATGCCTTGAAACTTGATATGAGGATGCTTGACCATCTTTGTAAGCATATGAGACTTGATTGGACCTTTGAACACTTCCTTTTCTTGATCAACACACAAACCCTAGTTTTGACTGTATAGGAGACAGTTGACCTGCACAACCCTTGGGGGATTTTATAGCTTGGCTTGGCAATTTCTTGAGGAATATGGGAGGGCAAATTTTGGGGTATAACAGTTGCCCCTGTTCAATCTTCTTAGACCTGAGGATGTAGATTGGCTGACGTGCCTTTCGTAATCCGAGGGTAAAAGATGATTGGACACTAGAGTGCCCGGAAATTTGCGCTCACATGTCAGCAATGATGAGGGAATGGGCTTATAGATGCCATTTGGATGTTTGATTGCGTAGGAGATTCCTTGGCGAGAACCTGCATACCTGCAAAACAGAAAAATGAGTACCTGACACGTCGTAGGAGCTGATGTTTAGATGTGTCCTGACTGGTTACAGGAGCTGAGTCTGGAGCTTCAAACGCTGATGAAGGAACCAGGGATGGTTACTGCCTTAGGTGTCTTTAACTTCAACAACGCTCGTTGAGAAAAATCTTGGGTGTCTTCTACTGGGATAAGAATCAGGGAGATCTTAAGGTCGATCGGACTGAACCAGAGAGGCCTTTGACTGGGTAAGCAATCAGAAAAATCTTGGGATGATTTAACTGAACCAGAGAAGGCCTTTGACTGAACCAGTCTAGGTCTTGAAATGTCTTCAAAGGGATAAGCATCAGGAAAATCTTGGGACGATTTAACTGAACCAGAGAAGGCCTTTGACTGAACCAGTCTAGGTCTTGAAATGTCTTCAAAGGGATAAGCATCAGGAAAATCTTGGGACGATTTAACTGAACCAGAGAAGGCCTTTGACTGAACCAGTCTAGGTCTTGAAATGTCTTCAAAGGGATAAGCATCAGGAAAATCTTGGGACGATTTAACTGAACCAGAGAAGGCCTTTGACTGAACCAGTCTAGGTCTTGAAATGTCTTCAAAGGGATAAGCATCAGGAAAATCTTGGGACGATTTAACTGAACCAGAGAAGGCCTTTGACTGAACCAGTCTAGGTCTTGAAATGTCTTCAAAGGGATAAGCATCAGGAAAATCTTGGGACGATTTAACTGAACCAGAGAAGGCCTTTGACTGAACCAGTCTAGGTCTTGAAATGTCTTCAATGGGATAAGCATCAGGGAGATCTTAAGATTGATCTGACTGAACCAGAGAAGGCCTTTGACTGAACCAGTCTAGGTCTTGAAATGTAGCTTGAGAACTTAACTGGATCTTCCCTGAAAGGTAAAAGTCAGTCATATGCAATGCATGATATGGATCAAGCAATGATGTTCTCAACATAAATGAGATTTGTATGATGCAGTGCGTTATGCATGCTATAATGCTGTATGTGATGTTTATGTATGTTTTCGTCTAGGAAAATGAATCCTTGACGGGTGCCGGGAAGTCGTATCCTGGGCTGATGTCGAAGAATAGATTTTGCTTCCGCTGGGGATGATAGTAGTTGCAAGGATACCGGTAGGAGACAATGACTCCGTTGCGGAATAAACTTGGCGAATGAAAGAATCTGCGGGGAGAAAAGATACTCTAGCGATCATGCTGGAAAGCAATACTCTGTGGGAAGAGTGATGCCTTGCTGAATGTTGATAGTAACTCTGTTGGGATACCGTTGTTGTATTGGAAGTGTGAATTGACTTCGCTGGGGATAGGAAAGAACTACGTTGACGACGACCTTCCCTTGGCTTTTGGCTGAGGATAACCCAGTTATATCCTGTTGAGGAAATAACTCTTTAAATCAAGCCAGACGACGCGTTCGTGTCCTGTGAAGGATAAGCTTCCAGAATTTACTGGGGATAAGCTTACTGCTTGGGGAGATGAATTCCACCTTTCCTGGGGAACTTGGATGGGACTCTCCTGGGGAAGTTTTGATATGCTGGGGAAGAATGCACTGACTTGCTGTCTCACTCTCTGGGGAATTTAAGATGCCTGGTTAGGTTCTTTAACTGAACCTACTTTGGTACCTTGGAGGATAGAACAATTAGACTGCTCAGACAACTCTTTATTGCCCCTGTTTCTAATGTCACCTGCAATTAATTCTTTGTTTCGTATGCAAATATTTATGAGCTAGCAAATTATTGTCAATGCACATATCACAAATTGAACCTTGGACGTTCTTCGCAAAACAAAACGGAAAAGAAAAATAGTTGGCACTTTTAACTGAAAAGTATATTTGTATTGATTTTGAATAGCCTGTGAATAGGCGTTTTGTGTACAAGAGGCTGACGTCCTAGTAAGAGAAACGTCGCCGAGCAAAAGAGTTTATACAAGTTTTGTACAAAAGAAAATAAAACAGCTGTGTGAAAGATGAATGATCCACTGGGTTTCAATTCTGCTATAGCCTTTATAACTCCGAGCGTCTCATCACTTGGTGACCTTGGTTGAAGGTGAGGCTGACTGATCGATGCCATCTTGATGTAGATACCGGATTCTGGATGCAAAGTGATCCAATGAGACATAGTATTACGCTTTTATCCCTAACTTTTGCCTGGACTGCCTTTTCGGGTTTTCAGTCCACCGGGATACCCATTTTTGCCCAAGCCGCCTTTTCAGGTTTTCGACTTGCCGGGTGTACAGATTTTTATTTTCATCCCTTCATTTTGCCCGAACCCTTTTGGTTCGACGGGAAGCCCTTATTTTTGCCTAGGCATGTCAGCCTAGCGGGTCTTTTTTCATGCGTAGTATTTTTTAACTATGTCTGCATTGGCGGGGTGAGGAAGGTCGTCACCATCCATGTTGGTTAATATCATTGCTCCTCCTGAGAACACATGCCTAACCACAAATGGCCCTTCGTACGTAGGGGTCCATTTGCCCCTTGGATCACTCTGAGGAAGGATGATTCGCTTGATCACCAGATCCCCGACTTGATATTCCTGTGGTCTGACCTTTTTGTTAAATGCCCTGATCATTCGTTTCTGATACGTCTGACCATGGCAGATAGCAGCAAGTCTCTTTTCGTCAATAAGGTTGAGTTGATCAAGTCGTGTCTGGATCCAATCATCTTCATTCAGATTTGCATCCTTCATTATCCGGAGAGAAGGAATTTGTACTTCGATCGGCAAGACTGCTTCCATGCCATAAACCAGAGAGAAAGGAGTTGCCCCGGTTGACGTCCTAGCTGAAGTACGATACCCATGCAGAGCGAACGGTAACATCTCGTGCCAATCTTTATACGTTACTGTCATCTTCTGCACGATCTTCTTGATGTTTTTATTAGCTGCTTCTACAGCCCCATTCATCTTCGGTCTGTAAGGAGAAGAATTGTGGTGCTGTATCTTGAACTGTTCGCAGAGCTCAGCAATCATCTTATTGTTCAGATTGGTACCGTTGTCTGTAATAATCCGCTCAGGGACGCCGTACCGACAGATCAGGTTGTGCCGAATGAACCGTGCCACAACAGTCTTGGTTACCGTAGCATAGGATGCTGCCTCAACCCACTTCGTAAAATAATCAATCGCCACTAGGATGAAGCGATGTCCATTGGATGCCGTAGGTTTAATCTCACCAATCATGTCTATGCCCCACATTGCAAATGGCCAAGGCGCAGTCAGAACATTCAGGGGAACCGGAGGAACATGCACCTTGTCTGCATAAACCTGGCATTTATGGCATGTCCTAGAATGTTGGTAGCAATCAGTTTCCATGGTGGACCAGTAATACCCTGCCCGTAGAATCTTCTTTGCCATGGTATGTCCACTGGAGTGTGTACCAAAGGTCCCATCATGTAGCTCTTCCATGATTCTTTCCGCTTCAATCTTATCTACACAACGCAGTAGGGTCGAATCCTGGTTTCGCTTGTACAAGATGCCATTGCTAAGAAAGAACTTGGCTGCAAACCTCCTCAGGAATTTTTTATCATTGACAGATGCTCCCTCAGGGTATTCCTGTGCTTCCAAATATCTCTTTACTTCGTGGTACCAAGGCTTCTCAGTTACCAATTCAGTTTCGAGATCACAACAATATGCCGGTTCGTCCAGTTTCCAGATGATGATCCGGGGAGCTTCATTATCCCATTTAACCTTGAACATTGAAGACATTGTAGCTAACGCGTCCGCCAGCTGATTCTCTTCTCTTGGAAAGTGCTCAAATGTTATCTCTGTGAAGTGGGGGATCAAAGCCAACACACATTCTCTGT
This sequence comes from Vicia faba, assembly GCA_948472305.1. Taxonomy (NCBI): domain Eukaryota; kingdom Viridiplantae; phylum Streptophyta; class Magnoliopsida; order Fabales; family Fabaceae; genus Vicia; species Vicia faba. The sequence goes on along the minus strand of OX451740.1, from coordinate 882,027,458 downwards.
AAGGAATCAAGTTTGGATGTTTCGTATCCCACTCTCCTTTGATCTGATTGATCACGAGAGCGGAATCCCCGAAGACACTCAGAAATTTGATCCTCAGGTCGATCGCAGCTTGAAGACCCATAATACACGCTTCATACTCCGCCATGTTGTTGGTACAGTTGAAACACAGCCGGGCGGTGAGTGGAGTATGAGTGCCTTGTGGAGATACGATTATGGCGCCGATACCATTTCCCAAAGCATTGGAGGCTCCGTCAAAGTGCATAGACCATCGGGATCCTGGTTCAGGTCCTTCATCCGGTCCAGGTATTTCACAGTCAGTTACTATCATAATGCTTTCATCTGGAAACTCGAAGTTCATTGATTGGTAGTCATCCACAGCTTGATGTGCTAGGTGGTCTGCCAATACACTTCCCTTGATGGCTTTTTGGGTCGTGTACTGAATGTCGTATTCCGTCAAGATCATTTGCCATCTTGCAATTCTCCCAGACAGAGCAGGCTTTTCGAATATGTACTTTATAGGATCCATTTTTGAGATTAACAAGGTAGTATGAGTCAGCATATACTGTCTCAGCCGGCGAGCAGCCCATACCAAAGCGCAGCAAGTTTTCTCAAGCAGTGAGTATCGGGTCTCACAGTCGGTAAACTTTTTGCTAAGGTAATAAATGGCATGCTCTTTTCGACCAGACTCGTCATGCTGCCCCAGCACACACCCCATTGCATTATCAAGCACTGTCAGGTAAAGTATCAAAGGTCTCCCTTCCACTGGTGGCATAAGGATGGGTGGTTCTTGGAGATATTCTTTGATTCTGTCAAAAGCAGCCTGACATTCATCGTTCCAACGTACTACCTGATCTTTCTTCAACAGCTTGAAGATGGGCTCACAGGTGGCAGTCAGATGAGAGATGAAGCGAGCAATGTAATTCAGGCGTCCTAGAAAGCCTCTGACTTCCTTCTCCGTTTTAGGAACTGGCATCTCTTGAATGGCTTTGACCTTAGCAGGGTCCACTTGAATTCCTTTATCACTGACCACAAAGCCTAGCAACTTTCCCGATCTTACCTCGAAGGTGCACTTGTTCGGGTTCAACCTCAGCTTGTATAGTTTCAAACGGTCAAACAGTTTCTGCAGATGATCAAGGTGCTCTTCCTCAGTCTGGGACCTAGCGATCATGTCGTCCACATACACCTCTATCTCGTGATGGATCATATCATGAAATAAGGTAACCATGGCCCGTTGGTAGGTTGCCCCAGCATTCTTTAACCCGAACGGCATGACCTTGTAACAGAAGGTGCCCCACTGAGTAACAAAGGTAGTCTTTTCCATGTCTTCAGGTGCCATCTTGATCTGATTGTAGCCTGAAAAACCATCCATGAAAGAGAACACTTTATGCTGAGCTGTATTATCAACAAGGACATCAATGTGGGGTAGAGGGAAGTCATCCTTGGGGCTGGCCCTGTTCAGATCCCTGTAATCGACACACATCCTGACCTTGCCATCCTTCTTAGGTACCGGAACCACGTTAGCAACCCACTGAGGGTAAGAAGTTACTGCAAGAAACCCGGCATCAAACTGCTTCATAACCTCGGCTTTAATCTTCTCAGACATCTCTGGACGCATACGACGGACCTTTTGCTTAACCGGAGGGAAATCTTCTTTAGTTGGTAAGTGATGGACCACAATGTCGGTATCTAATCCGGGCATATCTTCGTAGGACCAGGCAAAGATTTCTTTATAGTCATGCAGCATCTGAGTCAACCGTTGCTTCACGCTGAGTTCTAGGTTGGCACCAATCTTCACCTCTTTCTTGTCTTCCTCCGTACCCAAGTTTATTATTTCCACTGGCTCTTCATGGGGTTGAATTGCCCTCTCTTCCTGTTGTAACAATCTTGCAAGTTCACCAGGCACTTCGCAATCATCTTCACCTTCGTCTGCGGCTAAGTTGATCGGATTTTCGAAGTCATAACCGGCAGTAGCAGAGTCGTTACCAGTGAGATCCAGAGTGGATTGAAACCTGTATGAGTGAGTGTGTGTGTAAATACAGCTGTTTTATAATATGTAAAGAAAGGAAAGAGAAGGAGCGCAAAATTTGAATTGTGAAAAACGTCCAATGCTTTTATTCATGATATATGATAGTGACAAACAAAAGCCCTCATAAATAAAACCACGGTGCCCCGGGTAAGACACCGGGCCATATAGTCTCAAATTATTGTTTATTACAGATCAAAAACAAAGAAATTCATTACTGGGGAACAAAAGTTATGGGAGTAAAATCTTTAGCAGTCCAATTGGTCAATCCACCGTCGGCCGTCGGGTAGATCCAGCTATCGAACTTTGACTCTTCTATTTCATCTTCCTCTCCAATAGCATTCACTCCATGCTGAGTGATGAGCAACGGAGGTCTTCCAATTCTTGCCTTGCGCACCGCTTTCTGAGCTTCCGTGGTGAAACCCAACCCAAACTTGTTAGTCTTAGGAGTAAGATCAGGGAGCCTGCCCCAATTTGCACATTCACCTTTTTCGATCACAGCCCGGGCGTCCTTTAAGGAGGCCATCTTCATAGGAGAAACCTCTTCATCTTCTGTTGTTGCCAAGGTTGGTGGTACCTCCTCAAAATGTTGAAAGGGGGTTTCAATGAACTCCCCATCCATTTCCACATATCTGAAAGAGTTGAGGTGGCTGACCATGTATTCCTCCTCCCCTTGCACTGTTACGATCCTCCCCCTGACCGGGTACTTGAGCTTCTGATGCAATGTGGAGGTCACTGCTCCAGCCTTGTGGATCCATGGGCGACCCAGCAAACAAGAATAGGACGGATGGATATCCATCACATAGAATTTTGAATCAAATACTTGTGACCCAACCCTGATTGGGATGTCCACTTCACCATGCACCATTCTTTTGGACCCGTCAAAGGCCCGGACAACAATGCTACTTGGTTTGAGCTCTAGACCCTCACAGTCCAGCCTATCCAGAGCCTTCTTGGGCAGCACATTTAATGAAGAACCTGTGTCAACCAGCACATGAGCAAGAGTAGTGCCCCTGCATTCAATGGAGACATGCAGGGCATCATTATGGTTCTTCCCCTTTGCTGTCAGATCGGCATCAGAGAAACCCAGGCCATTATCAGCAGTTAGGTTGGCCACACAATCGGTGAACTGGTCAGCAGTCGTATCTTGGGGTACATGGGCAGTCTTTAAGAAAGCAATCAGAGCCTTTGCATGGGCCTCTGAACACAGCAGCAGTGACAACATGGAGATTTTAGAGGGGGTGTGCCCCAGCTGTTCCACAACATTGAAATCACTTTTCTTTATTATCTTGAGAATTTCTTCCATTTCCTGCTTGGAAGCCTCAACAATGGTCTTTGGTGCCTCCGTCCTGGCAGGCACATCAGCAGCAACTCCCTTGCCCCGAGTATCAGATGACTCAGCAGCAGGGGTGGATACTTGGTCAGAAGGAGAAACAGGCACTCTGGCGGGTGTGAAGATCAAAGGCCTATGAATTGCTGGAGGAGCAATGTCTGGCGAGAACAGTCTTCCACTACGAGTGACTTTAGCAGGCCCAGTGATGTTGGAGACACCAGTATCAATGTTGCACTCTTGTTTCACACCCAGAACATAAACATCTGCCCCATAGTGCCATGGGACAGCCTTATCAGATTTGTAGGGTATAGGCCCCGGAACAGTAATGGTGATGGGAACATTCTTGTGAACTGACAAAATTTGTATAGGCTTCTTTGAAGGAGCCTCGGAATGGTTGTTGAAGATGGTAACGATTGACACTTCTTCAACAGGAGCAGCAGGAACAACAGTCTTTTCGAACAAAATCTCTCTACTATCTATCAGGTTTTGGATGCCTGACCTCAACAGAGAACAACCAGCAGGGGAAGCAACACATAGAGAGCAACTTTCGCCACATCCCGGAAATAAACCGGCTAGCAACAGATTCCTCTTGACCATCAGCAACGGAGTAGCAACATCATCCACCGAAGCTACATACAAATTATCCTCAACAGCATTCACTCCATGCTGGGGCATGGGAGCATTTACAACATTCGGCTTCTCGGGCGCCTCAAACTGTATCTCCTTTGCATCAATGAGATCTTGAACCTTATTTCTTAGGGCCCAACAGTCATCTGTGTTATGCCCCGGGCTATCAGAGTGATAAGCACAGCGAGCATTTGGATTGAACTTGGGGGATGCAGTGTTGGGAAACTTTGGAGCCTCCTTGACAGTCACTAAATTGGTGGATAGCAACTGTGGCAGGATCTGTGATAAGGTCATGCTTAACCGGGTAAACTCTCTCCGGGGTCTTTCAAACTTTTGTGGATTAGTTGGCCGAGGAGCGGCAGCAGGTTTGGCAATCATTACCGCACTGACAGATTGGCGGTGCTCAGGTCGCTCTGTTCTCCGGGAGTTATATACAGCACTAGCCTCCTTTTTGAAGGGTTTCTTCTCAGTACTGGAGGAGGCAACTTTCTGTATCTTCCCCGATTTTATACCGGCCTCAATCCTTTCACCAGTCAGGATTAGATCGGTAAACCCAGCAGAGGAATTACCAATGAGATGGTTGAAAAATGGACCAGATAAGGTCCCCAAGAACATATCTACCAGCTCCCGATCCGTCAATGGTGGCTGCACCCTGCCAGCCAGGTCTCTCCATTTTTGAGCGTACTCCTTAAAACCTTCACCCGACCCTAGCGACATACCCTGGAGTTGGGTACGCGTAGGAGCGAGGTCGGCATTATACTGATACTGCTTGTAAAAAGCAGTGGCCAGATCCTCCCAGTTACGAATGCTGATTCCATCTAGCTGATAGAACCAATCGAGGTGAGTCCCTGAAAGACTCTCCTGGAAGAAGTGGATCCAAAGGTTCTTGTCTGCTGTGTAAGGCTGGATCTTCCTTACATAAGAACGAAGGTGCATCTTGGGACAGGAAGCCCCATCATACTTCACGAAGGCAGGTGTTTTGAACTTATGTGGGATCACCACTCCAGTAGATAACCCCAAGTCTCCGAAATCCAATCCAGGTACCCGTTGAACTTCCACAGCCTTTAATCTGTCTTCCAGCTGTTTGTACCGGTCTTCAGCAGGAGGGTACTGTTCGTCGTTGAAGTCTGTTTCAGTATCAGAACCTACGGGAGTAGGGACCTCCCTTTCTTGGTGACTACCTTCCGTCACAGATGGAGGAGTCCTTTCAGCTTCAACCAAAGTGTTCCCGAGTCTGCGCCCAGTGTTAAATAGCACAGTCCTCCTCTTCTTCTTAGTCTTCTTCAGCAGCATGGTCTTCAACTCTTGTTGACCCTGAGCCAAGCCCTTGATCAGCTCCTGAAATTGGGCGTTTTGCGCCTGAAACTGGACGTTCTGCGCCTGAAGAGCCTTGATAGCCGCATCGGTTGATGATTCAGGATGGTTCATGATGCTGAAATAAACAGCGAAGAACGGTAAACAACCTGAAAAGAAGAGTATTTATGATGCACATGATGAATGATATGTGTTTATGCAATGCATTCAAGAGTTCGAAAATTCAAGTTTGTTGTAGACCAAAAGGAACACACTTTATTATTAAGAAAATCATTGTTTGATACATCAAAGCCTCATGGGCAAAAGTACAAAAAGATCAAATCACATCCAAAATATGTTGCGCATCTTCTTTGGAGCTATGTAAGTGTTGAGACTCCTTTCCTCGTGCAACAGGCGGGTGAGCTCCAAGACCTTCTTTTCACTGGCATACAAACTAGTCTCAAGAGAATTCCTCTCTTCTTTAAGCTGGATCCAACTCTTCTGCATCTCTTCCCAGGATGTGGGCATATCAGGGTGCTGAATAACATGAGACACCTCTCCTTCCAAGGCAGGCTCTTTGATTACTGGAAGCATGTGAGGGTAAGGCATTACTAACTTCTGAGAGCGGGCTCGTACCCACTTAAGGTAAGGCTCCAAAGGGATGGAGTTCCTGTGCCCCAGTGTCTTGCTGTCTATCCTACTAGGCATCCTCCAAGCTCTGATAAATCTCTGGCGAAGTCCTTGAGTATCGTTGTCGAAGTCAAAAACTATGTCAGGAATCAACATGTCATGAGGACCATCCCTCCGAGCATAACCAAATTGTCTCCAAGCCAGGCATGGACTATAAGTAATACCCCCTCTGATTCCAAGTAAAGGAACATTAGGATACTCCCCGCAACGATCAATGATAGTGACATCTTCTCTGGACCTAGGGCACCAATGTATATCTGCATGTGTAAGGGTCATCAACCGTTGTGACCATCTCAAACCCCGCTCGTTCTTCAGGACTGATTGTGGAAGGTGCGAAATAAACCACTTTCCCAGGAGGGGAGTGCAACACATAAGGACACCTCTTTTTCTCATGGTTCGAGTGTAACATGAGTGAAGGAGGTCTCCCAGCAACGTAGGTATAGGATTCCTGGACATAAAGATCTGGACAGCACTGATATCAATGAGCTGATCTGGGTTAGGGAACAACACCAAACCATAAACAAGAAGGGCCACAACCTTTTCAAAAGCTTGTAAGTTAAGAGAGTTCCAACATTCATAGGCCTTTTCAAACAGAAACCTGGCTAAGAACCCTTTGATACCACTTCTAACTTCCCAATGTCCCTTGAGGTCAGATGACTGCAGGTGCAAGGCTTTAGCAATCTCTTCAAGCTTAGGTTCCTTTTCTGTACCGTTGAAGGGTAGCTGATCAAGGATAGGGATCTTCAGGAGTCGGGAGAACTCCTCCAATGTAGGTACCAACTGATAGTCCAAGAAGGTGAAACAGTGATGCAGAGGGTCAAAGAATTGGAACAGGACTTTTATCATATCTTCCTCAATGTTGGTGTTGACCAAGCTGATGAGGCTTCCATGCCTTTCACTGAATGAAGAGTTCTCAGGAATCCTGGATGTAAGCTCCTTAAGCTGAGGAGGGATCCTTACAAGACTGATTGGAATTGTCTTTCTACGAACAGTTTCCATGTCCTACAAAACAAGAACAAAGATGAAAATTCGAACCCCTGAAATGGTTAGTTAATGCATATGATGCTGGATGATGTCATGATGCTATGATTAAACACAGATATTTACAAAGACAAACATGTAAGGCACACAAGGCACACAAGACAGGCCCTTAAGGTTTAAGGCCAGCATGAGGTCTGGGTAGTACCCTCTTGAAGTTGGTGGGTTCATCCTGTCCTAATCAAAGTAACCGGGTTCTAAGGTTCCCAATATCACGGGATTGCTTTCATTGTTCATCGTTTCGATTTAGCCACTGAACTGGCGACCGAAATATTCCAGGAAAGCAACCCTCAATTGAGTGTAGTATCGAGTATCAACCAATCTCGGACTGCACCAAAGTCAGTTATCTCACTACCCTAAAGAGGCCAAGATGGTTCAATTAAGGTTCCTAAGGTCTGTTGATGCTTCATGACACCACATGGAGGCCCCGTACTCTCCTTGACTGACTCAAGGGTTACCGGTACACACCAAAATGCCACATCAACGTAGCAGACTGTTTCAACCATGTCGGTATACCCCGCACAGTTCCCTCACAGCCTTGTTGCTACTTTCTAAGAAGGTATTCCCAGATCCGGGTTAGGATCTATAGAACTCCCAAGCAACCCACAATAATAAAGCATACAAGGAAAGCAATTGAAAACACAATGATCTTAGTCCTAAGGTACACCTCACTTTAAGTTTATCCCCAGCAGAGTCGCCAGTTCTGTGATCGGTGGATCTGGAACTGACTGTTTAAAGCTGGTTCGCGAAATGTCGCGGAAGCAAGAGTCGCCACCGTCTTTTATTTTCTCCAATAGGAAAGGACAAAAGCACAGAAAAATTCCTTTAAGAGATCGCTCTCGGTTCGGGAGGTAGGTTATAGAAAGGGAAGGTGTTAGCACCCTTTCTATCCATGGTTATCCATGGGCTCTTAGGTACTTGCTCAATGTGTTTTCAAAAATTGTTTGCTTGCTTTTCAATGTGGGTTTCAAAAATATTCTTTGAAAAGTTTCAGTTCAACTCGTACGTCAGAGTGTTTGAAAAGTTTGTTTTGAAAGTTTTTGAAAGTGTGTTGGTGTGAAAAGAGTTTTTGTTTTGTTTGAAATTAGAGCAAGTACCCTTGAGAACCTACCTACCCTAAGGAATTCGTCTGTGTAAATGTCCTTTGAAGTAGTGCCATCCCACCATTGAGAGGTAGGTAGCACCACCGTTGGAGGTGTTCGGGTCAATTCGAGTTTTAGGGACGTGGTGGTCACCAGAGCAACAGTAGGATACCTTAGAAGCTACCCTTATGCCATTGATCCTTTATTTTCCGAGGCAACCGTTTCGAGGCAACTGGATCATGTCATGGACATAAGGACTTACTAAAACGTCCTATACTCGACGACCACCTTTCGAAAGGCAACAGTGAGGCGTACCCTAGGGGTGGTGTGTGCGAATTGTGTGTCATTTTCAGTTTATTGTTTGTCTTGTCATGCATTGGTGATCTAACGATTCGATTTTATTTTTGGGCATTCATTCTTTCATGTCATTGTTTAACAGTTAAATGTGCGGGAATTTAAAGTGCGGAAAAGATAAAAGTCCTACGCTATTACAAAGGCGAGGGTCTACAACGCCAAATTAATCCAGACCCATTTTAAAATAAATTGCAGAAAAGAAATTTCTAATAGTTATTACATGGCTTTGGTACAGGTACATTATATTCACAAAAGAAATAAATGAAACGCGCGAAAAAAGAAAATAATCAAATGCGAGGGCGTTGGACCCTTTAAAGGAATTAAAATAATTAAGTTATCTAAAATTAAAATTAAATGAAAAATGGTATTTTTGTGTTTTTTTAGATTTAAAAGAAAAAGGAAAAAATTAATTAAAATTAAAATGCTAATTCTAATGTTTTTTAAGTTTATTATGAAAATATTGACTTTTAACCTAATTTAACTCTAAATTAATTTATGTACAATTTTTAATTTAATTATTCTGAAATAAAAGGAAAATTAAAAAAGAAAATAAAAGTTATTAAACCTAAACTCTATTTTTTTGGATTTTTAGTTATTAAGAAAGTATTAAAATCTAACCTAAAATGCAACCCTAGTTTAATTATGAAAAATACTAATACTATGGCAAAAAACAAGGAAAGTTAAAAGGAAAAAGTCATTAACCTAATTCTATGTTTTTGTTTTGATTTTTATTAAAAAGGATTAAAGTTGAAAACTTAATTAAACTAAACATTTTACATGTTATTATTTATACAAAAAAACAATATTTAAAATAAAATAATTATTAAAATTTTTGACTTTTCTGATTTTTTTGAATGTTTTTTATGTTTTGTAGAAAAATAAACTAATTAATTAAATAAATAGCAAGTATAAGAAATAAAAGAAAAAATTAAAGAAAGAATAAAAATAAAAATGATAAAGCAAACCAGGGGGGTGTGGTCCCAAATTTGGAGGTGTAGGCCTGGTGATTTTGGTCCATTTGCATTGTGAATTATTGACTTTCTGGATCATATGTGGCTTGTTGACTGGCATCCATGATATGCTTTCATCCTGATCCCTGGATTAGATCTCCAAGACGCGTGGCCAATTGATTCTGAGTGTGTATGGTGAGTCTCAATGTTAGCGTTGCATGGAAACTGGAAATGAAAAATAATATTGAATTTTGCAAGACCTGGGACTTGAACCCAGGTCATTGAGGTTACATGCGCGTGTCCCTGGCCACTGAGCCACTTTGAATTCATTTAATATAATATGGTTAACAAATAATAAATATTAAAACCAACGCCTAATAGTCAAACGCGCGCAAATTTGAATGGACGAACCACGCCTTGCCACGATGCCTTCTTCTTCACATGCCCTGTAAAACAAAACAAATGAGCAACGGTTTTGCAACCGTGGTGTTAGGCAGTCTTTCAAAAAATAGCGATTAGGTCCCTGTAGCTCATAAATTTGTCGCGAGCATATCTTCTTCTTCGTCTCAAAATGCTGAGTTCAACCATGGTGGTCATGGGCCCTAATTTTTCCTCTAGGCAAAATCCCTAATTTGAGAAAACTGTAACCCTAGGATTCGCGCATGGTGGATTCTTATATACAGTGCAAAAACCAAATTGAATATAAGGGTTAGCTTGGAAACATCATATGGAACAAGAATATACTATTGGAATGCAATGAAGATGCTTACAATGGAGAATACGATTTCAAATATTTTGCTGTACAGTTTGAGTTAGGGGTACCAGTTCAGGGAGTTTTGGAAGATGTTTTGAATTGGAACGTGTTCAGTGATCGTCCAGGATGCTTATGGAACAAAAATTAAGGCTTCAAAGATTGTCTAGCACTGATTTCAGATTTGTTTTTTAAGGAGAAATTTTCAATATTCCAAAGCTTGTTTGGGCGCATCTTATGATCTCTTAGGCCTAGGGTTTGACTCAGTGATGATCATGGAATGGAATTGGCTTACTCTTTGGCCTTAATTCATGCTTGTGAGAGAATTGGTCTTAGGGTTTTCACTCTTAACCATTTTTCCTCCTTTTTAGCCAAAACCTAGACCTAGTGTGCAAATGAACCCTAGCCTGATTTCTTGAGTTGGTTCATGATACATAGAAATTGTCCAAGTTCACATGACACTATTCCATTGGTTTTTAAATTTTATTTGAATTTTCAAAGAATTAAAATGAATTAAATCATCAAAACTTAAATAAAATAAAAAAAATCAATATTTGGTCTTGAAATTAACCATGGTACACGTGTGTGGCATGACAAGGATGAACCAAGTGGAAAAAATGGGGCCCTTTTGTCAAAAATTGGATTTTCAAAGATAGTTGACTTTTGCTATTTCACAAATATTTCCCAACTTCTACAAGGCATAACTTGCTCAATTTTTAAGCTTTTCACATGTTCTTGGACATTTTGGAAAGGTCTTTGAGTCCTTTAACCAATGCCTTTGGTCCCATGTCATTTTGATTTACCAATCTCAAATTATGGCCTTTGACTTAAAGTCCCTTTTTGTTGACTTTTGAAAATGACCTGTAATGTAGAAATTGATAACATTTTGTGAGAGCATTTCTTGGACTTGAAGTATGAAGATGAGTTGTAGGAAATGTCTTTCTCTTCAAAATGAGCTTTGGATGGAATTTTTCTGATAATCCATGTGAAAGTTATGCCCTGGTCAATTTCAGTTGACTTTTTCAGCGGTCCAAATATAGCAACTTTTGCATCTTTGATGATTTCTGAGCCAAATTTTGAGAATCATGATCAAGCATTGATCAAATGATGCTTGTGGCTTCAAAATGATATATTGACCAAAAATTTGAACTTTTGACTGTCAAATGACCATTTTGCCCCTACAGTTGACTGTAGTGCAATCTAGGGTTTTGACTGTGCAATTTTGAGCTGAATGCCTTGAAACTTGATATGAGGATGCTTGACCATCTTTGTAAGCATATGAGACTTGATTGGACCTTTGAACACTTCCTTTTCTTGATCAACACACAAACCCTAGTTTTGACTGTATAGGAGACAGTTGACCTGCACAACCCTTGGGGAATTTTATAGCTTGGCTTGGCAATTTCTTGAGGAATATGGGAGGGCAAATTTTGGGGTATAACACCCTAGAATCTCGATCAGAGGATGAGGATGAAACAGTCGTCTTGGAAGAGGATGATGTTTGAGACATTTTAATAGTCTTAGAAAACCAGTAGCAACGAGAGAGAAATCTTTGATTGAGAGAATGGGATTTGTTGCAGAGCCGAGAGAGGAAGGAGGTAAAAGAGTGTCTATTCAACTTCTTAATAATTTTGAAAGAAATGGGAAAACATATGATTAACCCAATCAAAATAGACTTAACAAAAACAACTCCTTCAACCCTTGTTTTAAGCAAAATTAATTGCTACAATTCCTCATGTTGGCAAATACCCAACTTGCCCCTCAAATTTTCAAATTGATTTGCATCAAGAGCCTTGGTAAAAATGTCAGCCAACTGTAGCTCAGTGGCAACATGTTCCAGTTTAATCGTCTTCTCCTCTACAAGGTCTCTGATAAAGTGATGTATAATGTCAATATGCTTGGTCCTGCTATGCTGAATAGGGTTCTTGGAAATGTTGATTGTACTCAGATTGTCACAGTACAATGTCATAACATCTTGTGTGACATTATACTCAGTAAGCATCTGTTTCATCCAGATCATTTGAGAACAGCTACTACCAGCTGCAATGTATTCAGCTTCAGCAGTAGAGAGAGACACACAGTTCTGTTTCTTGCTGAACCAGGAGACCAGATTATTTCCTAAGAAGAAACATCCTCCAGAGGTGCTTTTTCTATCATCAGCACTTCCAGCCCAATCAACATCACAATAACCAGTCAGAGTTGGTTCACAACCATGAGAGTACAGCAAGCCATAGTTGTAAGTTCCACTTACATACTTCAAAATTCTCTTCACTTGGTTAATATGACTGACTTTAGGATCAGCTTGGTATCTTGCACAAACTCCAACTGCAAAAGCAATGTCAGGTCTGCTGGCTGTTAAGTACAACAGACTTTCTATCATGCTTCTGTATAGGCTTTGGTCCACCTTAACCCCACTTGAATCTTTGGATAGCTTTAAATGAGTAGGTGCAAGAGTCCTTTTGTGACTGGCATTCTCCATACCAAACTTCTTGACAATGTTCTTTGCATACTTGCTTTGAGTTAGAAAAATTGAGTCCTCCATCTGTGAGACTTGCAGTCCAAGAAAATAAGTCAGTTCTCCCATGAGACTCATTTCGAATTCAGCCTGCATCTGGTCAGCAAAATGTTTAACCATTTGTTCTGACATTCCCCCAAACACTATGTCATCAACATATATTTGAGCCACCATTAACTTCCCTCCTTCATTTTTGACAAAGAGGGTTTTATCCAAGCCTCCTTTTCTGTATCCTTTGTCTGAGAGAAATTTTGTTAGCCTGTCATACCATGCTCTAGGAGCTTGTTTCAGGCCATATAAAGCTTTCCTCAATTTGTAGACATGATCAGGGTGGTTTGGATCCACAAAACCTTTAGACTGTTCCACATAAACTTTCTATAAGACAGTAAATAAAAAAGCAGTAAAGAACACAGTCAATTGTTTACCCAGTTCAGTGTGAAACAACACCTACTCTGGGGGCTACCAAGCCAGGGAGGAAATCCACTATAAGAGATATTAATTCAGGAATAAACCAACCAGTTTATCTCCTTCACTTAAGACCTACCCAATGCAACTTCAATCTAAGTTCAACTTAAACCTGAGTTCCTACTCACTCCCCCTCAATCACAGCATTGATACTAAACAATTGACTAATGAATTAATGAAGACACTCTTCAGAACATACACTTGATTATGCTTCACAGCTTTTTAATCAAGTAACACAAACACTCGTGCTTCAAAGCTTTGAGTGATACAAAAACTTAACTTGACCTTGCTTCAAAGCTTTAGTCAAGAGACACAAACACTCTTGCTTCAAAGCTTTGAGTGATACACAACCCTTACAATCAAAACCTACTCCAAGTCACTTATCACAATGATACTTGCTTGGATTACAGCAGTTAAAACTATACAGCCCCTAATTGATCTTCTGTCTAAGAGTTAAATTCCAATCAGCTTTCCTGTTGAATATATATGCAGCTGTTTCTTCAGTTAGGGCTTCCACGAAAAGCTAGGGTTAATTAGGGTTAACCTCAAGACTTGGTCACAAGACTTTATCAACCAGATTAGGGTTGAGCTCAGTTAACCTAAAGTCCACGTGAGATTCTATTCTGGAATGTATGAACCAAATTCCTGAAAAATCTCAGAATTAACCAAACTGCATAACTGTTAGATCAGTACAGGATGTCTTAACATCTGTTATGACAACAGAAATCCTGTTTACTGATTTTGGTAGAAAGTGATAAATGTGATCATTTGCAAAATGCTCAGATACACACTCATAAATAGCAGCTACTGTATGCCATTCTTTTTCTGCATAAAGTATCTAATAATCCAGAATGTTATGACATCAGTCATGACATTCACAGACCTGGTTTTACCAAAAATACATGCCAATAACTAAACACTTACAATATAGATAGCAACCTTTCCTCTAAGAATCCACAGGTAAATTGAACTCGAATTTTTAACAAAAATAGTTATTCATTACCTTGGTGCATGCTCTTAATATTCTTTGTCTTTGTAGGACATTTCGAACCCAACTCCTATTACTTCGACTTCTCCATCAAAGACTGCTGCTCCCATCAACTCTTCTCCTCACGGGGACTCCAGTAACCTGGTGTAAAACAAAGGATCCTCCAACATGGCGGATGCGACTGGGGCTTCAGAGCAACAAGACGACCAAAGCAATTCCCCTCCTTTGAAAGAAACGAATGAAGCAACGCTTCATGAGTCTGCAGAGATTTTACCAGAAACTTCTCTTCAAAAGTCTCCTCTCGAAACCCTTCAAGAGAACCCAAAGGACATTCATGCTGAAGAGGAGAAGGCTGATTCTGATCAAGAGAACGAAGAATCTGCAGAAGAAGGATCCGAGGAAGAAGATGCCCAGAATGGTTCGACTGCTGGAACAGAGTCAGATGCCAATAGCAGTGAGAACAATGATATCGAAGTGGTGGATCTGGTTGATAATGAAGAAGGCAATGAGCAGGAAACAAGTGAAGGCGATGGTGACCAGACCGATGAGCCTATGGAAGTCGAAATGGATGTAACTCCCTTGCGCATGGAACTTCCTCAATCGTCTCAATCTCAAATGACTGAAGATGAGCTAGCTCTCCTAAGACAAAATGACCCAATTGGGTATATGAAGGCTAAACTAGCTCAAAGGGACGTTCCTCTTGCTAGGGCTGGCACTAGTTCGACTATCAATCCATTGCCCTCAGATGATAGAGTTGTACTCCTTAATAGAATTAGGAGAACAATCCTTGATGTGGACTTGTTCGAAGTGCTCAAGAAGGATAGTACAGCTTGCTATACCATGAAGGAGCTACTTACGCAAGTTAACCTCGCCATCTGCTCTTTGCCAGTCAGTACCATATTATTCGATCTCCAATCTCTGTTAGATAACGTGACTGGGTGTCTCCTTCAAGACGAATTTGCTACTATAAAGGTCCAAGAGAAACGAACTGCCATGGACGCTGCTTATGAGCATGCTTCGAAGCTCTCTAAAGAAGCTGAAGACCAAGCCATGCAAATAAAGCAAGCCAAAACTGACTATGAAGCTCGAGCTCAGTCTATTCTTCTCTGGGAAAAGCAAATTCAAGAGCTTCAACAAAAGGTTAAGGAGGCTCAACAACAACAATTGGCCTATGAAACCAATACTGCTGGCAATCAGTTCGAAGAGCTCCTCAACAAAGGACTTACAGAAATGGAAGCAGCAGAGCAACTTAAGGGAGAAGTAGCTACCCTGGAAGGAGCAAGGCGCTTTACTCAACAAAGGCTTGAGTCCTTTCGGAGTACTTTTAATAGATTGAGGAACAATGCCTATTTTTAAATCTCTGATTATTTAATTAGTTTTGAATCTTGGCTGAATTTTGGTCTGTAATATCCAAACAACGCCATTTTGGCAATCTATATTACCATTTTGGAATTCCTTTATGATGTTTCGATTATGTTGTTATTATTCGAATCTCCTGCAGGCGTGGCTTATATTTATTTAAATATTTCCCATTAACCTTTAGTATTCTCTTATCATCAGTCAACTCTTCGATTTCATATGCATTGTTTGAAAATATCTTTACTATTCGAAAAGGTCCTTCCCAATGAGGTGACCATTTACCTAATGTTTTATTTTTCTTGTCCATGGGCAATATGACTTTCCAGACTAAGTCATTAATAGTGAATGCTTTTCCTTTCACCCTTTTGTTATATGCCCTGGCTACCCTTTCCTTTTGTCTCATTAGGATTTCCAATGCATGCAATCTAACTTCATCTAACTCAACTAACTCATTCATCATCATCTCCCAATATAATGCAGATGGGATCTCGCTTTGTCTTTGAATTCGAACTGATTGTAGATGAATTTCCACTGGTAGAACTGCATCATAACCAAATGTTAGTTGGAAAGGCGTGGTGTTAGTAGCTTCTTTAGGAGATGTTCTACAGACCCATAGTATTTGGTCCAAAGTCTTGTGCCAGTTCCTTGGCTTTTTACCAACATGTTTCTTAATTAACCATATTATCACTTTATTGGCTGCTTCGACCTGACCATTTGTTGAGCATAATATGGTGTTGACGTTAGTAATCTAAACCCCATCTCTTGAGCAAATTCTTGCATCTTCTTACCAGTAAACACAGAACCTTGGTCTGTGGTTATGCTCTCTGGCAATCCAAACCTATAGATAATTTGTTTCTGTATGAACTCGATAATAGCCTCTTGATCAGCAGCTATTAATGATATTGCTTCTATCCATTTGGTAAAATAATCTATTCCTACCAAGATATATTTCTGTCCTTTAGACGAAGCAGGAATTATTTCTCCTATTAAATCTAATGCCCATCCTCTAAAGGGCCATGGTTTAATGATCGAATGTAACTCACTTGCAGGAGCATGTTAAATACCTGCATGCTTCTGGCATTCTTCACACCCTTTAGCAAAGTCTATACAATCTTCGAGCATGCTGGGCCAATACATGCCATATCGAAATAACAACCATTTCATTTTATGACCTGCTTGATGTGCCCCACATGCCCCATTGTGGACTTCTGACAATGCTAAGTATGCCTCACTTTCTCCTAGGCATTTCAGTAATACGCCTTCCTGGGTCTTTTTGAACAATTCATTTCCCATGAGGACATATGATAATGCTCTATATTTTATCTTCCTATCAACATTCAAAGTTGGATTTGTTAAATAACTCACAAGTGGACTTCACCAATCTGCATTTGATAAGGTGTCTATGGCTAGTACTTCGAATCCCTGTTTATCAGCATAACCTAATTTTATATTCTCTAGATCTGATGGTATGAATCTAGTAGCCATAACTCTTCCTCTTAATTCGACCAAATCCTCAAAGTTTTTGGTAGAAACTTTATAACCTGAAGCCAACTGTGCTAAGTCATTTGCTTCTTGGTTTTCTATTCTTGGTATGTGTTGAATATCCATGTATTCGAATTTTCTAAGTAGCCTGTTAACTATGACGAAGTATGTCATCATATTTTCCTTTATGCATTTGTACTCCTTTGTTATTTTCTTGACTACTAACTCTGAGTCTCCTTTAATTTCGACTCTAGTTGCCCCCAATTCCAACAAAGCTTCAAGTCCAACAATAAGCGCTTCGTACTCAGCTTCGTTGTTCGAGCAACGAGGACCATCTAACTTATACTTGAATTTTGTTGGAATTCCTTCAGGAGAAATTATAAGAACTCCAACACCACTACCATCCCTGTGGGTCGAACCATCAAAGTATAATTTCCAAGGTTGCATTTCAACGTAACCCATGACAGTCTTTTCGACCAGTGAATGGTCCACAATGAAATCAGAAATTACCTGACATTTCACAGCTCTTAAAGGCATGAAAGTCAAAGAATATTCTGTTAAGGCTAAAGCCCATTTACCAACTCTACTATGCATTATTGGTTTCGAAAGCATGTGTTTGATAACATCGAAATGAGATGAAACATAAACATCAATAGGCTTTATATAATACTTAAGTTTCATACAAGAAAAGTACAAACAGAGACATAGCTTTTCTATATTGCTATATCTAGTCTCTGCATCATTAAATACCCTACTTAAATAATACATGGCTCTTTCGATGTCATTGCTATCTTTTTGTGCTAACATACTACCTATACTAACTTCAGAGGCGGATATGTACAATCTCATGGGCTTTCCCCATGAAGGTGGAGACAAGATGAGAGGCTGAGAGAGATATCTTTTTATCTTGTCAAATGCCTCCTGATGAGCTTCGTTCCACTCGAAGGGTTGGCCTTGCTTCAAACGAAGCAACGGAGAGAAAGCTTGGGTTCTTCCACTTAGATTCGAAATGAACCTTCTGAGAAAGTTAATCTTCCCTAACAAAGATTGCAGCTCCCTTTTTGATGTAGGTGCTTTTGCCTCCATTATGGCTTTGGTCTTATTTTGGTTGATCTCGATTCCTTTTTTATGAACCAAAAAGCCAAGGAAATCTCCAGCCTGCACAAAAAATGCACATTTAAGGGGGTTCATTTTTAAGCCATGTTTTCTCATTCGTTCGAATGATTGGCTCAAATGATGCAAATGGGTTTCTGCAGATATAGATTTGATGACTATATCATCAATATACACCTGCATAAAGGTGTCAATGAAATCATGGAAAATCGAATTCATTTCCCTTTGATAAGTTTCCCCAGCATTTTTTAAACCAAAAGGCATCACTACCCATTCGTAGGTGCCTAAGGCTCCTGGGCAACGAAATGCTGTCTTAGAAACATCTTCTTCAGCAATAAAAATCTGATTGTACCCAGAGTATCCATCTAACATACTTAAATATTTGAATCCTGCAGCAGAGTCTATTAACATTTCTGCCACAGGCATGGAATACTCATCTTTAGGGGTTGCAGTATTTAAATCCCTAAAATCTATGCAAATTCTCAGAGAGCCATTTTTCTTAATAACAAGCACTATATTTGCTAACCATTCGACATACCTTGTGGTTCTGATGAATCTGCAGCGCAGCAACCTTTCGATCTCAGCTTTGATCTTTGTGAGGACCGCTGGTGCGAATCTTCTAGGAGTTTGCTTGATGGGCTTCTTGCCATCCTTGATTGGAAGTCTATGCTCCACTAACTCCCTCTTTAAACCAGGCATTTCATCATAGTCCCACGTGAAGCAATCTTTGTTTATTTTGAGGACTTCGATCACTTCCTGCCTGAGGCCTGGATTAAGTTTTGCGCTTATGTAGGTTATTCTTTTCGTGTTCTCATCCCCTAGATTCACTTCTTCGAGCGGATCCTGCGCCAACATTTTGGCACCTGAGTCTATGGGGTCCTTCTCGAAGCCTAAGGGTTATTTATCATAGATGGCATCTAGCCTTTGATCTATTTCGTGTTCTTCAAAGGGTGAGCCTTTCGAACCATCCCCATTTATTTCGTTCACTTCTACAGCCAATTTATCTATTTCAGCCTCTAAGGCCGCTTTTCATTCGTTCTCAGCCATATAGGCCAAAATCCTTTCGAAGAAGGAGGACTCAATCATGAGCAAGGTTGTCAAACTCCCAGCCTTCTGGCCGTCTTTGCATAGTACCTTCGACTCCTTCATCTTCACTGACTATTCTTCTATCCCAATATATGCCATCATGGCGAAGGGTCATATAATAGTGTGCGTTCCTGGTTTCGTTGATTTCGTCATTAGGGACACAAGGAGCAATCTTGGCCAAATGTTTGTCATAATTCCTCTTGTCAACTAAGTTGACTGCTGTCATGAAGTAACTCTGGTTCGCTTCAATGTTCTCCACAATCCCATCTTCTCTCCATAAAACCAACCTCTGATGCATTGATGAAGGAACTGCTCCTACGCCATGGATCCACTCTCTTCCCAACAACAAGTTGTAGTTGGCTTTGGCTTCGATCACCATGAACATGGTGGGCCTGCAGCTCGATCCTATCGTCAAGTCCAGTTGAACTACCCCCAATGTTTGATCTACTTTCCCTTCGTAGTTGGACAGGACCATGTTGTGTGGTTTGATGTCACCCTCGCGTATTTCTAACTTTTTCAGCATGAAATGGGGTATTAAGTTAACTGCAGCGCCCCCATCCACTAAGACCTTATTTACACCATGGGCACCAACCTTTGCCCGAATGAATAATGGCTTCAGATGATTTTTCATAGTTGGCTCTGGGCGCTCAAAGAAAGCATTCTGCTCCTCGATAGCTCCGTTATCCATTACGTAGTAACACACAGGCCTATACTTCATCAGATCTATTGTATCATCCTCCTCATACTCTTCGATTTTAGTTTCCTGTCCAAATTCACAAGGTAGTACAGATACCACGTTGCAATTGATATTGAGTAAAGACTCCCCCTCTGATTCGAAGTTGTCCGTTAGCATATCCTCGTCTTCTTCTGGACCTGGTGTGTACTCCTTCGATTCATTTGGTTGTGTTTCAGAGAAGAGTCTCCTACTAACTGGGGGTTTGTCCTCAGGCTGATTATTTGGTGTGGGTTTGTTGGTGCTTGATTCTCCTTGGTTTTTTATCGAAGTTACTCCTTTATTTGCCACAACTTCCCTTTCAGCCTTTCGAATTCTCTGTTGCCTTCGCCATTGTGATCTTGACATAGGATTTCTTCCTTTGTAGTTTTCTAACCTCACTTCTTCCCTTTTCGCCATGTTGAACTTCCTTCTATATGTCATGGCGTGGCGTGCGTTTCGTTCATTGTTTCTCCATTTGTCTTTGCCCTTGTCAGTTCTGACTTGCAGCCATTTGTCTGTTGGTATTTCAGCAGGAATTTTGAACGTTACCCTTCGTGCACCTTTGGGATGAGGACTATCAGGCCTTCGTTGAGTGTACTTGCTCTCGAAACGTTGGCTCATCTGCCCAGTCTCTTTGTGATTCTAGCATGGGGCAAAAGGGATTGTTTCGAAGGCTCTGGCCATACTTTGATCGTACACTGCAGAACACCTTGGGCATACTAGGCATTTGGTTGCCCCTTTGTAACATCGAACCAAGAACTCCAGCAAACTTTCTCCAGCTTTAGGGTAACACCTGAATAATTGGTTATCCTGGCGCCAGTTGATGCCAGTTCGTGCCCTTTGTTTCCTCTCGAAGTTTGCAGCAATTCTCTGGTTGCAGATGATGCTGCATCTAGGGCATAGTATCATTTCGGCATCTCCTTTGTGGCACAACATGAGGTAATCTTTAAGACTGGCATCCCCAGCATAATTATCCTCCATTTTGTATTTTTCTTTTTCTAAGTATCTCTCCATCTCCTCCATTTTAGAACGAGGTCTCTGCATATCCACCATGTTGACATCTACATCCTCCCCCTTTATGTCATCATCTCCCCAACCTGTAGGTTTTACATCTTCGATTTGGATTTTTGAACTTTCTGGGGCAGAATACTTCACCAAGTAGTCAAACTTTCCACTGGGCTCTCCTAAAGTATCCCATATTTCTTTCTGAGGGGAGGCTGGCTTTGTGATCTAGACTTTCTCCAAATTTAGCCTCAGGTCTTCAGTAACCTGTGTCAACTCTTGCTTTTGGTTATCCTGGCCTTCAATAGCCTGGATCTCTTTCGAAACAGCCAGAGGTACTGCTTCGATTGAAGCCTCTAGTTGCTTGTGGACGTCCTCAGTGACCCCCTTGTTGACTTCGACTAACACCCAATTTTCATTCTCAGTGCCTTTTCTCCTAATGGAGTGTCATCTTGATTTGCTTCCACCATATTGATTTCTCCAATGCATGCAGGCTCGGAGTAATTGGTGTCTGCGACATCCAAAGGATCTTCATCTACTTTCATTTTTGGTTTGTTGGTGAATTTCAATCTGCCATCCTTAATTGTATTTTGAATTAGATCCCTGAAAAGAAAACATTGTGAGGTTTTGTGGCCTAGGAAACTATGATACTTACAAAATCCTCTTTTCTTCCTTTGATCTAAAGGAGGTATTTTGACATTCGATGGCACAATGAGTTGGCCATCTTTGACAAGCAAATCAAAGATCTCGTCACACTTTGTTACATCGAAAGTATAAACCTTCTTTGGGAATTTGTCACTTTTCTCATTTTCAACAATTTCTTTCCCTTTTGTGGGAACTAATAATTTACAAGAGTAAGGTGGAGCCTGTTTCAATTCAGCGAGATCAATTTCGACCTCTTCGAATTCAGGGTAATCTTCTGCTTCCTCAGCTCCAACATAGGAGACCCTTTCTTTCTTGTTATTTTTAAAAACTCGGGCCTTTTCGGCCTTTAGCCTTTCGACTTGTCGAACCCTATTGGCTAATTGAGCCATGTCCCTCAAGTATTTTGTATCTAATTTCTTTCGAATAGAGTAATCCAGGCCGCCAGCAGCCATTTCGACTAACTCATGTTCAGGAACTATTGTGAAGCATCTAGATTTCAAGAGTCTGAACCTATTCAAATAATCATCTATGGGTTCAGTAAACTTCCTCTTGACACTGGCTAGTTCCTTCAGACTTATTTTAGATTGTCCCATGTAGAACTGTTCATGGAATAATCTCTCCAACAGAGCCCAAGTATCTATGGACCCATGAGGCAAAGTGGTGAACCATGTGAAAGCGTTCTTAGTTAGGGAACTTGGGAAATATTTGATCCTAAGGTCTTCATTATTTGCTATATCTCCTGCTTCGGTTAGATACCTGGCTATGTGTTCGACTGTTGATTCATTGGTATCTCCAGCAAACTTTGTAAACTTATGGACTTTATATCCCCTTGGTAAATCAGTATGCATTATGTAGTCTAATATAGGCGAGGCATAATTTGGCCTTCTAATTCCTGTGTTGAGGCCATTTTGGGCCATGATTCTCTCTATCATGGTGGTTAAATTATTTTCTGCCAAGATGTTATCGTTTCGGATTCTGTGAACGACTGCATCAGCATCTTGATTTCGACCCACCATGATAACTCCTCTAGGTTGTTCTTCTCGAAACTCTGGGACTTATAACCTTTCGACCCTTGCCCCTGGTTCTATAATTTCCCTTTGTGGGTCTTGAATCACTGGGGCTTCTAACCTTTGTGCTCTTGCCCCCAAATTAACCCCCTCTCTGACTGGTCTATAGGGTGGGTCATTAGCAATTTGTTCTATGATAGGTATGTTTGCTCGAACAACTGCCTGGTTCTGTCTACGCCTTTCTGGCGGAGCGAAGAAATCCGCTATTCGACTCATGTTATCCGCGTTTTCTCTATTTGTCACAGTTACATTTTGTACTATTGGGGCAAAGATCTCTTGCATAGTTTACGCTAACACTCCTATCATATTATGGTTACTATCATCCATTAATTGCCTAAAGACCAACTGATTTTCTGTGGTTAAGATAGGCATTACACTATAACCTACTGACCCTTGGTTATTTGTCATAAATTGATTTGCCCCAGACCCAGACCCTAATTGTAGCGATGTATTCGATGTCGAAGTGTGCAGACCCTCCATAAAAGATGTTGGCATCCCATAAGAGGGATTTCTGTGTCTGTTACCATCGAAACCGGGTGGTCTTGTTAGTGGGATGGCGAAATGGGTTTGTGTCCCTGATGGTGGGACGAATCCCCCAGGATAACCAGTGGTTCCTGTATTTCCTAGGATCGAACTGTTAGTCGACATGCCACTTGTTCCATTCGTGGCTACACTACTGGTAGAAGATGCAACAGATTGTGCGTTCGAAGGGATCGCATTGGACGTTCCCGTTGAAGCGGACATATTAGTGCTTGTTCCATGTGGGATATTTTGTTCCCCTTGTTGATTGTCTGGATTTGACATCTTATTATTACGTTTTCTTCTGGGTAAGGGTTGATTGCTATTGGTTATTCTACCACTTCTAAGGTTCATATAACAACGAACTTATCACTCAGAAAGCACTTTTACAATGATTATGTCCCAACAATCTTTACTTTGTTCTAAATTTCGTAACGACCAATGACGGTCCCACTGGGCGTGCCAATTTGTTTACAGTGATTTCTAGTAAACAACCGCTAGTCCTCCAAACTATCAAATAATCTTAATGACTGTTATTTAATCTCTCTGGTAACTTGCAGGATCGACTAGATTGATCCTATGGGGTATTGGTCGTTTGGATAACTCTAATTGTAAAACTGACATTCATAGTTAGGATTTGTATTTGGAATGTTTTATAGACGTTCAACTCACTTCGATTACCCTATTAAAAGGATCTAATGACATGATCAAGTAAAGACATACGAAACTGAATTGTATGAATAAAGATTCGATTGTAAAGAAATGTTTAAATGCAAGAAATAAGTAAGTGACTTTGAAAGTAAAGACTTTAATGTGAAAAGCATGAATATAAAAGCATGAAATGTAAAAGAGTTTCTGAAATGTAAAGGATTCGAATAGAAGAAAAGCATTTAAATGCAAGAAATCAGTAAGTGACTTTGAAAGTAAAGACTTTTGAATGACATTGACATGAAGATAGAAAATAAACTGGAAAGGATAAAGAGTTTTACTGAATTATAAATGTTTGGTGCTATCATACGTACATTGTTCGAGCATTAGTTTCCCTAGCCATGTGGTATTTTGAATGTTTATTGAATTTTGTACCATAGATATGACACACGAAATCCTAACGCTAAGACTTCTATTTATACTACTTCGACCATAACGGTCTTGCCTATAAGATTCTGCCACGTTCAGAACATACATAGCACTGCTCCTTTCTAGCTTCCACGCGTCTTCGAATGCTCCAGCGTATATATATTTGAATTCCAACATCCCGCTCGCGTTTGAATTTCAAATGCCTTGGCAATCTTCGCTTCGAACTCATTTCACAGACACAGTCTCGATACCACTTCGAGGTCTCTTTTAAATATATCTTCAACTGTCACTCGAAGCTCCGTGCTTAGACATGCCCACTCGAAGAACGGCTTCTACCATTCTGAACTGTAACATTCTGCTTTATTCCAACGAAACATCCATATTGCTTCATTTCGAACTGTGTCATCAAAATCTTCAGCCAACAGCATGCTAAGAGAATTTGGTCCATGAACATCCTGAAAAAATTAGGTTAGATTTTAGGGCCATAGAAATTCTCTCTGGTCTTTGAGAGTTAAGACAAGTTTTTTATATGGTTGGATTCGTCTTGAAAAGCTCTACAATTTTTATGTTATGTGTTTTTGCAATAGAGCTCGTATACAATATCTGGCAATTGTACAGGGCGCGCACGTTTTTTGAAAGTCAGAGGTAAAAGATGAAGTGGTGGGCTGGGCTTGGTCCTGGCTCACTATTGACACCCCCCTTTTACTTTTTGCACCCCCTGGCCCAATTTCTTTATATTTTATATTTTTGTATTTTATTTTCATTTCTGATTTTATTTTATTTTTTCCAAATATAAAAAATACTCAAAAATATTTTTATAAATTTTTCATATTTATTTTGTATTTTATTTTCATTTTTTCTAACATAAAATTAATTTAAATAATTTATACTTTTATTTGTTGAAAATTTGAAAATAATAAATATTAACATTATACTTTTATTTTATTCACACTAAAAAATATTTTTCTAAATATATTTTTTATTTTTTTATATATTTTATTTTTATTTATTGTACATATTTAATATATATATATATATATATATATATATATATATATATATATATATATATATATATATATATATATATATATATATATATATATATATATATATATATATATATATATATATATATATATATATATATATATATATATATATATATATATATATATATATATATATATATATATATATATACTTTTATTTTATTTAGTAGATACTTTAAAATAAAAAACATAGAAATATTATACTTTTTATTATTATTATTTATACTTAAAATAATACTTTTTCTAAACATATTTAATTTTTTGTGTATACATTATTTTATATTGTATATAAATAATATAATTAATATATTTATTTTCTTAAAGAAAATTAGGGTTTATCCTTTATAAAAAAATAATAATTTCTTTTTATTATTCCTTTCTTTTATATTAAATATTTTTACATACATAAATAAACAAAAACCTTTTTGCATAATTCATATTATTTGGTATATTTATTTACTTTATTTATTTAAGTATTGTCCATTTATTATTTATGGCATTATTCAATTTGGATGTAATAGTAAAATTAGAGTTTTAATTTCTTGTCAAATAATTCCCATTCAAAAATTGTATCCCCCTCCCCATAATCATGTTGTAATAGCTTAGACTTTTAATTCTCGCACTTTATGCTTTCAATTATGCCATGGTTAGAGATTAGGGTTTTGTATGCAAAAATCCAAAATCAACAAGTAGCTTGACCTAATACAAATACAAAAATGCATGAAAATCAAACACAATGCACACTTGCACCCCTAGGGTTACATCCACTTGTTGCCTTAAAAATGGGTCATGTTATGCATGTTAAGTATTTTGGCAAAACAAAAACAAAACAAGAGATCATAGTCCCTCGATGATGCTATCTTGGTTGCCTAAACAAAAATGATCTAGTCCCTCCAAAAATTGCTAAAAATACTTAACACAATTGCTATCATGGTCTATACGATGACTCGCGCCTGTCCCGTTTAACATCCTAATACAAGGTTGTTTACCAAATGCAATGGTAAAACAACACTTTCAAATGGGTTAAAAACATATAGGAGAGATCTTTGAGTAAAATAGGGTAGATAACTCTTAGTTACTTGATCAAAACTTGCAAAACATCCTTGCTATTTTCAAACACATTTCACAACACAATTTCAAAACACTTCCCAAATCAAAACTTTCAAACATTGAAACATCTTTTCAAAAGACAAAAAAACACCTTTGTATACATTCAAACAAGAATCATTACAAAGGTTGCCACAACGATGACCTCTTTTCAAAACATCTTTCAAAACCACACACAAAGCACCATTTCAAACAATTGAAAAGCAAAAGCAAGTGATCTAAACAAGTAACTAAGAGCCCATGGATAACCATGGATGAAAAGGGTGCTTGCACCTTCCCTTTTCATAATCTACTCCCCGAACCCAAGAAAACATCTCAAAGGTCTTTCCTGTACTTTTTGACCTTTCCTTAGGATAAAATAAAAAGTCGGTGGTGACTCTTGCTAAACCGAAACATTTGCGAACACAAACGCAAAATCCCAAGTCAGTTCTCCCACTGTATCACAGTATGGCCGACGTTGTTATTTCCAACATTGTTGCCAGTGTTACCTGCGTTGTTATTGTCGGTGTTGTTTTTACCAACACTGTTGTTAAGGCCAATGGGATGGGCATTTAGGTTGTTTTCTACAGCTTGGTCAGCCATGAGAATCAAGAATTTGGAGTTGTTTTTGTCTTAGGAAAGTGAAAGACGGGGAAGCTTGTTTCCTACAGACGACGCCATTGATCTTACCTGATCATAATGGACCGTCACAACTTACGTTGAGCAGGAGGTTAGTGAGGTGTGAGGGTACCTGCAAGACACTCTGATGTCAAAATGAGATTCGGAATGATGCAAGCAAGTAAGAGCAAGTAAGAAGTGATCAATACTTGACCCTCTCAAGGTAGAGGGTATTTATAGCCCTCAACGATGGGCCAATGTCCCTTCATTAGACTGGGAAAGCAGGCCCAAAGTGGAGACTGCCAGGTTCTATGTGAGTAGTGGAGAACAACACGTGGTCCCCTACCTGGATGGATTCCTCCACATGATCAGGAGGATATGGATGCGGTCATTTCGGGGTCAAGTGGACTCTGTGATATTCGGAAGCGTTGATAGTCAGCCCTACAAGGAGGATGCTCGTGGGGTACTTCTGCATGTCGCGTATAATTCTCGCCAGCCATGAGGCCGTATGGGAGGATCGGTCTTGCTCGAGGAGAATCCCATAGGATACTCTCGAGGTCCTTTTGACCGACGATGCTCCTTCTTGACCAACGATGCTCCTTCTCGCATCTTCCTAGGTTTATCCCCGCGTGGCGAGGCGACATCCTCTCGAAGAGTGAGGGTTATTGCTCGACACAATCGAGGGCAGATTCGATCAGCTGGTCTTAAACAGCATAATTGGGTTGGGCCTCATATGGAGTTGGACCAAGAGTATACCTAGTCTAAAATTATATATATATATATATATATATATATATCTATATATATATATATATATATATATATATATATATATATATATATATATATATATATATATATATATATATATATATATATATATATATATATATATATATATATATATATATATATATATATATATATATATATAATATATATATATATATATATATATATATTATATATATATATATATATATATATATATATATATATATATATATATATATATATATATATATATATATATAAATTATTCCACGTGTTGACTCCATATTTATTTCAATTATTTAGACTAAACTTAATAAAAATATAAGTGATGATTAAAAAAGTCAGTTTATATTTCCTCATTTTGTTTAAAAAATCAGTTTAAAAAATGAAATAAATATGATGATTTAATTTGGCATAAATATCTCAACATCAAATATTTATTTCTACTTTTTAAACTGATTTTTTTATGATTTAATTTGGCATAAATATCTCAACAAATTTTTATTTTTATTTTTCAAACGGATTTCTTTTATTTTTCTATTTAGGATATATATTTCTCAATAAATTATATATATATATATATATATATATATATATATATATATATATATATATATATATATATATATATATATATATATATATATATATATATATATATATACCCTTTGCACTAAATATATTATTTCATTTTCTCATTAATTTTTTGGTATACTTAATTAAAGTATAAATTTAATTTAAACATTATATTTTTCAATAAATTTATTAGTTTTTTAAATTCAACAAACTTGTCTAAAAAGTATTTCAACAAACTACTTGTATTAGTACTGATCCTCGTACAATTTCTACGTTCACAATTTCCTACATTAGTTTCATTCCCTAATTCCAAAATATCCTCTGTTATTAACTCACACATTCACTTCTCAGGGTTTAGTGTATTTTTTTGTTTTGAATCGAAACTGTATTAATCTATTTGTTCTTCAAATGATCGAATGATGATAATTAACTGGTCGGCGATATCAAGAGGTTTACAACGAAATACTATTTATTGATTTGCAAAAGCTAGGCTTTTATTTAAGGTTAAAGATTTATCGTTCCGACTTGACATAGGTTATATTCTAGAATTACTATAACTTAAGTCCATAAAAACTTTCATGAATTCTACTTCTCTAATAACTTGTCTATATATATAGAGTTTCTAAAATCTTAACTCTAATGCTCTTAATTTGGATTTTTTTCTAAAATAAGTGCAATCTTATTTAATTAAATTATTTTAATTAAATAAATATTATTTATATTTAACTAAATCCTTTGAATAAAATAAAATAAAAAAGATTAATTAGATTAAATTATATTTAATTTAATCAACTGTCAATTCTAATTTATTTAATTAAATCATATTTAATCAAATAAATTACATATTTGTTTATGTATTAAATAATTTATATAATATTAACACATAACTAAATTAAATCTTATTTAGTTTAATCTTGTATTTCATTATCAGTACTCTATGCGTGTGACCCTGTAGGTTCTCGTAACATTGGAAATAATATTAAATCATGTATTTAATATTATAAACAGTGAGTGGTATTTAGCAACACATCATTGTTATCCAAGTGACGAGAATGTCGCGTCATCTTACATGCATTTCTATGATAATGATTATGTATAAAATTACCCTTTTGCCCTTATATCTATATTGAACACAAGGCATAGAATGTGTCACCATTGTATAGTCTAATATTTTATTTCTTGATCCATAGTATATTTGATAACAACAAATAAGTTCATTATCTCATATCAACTTATTTGATCACGTCCATGCATTTTACAATCATACTCTATCAAGGGGTCCACATATATTACTCTCGTATATATACGAGGGGGAAATCTCATCTAGGTCACTCATATCCCTAAGCATGATTTATAAAGTATCCATCAACCATCTTTATGGTCATCCTATTACGGACAACGTTTGATTGACAATAAAGTACTCGACTGCACATCTAAGATATATATTGGTTTCAGGTCGAAGGGTGGTATACACCACTATCACTATGAGAATTACTTATGACACTTGCATAACAAATTATGTAGTATTCTCATGGTGGGTTAATCTGTTATAAATATTACTCCTAATATTTATACGTATGTGAACACTTGATATCTCATATCCAGGACCCATGAGATACGGTTATCAGTCTGCTCACATAATAGTCTATATGCATTAATATTGTCCTATTTGACAGTAAAGCTTGACTACAAATACTTTAATAATAACGTCCTTATGTTTAATGAAGTCTCACAATTAAGTCACACTTAATGTATCATCAAACTGACTAATTATTCGAAGGACTTTATTATGTCATATACAAGTAACACAATAAATACAATGCCTAATAAGTATATATATATATATATATATATATATTAACTAACAATGTATATATCTAAGTCATGATACAAAAGCATATTAATCTAATATTGATTGACTATCAGGGCTTACTCTAACAATCTCCCACTAGCACTAGAGCCAATCAAATATTAATTTCACATTTATTTGTCCATTGTGTGTATCAAGCATCATCTAAGCATGATAATTTATTAGGGTATATGAAACTCTTTCCTATGTTGATAATATACACCTCTTCCAATTTCTACTTTCGATCTTCTATCGAAATAAACTGAAGTTTCAAAATACATATACATGGATCGCTAGTGAGATCTAGTTTTCTGAATTTGCAAGATTAACCCTTTATCATCATGAATGAGATCAATGAGATATGCAATACAAGAAACACAACTTTCTTTTGAAGAATTAGCAAAGTGATCCAAATAATATATTTTACCTTTGTACTAGAAACGACAATTGCCTGAAGCCTTTTTCAACTTATACAATTATCATCCAAACATAACATTTAATTTTTACTGTGATATGAATATATAATTCATAAATTTTGGAATAACATCATTGTAACCCCTTTACAGTGACTATTCCCATCTACTATTAAGAAAAGGAACATCGGGTCCTTTTAATATATTTATAGACCTTCTATATAGTGGTCTAGTGATGAACACTTCAATCATTTTGATACTTATTGTTTATGCTCATAGCATATGATGCATCTAGTGCAGTACATATCAAAGTGTCATTTTTCTCATCCAATAAGGTTAAATATTTTCCATTAGACAAAACTATCATGCCACACATGCAATAATCATAATGTGATAATAATATATATTAGGTGTCTCAACACAATGTATGATCATGCACTTGTGCTAGGATTAAGATTCATCAACCATCTATCTCTATAGATTTTGATTCCTAACCTTTTAGGAAATCTCATCTAAGCAATTCATCAAAATCATTTCCTTAACCATGTCATACATTGGTGTTGTAGGGAATTGGTTTTGATGATTAGTATGTCGCCTATATACTATACTAAATTAATACAAATACTCCTACTAACCTTATTATGTGCAAAAAATTTAAACTTGACAATTATCAATCCAACTTTGCATAAAACTTCATTAATAAAAGGATTCAACTCATAAAAGTTTGCTCTAATCCATAATTGGATTTAAACAACTTTTACTTCTTTTAGAATCAAGATCATTTATGATCTTCTCTAGATCTTGTGATACATGAACCAAGGTCCAAAAACACTTTCTTGCTGAATTGGTTCATATTCCATTCTCATAAAGGTATTTATTTAATTTTATGGTACTTTAATTTCTTCAAGTTCTACATCACTCCCACTGGCTCCTTTAGATACATGATGTCTCTAAAGGAAGACATATGCATATGGTATTAAAATGGTACATAAACATCTATATAAAAGAAATAGAAATAGAAATATGTGATAGTACATATTACAACTTGCTGAAATCGTCATGGCCAAACAATTCAATTTCATAGCATATATCCAGAATACATAGCACCATCAACCACCATCAATGAGCTAAATCATCTTACCCTTTCCTCGATCCTGCCTCTAAGAACCTGGAAAAAAAGATAATTGGAATGGGGTGATATTTCTAAATCTCAGTGAGTCCCCTTATCTTAAGGGTTCACTCAATTTTACAGGTACATGCATCAAAAACAGATCCACCGCAGATTCGGGTTTTCTCTCACGACTTCATACAAATACACAACATTGATACACAGTTATTAAAAGTCCCATAACTATCCAATGAGGTAAACATAAACACATAAATCCAATACAAACAAGTATGCAGTACCCGTGTACTAGGAATTCAAGAGTAAGTTTACTTACCCCTACTCAGGTTACACTATCACACCCTCGGTGAGTTTCACCCATGCATCGAATCGAAAGACTTGTCTCAGTCATAACACGATAATTAAAATCATTCTTAAGTGGAATTCCATCAATGATAAGTCCAAGAGTGACATCACTGATAAGGCGTCACAACTCATTCGTCATCCAAACGTATATGATTAACTGCTGGTGTAAAAACACCATTTCGACAGCATGAGCCCACCGGGCAAAAGCCTAATGATCTTTTCTATATGGCACCATTAAAGGTGAGTTTAGTCGCGTTGTGATATTGCCTACGGGGCATCACAACCCCACCATACCAAGCACACAGTGCTCTTAACTTCTTGTGGAACTCCGCACATGGATCCACACAAGCGCATCACAATGGTAGCTAAGGTGTTATTACATACCAAGCACACAGTCGCGGTATTCTACTGGTGGAAATGCTACACACGAACCCACACGAGCACATCGCAACGGTATAATGACACACATGGTCCATGTCATGAGTTATTTACGACCTAGTATTCGGGCCTACTCCGATTCAAGCATACCTCAAAATCACAGTGTGTAATCAAGCCACAAGGCCCACACCTCCATCCATATAATCATAATACCGAACATTCAACCGGAACAATGGGCAAAACACACTTATTCCATATGGTATCACATATCACATAATACACACACACACACACACACACACACACACACACACACACACACACACACACACACACACACACACACATATATATATATATATATATATATATATATATATATATATATATATATATACTATCATGTCATAACAAATAACCAATTACTAAGGTTAAAGAGGCGTCTGATACCTGTCATAATACGGAATTACACTCAAGGGATTTAAAATAATACAGTTTTGTCCAGGAGGGAACGCTGAGCGGTGCCTCTAGCGCTAAGCGCGCTCTGTGAAATAATTAATTTTCAAGTCCCAGGAGGGCACGCTAAGCGGGATGATCGCGCTAAGCGTGATCTTTAAGTTCTCAAAATTCAACCTCCAGTAGGCCGCGCTGAGCGCGACCCCGCACGCTAAGCGCAGTCTGCACAAAACAGAAAAATACAATGTAGAGACATTTCTGTCATGTGTTCAAAAATCACATTCTTACCATCCAAAAACCACTACCCATCATATGAAATTACAATATGAGGTTAGAAACATTTCATTCAATCATAAGAACTAGCATGCAATCAACAATTGATCTCTCTAACCCTAACCCCAACATGGCATAAAACCCAAACTTTCCCCCAAGTTTCTAATCTATGTGACTCATCTTAGATGTTGATGAAGTAGAAGTTATAGTACATAATGGAGAAGATGATGATAGATCAAGAGCTTGGGACATGCAAGAGATGATGGAGATGAGCTTGGAATGGGTTTTCCTCTCTTCCTCTTCTTTCACGCCTTTCCTCCCTTCTTTACACAAAATCTAATTTTTGTTTTGGAATAGAGAGATTAGAATGGCCAAAAAAACCTTACTCTCCTAATTTAAGTGGAAAAGACTATAATACCTCTCATTTGTATTAGTATTATATCTAATTCCATTCATACTACTAATAACAAGTGTTCGGTACAATTATATGCGATGACCTATTTAGCTAGGGGTTCTGTTCTCACGCAAATTTTTGTACATTAAAGGGTTTTTTTGACTTATTGGGGGTTTAACCCCTAACAAATGATGTTTTTTCTTGTAGTGTTAAACGTTGTTTTAGTTATTAATAGTATCATGGTATCGACGATATATATAACACTTTAGGGTGTGTTTATTTCAAGGTTTCAAATTATATTCTTTGAAATAATATTTCCAGAATTATTATTTCCAAGAATATTATTCCTACTTATGTGTTTGGTAGAAATTAAGGTTTCCTAGGAATAATTATAAATTTGTGTAATTTAAAATTATAATAAAATAAAATAAAATAAAATAAAAATAAATGTGATTAGTAGTAGGTAGTTAGAGTTGGTTGAACTTATTCCCATGAGAATGTTAGATTCCCACTTTTTAAGTCTTGGAGTAAAATTAAAAGAATCGTGTGTAAATATGATTCCTAGAATAAAAAACTTCTTAGAATAATTTTTTAAAATTTGAATCAAACATGAGAATATTACATTCACATGATCATATTTTTGAAAATATTTTTTCTAACCCGGAAACAACCACACATTTATCAATCGTATCTCAATGATACCAATAGTATATTATGCTACGTGTTGACTCTACATTTATTCTCAAATTTTTATGCCAAATTTAAATAAATATAAGTGGTGATTTAAAAAAATCAGTTCATATTTCCTCATTTTGTTTTAAAAATCAGTTTAAAAAATGAAACAAATATGGTGATTTAATATGGCATAAATATCTCAACAACAAATATTTATTTCAATTTTTTAAACTGATCTTTTTTATGATTTAATTTGGCATAAATATCTCAACAAATTTTTATTTCTATTATTCAAACTGATTTTTTTATTTTTGTAATTTGGCATAATTATCTCTCTCAATAAACTATATATATTACTTCCACCTTTTGCACTAAATATTTTATTTCATTTTTTAATTAACTTATAATTATTTTTTTATACTTAATTAAAGTATAAATTTAATTTGGACATTATTTTTTAAAGAAATAGGATGTTACATTAACAATTTTTCAAATCCAACTAACAAGTCAGTGTGTAACATCCACCCGTTCATTAGTTAATGCACCAATTCATGTTACCCATAAATCACTAAGAACCAGTAGAAATTGTGCATAAACAAATTTGTTCATAACTCTACCATTTTAAACCTAAAATTCTCGTTGAATAGCCACAGAATCCTTATGCAAGAATTCTAACCAACAAAATGAGCATGGGGAAAGGGATTTGGCTCTTAAATTTCAATTGATATGTTTTGGCTTCACTCACACCATCCTCTTCAACTCAAATAACCTTACTACCCATTTCACTAAATTCTAAATTTATCATCATTATTACCAAATGAAAACTTTTAAGTGGGTTGTTACAATAATTTTCTTAATGGATTGGATAGGCCGTGGCCCGCCCCCGTCCACATTAAACTTCGTCACTACATTTAATTAAGTGTCACATGTTGATTTTACTTTAATGAGATATCGGTTCCATTTAGAGAGAGTTCAAATTTCTTCGAAGACAGTTGTAATTATCAATAATATCACTTTAATTAATAATAGTACTTCGTTCATCTCGTATAATAGATGTCCCTTGCAATATTTTTATATCTAAAAATATTGTTCCATTTAGAATAGTTATAAAATATTTATTATTTTTTTAATAATATACTATTATTAATTGTATTTCAACTCATCATATTACTTCACTTACTACTATTAATAAATATATTTACTGCATTAAAATCAACAAAATGTTATCATCTTAAAAAATGTACAAAACTCATGAGACACCTAACTTGAGACCGAGACAGTTGCATATTCACTTAATGTGTTATATAATAGATTTTAATGAAAGAGGTTGATGAAATGATTATTTTGACAAATGCATTATAATTTTAGAGATCACACTACTATGAATAATATATTTAACTTCAGACGCGAAATGCATTTAATTTTGGATAAGGAAACAAGGAAACGAAGAGCGTCAAGAAAAACTTACACATTATCCATCGGTTAATATAAAACTGAGGGATTAAGTTATATGCACATGGGTTCGAACTCCAACATCTGTATTTTAATTATTTCCTGAACTAGCGCATCATACGTCTCGTTTTTTCAATAAAATTGAGGGGTAAGACTCTTTTTAAACTCGTTACATTGTTTACACAAAATATTAATAAATTAATTTGCTTACAAACTACTTTGTTTATCCGAAATAATACATTATTTACATAGAAAAAAAGTTAATTTTCCGATGATTTAAATATTAAATCTTCAAATCATATAATTTTGGGATAGGTCAAATGATGAGTGCAGAATATTATCTATGGCTTTTACTTTCTTTTGTTTCTGAAATAAAACAAAAAAAGTGTTCGATAAATAAATGATTTTCTGCTCAAATAAATATATAAGAACACTAACCTTAAATCCAAATAATTTTCTGCTTTGGAAATCCATCGTAGAGAAATTTTCATGGCAAACCTTAAAGTGGTGGATGTAGATAGTTTCAAGCGTCTCATGATGCTTCATAATGGTATTCAAAATGCTCATTTTGATATGCAAAATGCTTTTATAATTGAAGTTTTGTTATGTTTCATGTGGATCACTAATGGTAGTGTCTTAAGCATTGATAGTCATGAAATAAACGACAAAGATTTGATTAAATACGGTGAATAATATCCTCAAAAATCACGCCAAAAATATTCCCTCGATTTTGACAAAACTGAGGTAAAATATGTTTACTCCTTGGTTTTAGAAGAAAACTGAGGAGAATAATTTTTTTTTTAAATTACATTGTTTACACAGAATATTAAAAAATACAAATAAACATGTCGCTGCAATTTCATATTTTATTGCATATATCTTTTTAAAGGTTGAACATTCTTCTTTGTATAACCTGAAGCAAAAATGATTTTCTCCACTTGCAATATATCATAGGGAACTTTTCCAACATTCTTTAACTGAGTATTGTTCCAAAAATACAACAATAACAACATCAACATCATTATGTGAGATAGATTGCAAGGGTAAATAATATTTTGTTCAAGGATAAAAGATCATTGAATATATTTTTTCTCTTGCAGTTCATCCCAAAGAATGATGCATACGAGTTTGGGGCGACTACATATAAGTAAGGATTAAGGTAAAATCTGTTTAACGTGTGTTTTTATAGTAAAATGAGATTATCTTGGTTATTATGGAAACTGAAGGGATATATCATTTAGTTTACAATTAAAAAGAAGTAAAAACATAAATTATAATGATTGGGGTTCGAAGTGTTTCCCAAGTTGTTTTTCCCCCCAGTTTTATTAAAAACCAAGGGAAATTTTCATCGTGAAAGCTTTGTCATGATGTACCTTGATATTATACCTCATTTTTTATTTGGTTGGGATAAAGCTTCGTCATGAAATGTGTTATTTTTAGTACTTTCATTTGCCAATTTGTAAAATTTGAGAATTATTTTGAACTACATTAATTTCATTCATCATTTAAATACTAAGAGGACGGTTATCAACACTCTTTTTTTAACACACTCGAACATCTATTCTCTTATTTACTGAAATTAATGAGGATCTCACACTTTGAAAATGGATTCCACATAAAGTGATAAAACCTACATGAATGTCATCCAATAAGAAAATAACTTTTAGAGTAGATGTTAAAAGAGAGTGCTCCTAGTAATTCTCAAGTATTAAATACATGGTCGGCCTCGACTATTTAGAGAGCCTACTCGAATGTTTAAAATTGACCTTTAATAAAAAAAGTATAAAAAAAGAATAATATTCTATTTAAATGCAAGTGCTACAATGGACCACCTTCATAAGTGATCTACTGTGGACTATTGCTTAAAATTAATAAAAATTCTAATGAGTGTTAATAGGGGTGGGCATGATTCGGTTTGAAAGAAAAACCAAACCGAACTATTTTTAAAATTCAGAGTAATCGAAATGAACTGTTTGTCTTCTGAATTGAACTGTTTGTCTTCCGAATTGAACAATTTGTCTTTCAAACCGAATTGTTAAAATAGTTCGGTTATATGTGTTGGAATAATATAATAAGTGTGAGTAAGTGGGGAAATAGTTCTACATTGGATAGGAATATGGAGACTTAAGCATATATATACGTGGGAGAACCCACTCACCTATCACCTTAAGGTTTTAGGTGGATAAGTGGCGTGCCTCTCACAAAGATGTTTATTCCTACACTATATACCGATGCTCCTAGTAACTCCCCCTAACATGGTATCATGAGCCTTTGGTTCTAGAAAGGGACTGGAAGAGACTTGTATCGAAATGCATCCAAGAAGTGGTATTCCGTTGCAAGATGTCAATGGCGGTACAAGTGAGAAAGCATTATGGACTCACACTTGAGGGAGAGTGTTGGAATAATATAGCAAGTGTGACATTGGATAGGAATGTAGAGACTTAAGAATATATAAGTGGAAGAACTCACTCACCTATCACCTTAAAGTTTTAGGTGGATAAGTGGCGTGCCACTCTAAAGGTGCTTATTTCTACACTATGTATCGATGCTCCTAGTAACTCCCCCTAACCCTATGATTCCAAACCGAACCATAACTAACTTTAAAAAAAATTAAAATTTACTATTCCAAACTAGATTAATATTATTTTAACCATATTGTTATTATTAGTATCGTTGAAAGAAATATAAAAAACCAAATCAAATTGAATATGTGGTCTTTTAAAAACAAAAATTAATCTAACCGTAAACAGAACCAAACATAATCAAATTGATAATTTTGAACCGAACCAAACCAAACCAATTAATTTTAGTTCAATTTAAAAATTGTTAGATATGATTTAGGTTTTTTAGTTCGATTCGATGGTACGGTTCAGTTTATTTTTAATTTTTTTTACCCACCCCAAAGTGTCTGCAATACTCTTTAAAAGTTTAAATCACTACTCTCCTCATCTTTAGATTAAAAAACTAATATGATCGGCGTTAGTTGAATACAATTTATATCTTTACTTTTTGTTGTTTTAATCAAACTTCTATAAATTAAGTCGTTATTTCAATCGTAAAAATGAGATTGACATGACCATTAAATTATGCTTTTAAACAAAAATGTATGTCCTTGTTGAAGTTTTAAATATTTTCAAAGTACTTGTCCACGATAGATTTCCCTATTTAAATTGTAAATAACATAAATAATATAAAAATAATCATCCCTATAACTAGCATAAAAAAATATTCATATTCTATTGTGTGGATTATATCACCAGTGGATCGGGCGATTGAGTCTTTTCCATTTTATTGTTTTGTGCTTAGTGCTTTATTGTGTGGACTGGACCTTGTTGTTATTCTATCCTATTTAAAAATAAATTATCCAAAAAATAAAAAATGAATTCAACGGTCTACTATCAATAAACTGAAAATTTGAAAGTCAAAAAATTTTGAGCCCCGATCATGTAGGGCTTGATGGACATGCTTAAGGCCATCCCAGATTAAATATGTATTTGTGGGAGGGAGCCAAACAGAAAAATACTTTCTCTATCTCGTCTCGACTTATCATAATAGTAGGACATTATACATAAATTAAGAGAAGTAATAAGTGAATGATAGAAAATAATAATTTTATCAAATTATTCTTATTATCATATATGTAAAGTTAAGAATAGTTACACTCGAAGGTGATTGTCTTTAAGGATATCATTCTTTCTCTTTTTCTGTTATTGCAAATTTGACAATTATTATGTCATTGAACAGTAAAACAAAGGGTCTAACACTCCAGGAAAAATCGGAGCGAAAATCAGGAAAAATTGTAAGAGTTCGGAAAAGTTTCCTGCACACTCCAAAAGGTCTAACACTGCCGCCTATGTTAGCTGATATTGTTCGTGTCAGACTTACACGGCCGCCCATGTCAGCTGACACTACCCGTGTCAGGATGCTTGGGACCAAAAATGAGCATTTAAAATTACAAAAAAGAAACATGGGCGCCCGAGTTGGCTGATACGGCCCGTGTCAGCATGTGACGCTGATTTCTGGATATTTTGATATTTTTTCCATGGGTTAAGCTATTGGAGCATTTTGGGTATTTCCAACTGATCTGAGTGAATATTTACTATTTAGATGAGTTTTGAAGAGGCATTAGGGGACTTTTTGACAAGCAAAGAATTACACGAGAAAAGATTGGATAAGACAAGGGTTTCTGTGGAAGGAGATATTCATGAACGGAAGACACCGAAGATCAAATTTCTCTCTAATACTTGTAATGTCTACAATTTATCTTTTATTTTCTTGGAATATTATGAGTAACTAAACCCTCCAATGCTAGAGGTTTCCCTGATTTGATTTTGTAAACGACTTTGAGTTAGAATTTCTTTAATACAATCGTTTTCATATTCAATTTGATCGTTCAATATTTTTAAGGTTTTCCCTGTCGGCCCAACAAAGATTGATATACGATTAACAATCAGCTGGACCGTGATTATTAAGGTTTTTTGTACGATTAGACTATAGTAGATACCACCTAGGACTAGGGATACCCTATAGTTACTAGTTAAATCTTGATAAAACAAAGGCTTGATTTCATCATAATTCTCTAAGGACTTAGGTTCTATGATGAATATTCAAAGGTTTTTCCACTAAGGACTTAGGGGGAAATAAACTAAAGATCTGTTAATTGAATATTATGAACTTGTTGAAGAAATCAGGATTCAAGATTATTACAGGGAAAATCATACACTTGACCCTAGCATGTTACTCATATATGTCAAAACAGTCATTCATATCTATTTATTTTATTCTCAATTATTTTATTTTAGCAAATCAAACCCAAACTCTAGTTTTTGTTTAATTGAACAACAATTCAAACTCCAAATTTATACGCAATCCTTGAGATCGACATTCGGGATACTTTCCTTATTATTACTATAGAGCAAAAATAGCACACCTGCTATTTTCCGATCAAGTTTTTGACGTCATTGCTGGAGACTGCAAAAATATAGAGTTTTAATTTTAGTTCAATTGAACTTTTGCTGCTGGTAAACTAAAATTTTGTTTTAGTTTTTCATTTGAATTTTATCTTATTGTAAAAAAAGAAAAAAAGTAGGATTATTTTTGCCTAATGAATTCTTCTATACTTTGCTGCTAATAAAGTGTATGAGTGTTGTAGTCATGTATTATTTTGATACATTGCCACCTGTATCTCCTGCATGTTGGTCGCCCAATTCATATTCACTTTAGAAGAGGAGACTAAAATTTTTTAAAGCATATAAGAGGGAGGTAAAAATTCTTATGAATGAATGTAAGGAAGCTGACTTTTATATAGATAGGTTTATTTGGCGAGAGTTAAAGTTGGAAGAAGAATATGTGGAACCAGAAGAAAAATGCATAACATCAGATGAAAAAATGTATTAAGAATAGAAGAGTTTGAGGTAAACAGGAGACACGTGGAAGGAGAAAAAAGGCAACTTGAAGATGATCTAGTTCTGGATGAAACTACAAATTTAACAATTTGTGAAGATGTGGACATCCAACAAGAAAATCTTAAACAAAAGAGTATCCCTGGAAATTATTTTCACAACAAGGCAAATGAAAGACAAGAAATAGACAAAGTATTGAATTTCATTTATGCCTTGCTCAATAAAATCAAAATGAAGATGATTTGGAAGAAACATCATCAATACTTTAAGTTCATGGGACTGCTACCAAACAAAATAAAGAAAAATGATGATGTATTCTTTGTGTCATATAAGCCACCCAAACATGGGTGATGAAACGTCAAACCATGCAACATTAAACAAAGCGCTACGTGGGAGGCACCCACGCTTTTAATGACTTAGTATTTTCTTTTTTTTGTTTGTTTATTTTTGTTTTCAGGTAATAAACAAGGCCTTACATGTGCAAACCATGATGCAACAGTTGGTGGTGCATTACCTTCCGCCTCCTTAGTAAGGATCTATGTAAGTCACCCTTCTCGCTCTTGTTCTAAAACATTGGGGCCAATGTTTAGTTCATGTTTGGGGGGTTTGTTTCTATAACACCCCACTTACCTACAATAACAATTACATTAACATATATTAGAGTACATAAGTAGGATGTCACATACTTAAAATATTCATAAAGTTTAAAGCCACTTTATTACTTATTTATTTCAAACATACTCAATTCGGAAGCGGAATAATAAAATTAGTTCAATTCTATGTCATTATGGCTTCAAAAAAAAATAAAACTCCACAAATGTATGGTCCCACATAAGTAAAATGGAAGATAGATGACAAATGAAATAATGCAAAACATAACAAAGATTCCCAATTCCCGTGTTACGTATCAGAGCGACTTCTAGGATTTGATCAGGTAACACTCACTCCAAGCACTACTCATGTACCTGATTATTTGTACTCCTAGGGGAGCACAAACACAACAACACAAAAGAGGTGAGAATTTCATTCAATAAATATACGGTAAATATCACATGCTAAGGAGTAGTAATCACACAATTCACACATCACACAACACTTCGCAACGTAACACATCATTCACTTAATACAACATAAACTCAAAACAATGCAATGCAATGAAACCGACATCAACTCAATGTATGTGGTACCATCAGGGCATAAGCCCTCATCCCATATTCCAATTTGGGCAATAACAGGGTATAAGCCCTCATCACAACGCCATTACAGATCAACAACAAGGCATGGTCCCTCATCACTATGCAACATGCGACATCATATGTAACAACATAACAAGATAACAATTACAAGGCATAAGCCTTCAACATTTGCCAATACAGACCATCATCATCATCATACAACATAAATTCTACATAAAATCCCATGTTTTAAACTTAACTTATTATTATTACTAGCCTTCTTATTTCCACCTAAGCCTTACTAGTCATTATGTATCGAGAGAATACACTCCACACGCAAAAACAGGAAGAAATCGTGAAAACGGGAAATTTTACATCTTCACTTGCCCCTACGCATAATGATGCATGCGTTACGCGTATTTCCTTACTTCCTGCCCTACCTTACGTGTAATGTTGCCTGCATTACGAGTAATGCCTTCTGTTATGCCCTGCCTTGCATGTAATGTTGCCTACATTACCTGTAATGTCGTCGTTCCTGCCTTGCCTTACGTGTAATGCTGCCTACATTACGTGTAATGCCTTTGGTACTGCCGTACCTTACGCATAATGCTCCTGCCTTACATGTAATACTACCCGCATTACGCGTAATGCTTCCTGCCTTAAGCGTAACGACAGTCTGTGACCAAAGGAACTATGTTTTCGCATCAGAATGATTTCCACTCGTTTTGAGCACTTTCAACCTTCAAAATTGGGTCAAAAAAACATTCTTTCACATATTAACTTAGGGATTTCATTCTACTCCATTATTCTACAATCCTACACCAATTTCTACATCAATTCCTCCAATTTTTGTGACATACCTAGATCTACAATTTTTTCATATTTGGGATTTTTATGAACAACAGGACAATAGTAAAAACCAGCAGCAACAACATGTTCATTATGTATATTGGATCACAAATTTCACACAAAAATCACATGGAATCCTATAATTCAAACCAAGAAGAGATTCATCAATTCATTCATGAAAAATATAAACAGGGAAAGGAACCCCCACTACCCTCTCATGTTAATATCACCAATTTAGAGAATCCATTCACCCTCTTACCTTAATTTTCAGCTTTGATGCTTCAACAATGGAGAATTTTCATTTTCCCTAGTTCTCTCTTCACTTCTCTTCTTTGTTTCTACGTGACAATAGTTTTTCTCCCAATTGGTCTAACCCTATTCTATTGTATTTTATTATTACTAACACTTAACTAATAATAATAACAATAATATTAATATTAATAATAATATTAATAACAATATTACTAGTCTTAATAATAACTGTAATATTAATAATAATAATATTATCCCTCAATTCCATTATCATCAGTATTCCCCTCAAAACTAAGTTTCACCATAAAATGTCAAAGCAATTCAAATTAAAAAAACAATGACTAAGTATTTAAATGGGGTCTCGCATCTTACTCTCTAACTCCCACGTACTACTTTCCCCAGCTCCTCCTCCCCAAACTACTTCCACTAGAGGCATTTCCTTGCCTCTCAACTTCTTCATTTCACGGTCTTCGATCCTCACTGGTAAGGTCTCTATCGTAAGATTATTCCTCACTTTGTGAAGCTTTCATCTTTTCTCGAGTTAACTTCACTTTTTCCGTAGTCTCTCGTACAATTTCAGGTCCAAGCATCACACTTTCACCATATTTGTACGAACACAAATGCTTTTTGCACCTTCGACCATACAATGCCTCAAAAGGTGCCATACCAATACTTGAATGAAAAAAATTGTTATAAGTGAACTCAATCAGTGGAAGGTAACTATACCATGTGCCTCTTTCCTCAAGAACACAAGCTCTCAACAAATCCTCTAACGACTAAATAGTCCTCTCTGTCTGACCATCTGTTTGCGAGTGATACGCAGAACTCAATCTCAGTTTA
Source organism: Vicia faba (assembly GCA_948472305.1). Classification (NCBI taxonomy): domain Eukaryota; kingdom Viridiplantae; phylum Streptophyta; class Magnoliopsida; order Fabales; family Fabaceae; genus Vicia; species Vicia faba. The sequence goes on along the minus strand of OX451740.1, from coordinate 881,983,299 downwards.
GAACCCAATGCATCCTGCACACTCTTCCAAAAATCAGAAGTAAACCTTAGGTCTCTATCAGATACAACACTTGACAAAACACCGTGTAGCTTCACAATAACACGAATATAAATCTCTGCTAACCTTGGCATCGGAAAAATGATACCGATTGGAATAAAATGAGATGACTTCGTTAGCCTATCCACAATCACCTAAATCGCATCATGTACTCTTAGAGTGCTGGGAAACCTGTCACAAAGTCCATGGATATATTGTCCCATTTCCATTCTGGAATATCTATTGGTTCCAACAACCCTGCAGGTTTCTCATGTTCGACTTTCTACTTTTGACAAGTCAAACATGCATACCCGAACCGTGCCACATCACATTTCAATCCTGGCCACCAAAACAACTTCTTTAAGTCTTGATACATATTAGTCGCACCTAGATGGATACTCAATCTACTTCTATGACTTTCTTCTAGGATCATCATTTCCATCTCGGAGTCATCAAGAATACAGATTCTATCTCGGAACCTCAGCACACCTTATGCGTCTACCTTGAAATCACTATCTTCAGACTGATTACTTCCAACAATCAGATATACCAATTTGACATCCAAATTTTAAGCTTCTTTAATATCATTCATGAAGTCATTGTTGATCTTCAACATTCCCAACATCACAATCTGCGATGTCACTTCACATACTTGTTCGATCAACTCTAATTCTCTAACCATCATGGCAGACATATGTAATGACTTCCGACATAAAGCATCAGCCACGATATTAGCTTTACCAGGGTGATAGTTTAAACCAAAGTCGTAATCTTTCAACATTTCTAACCACAAGCATTGTCTCATATTCAATTCCTTTTGATCAAATAAATTTTTTAAGCTTTTATGATCACTAAACACTTCAAATCGAGAACCATAAAGATAATGCCTCCAAATCTTTAGTAAAAATACTACTGCAACTAATTCCAGATCGTGAGTAGGATAATTCCTTTCATGAATCCTCAATTGTCTTGACGCGTATGCCACTACTTTATCATTCTGCATGAGCACACCACCTAAACCCAATTTATAAGCATCACAATATACAACAAACGACTCTTCGGGATTAGGTAATATCAAAATCGGAGCCTTTGTCAATCTCTTCTTCAACTCAACAAAACTTTCTTCGCATTGGATGTCCATATAAATGCCTTGCCTTTAAAAGTCAACTAAGTTAGTGGAAGTGATAACTTAGAAAAACCTTTAATAAACCTCCTATAATAGCCATCCAATCCCAAAAATCTTCTGATCTCTGTAACTGACTTTGGAGTTTCCCATTGTAATGTTGCGTCTACCTTGGACAGGTCTACCGCGATTCCACCATTTGAAATAACATGACCAAGAAAAATGACTTTCTTTAACCATAACTCACAGTTGGATAACTTCACATATAACTTTTTTTCCTTTAACACTTGCAACATAATTCGCAAATGCTCAGCATGATCTTCTTCTGATTTGGAATATATTAAGATATCATCGATGAATACTAATACAAACCGATCCAAATAAGTATGAAAGATATGGTTCATATACTCCATAAACACACCTGGTGTGTTAGTAACACCAAAAGGCATCACTGAATATTCATAGTGTCCATATCGAGTTCGGAAAGCTGTCTTCTAAATATCCTCACCCTTTACTCGAATTTGGTGATATCCCGACCTCAAGTAAATCTTGATAAATACACATGAATCTACCAATTTATTCATCAAATCATCTATTCTAGGAAGTGGATAATTGTTTTTTATCGTCACTTTGTTCAATTTTCGGTAGTCCACACAGTGTCTCATGCTACCATCCTTCTTTTTCACCAGCAACATCGGAGCTCCCCAAGGTGATACACTTGGTATAATAAATTTCTTTTCAATCAATTCTTCCAGTTGTTTATTTAATTATACTAATTCAAATGCTGACATTCGATATGGTGCGATAGAAACAGGTTTGGTACCCGAAACAAGATCATCAGAAAATTCTACTTCCCTTTCTGGCGGCACGTCTATAATGTCATCTGGGAAAACTTCTGGAAATTCATGCACTACTTGCATCTTATCTATAGCATTCTGATTCTCAACGGATACGGACGCCATTAATGAAAATACCAGAGCTTCATCTTGCATCAATTCCTTCAACTGTCTAGCAGATAAGAAGCTCGCTTCCTCTTCCTCACCATGAGTAGAAAACCGTGCATGTTTGTTGTAACAGTTAATATGAACATAATTATATTCCAACCAGTTCATACCCAAATTTACATCCAGACCACTCATCGGTAAACAAACTAGATCAAAAAAGAAGTCTTTGTCATAGATGGACAAAGGACACTTCAAGCATACTTGAGAAGTAGTCACCGATCCCTTAGCTGAAGTGTCGATAACCATTTCTCCATTCATAGAGGATAACTTGAGGCCAAACTTTTTAGCATAATTAGCAGCAATAAAATAATGCATAGCACCTGTATCAATAAAAGTAATTAAAGGAGTACTATTAATGAAGTAAATACCTTTAATCAAATGGTCTCACTAGATGTCTGAGTTCCAGCTAAAGCAAAAACTTTCCCACCATTTTGAGCTTTCTTCAGTTTATGGAACTGAGTACTGATGTTTCCTTCCTCACCACAGTTGAAACATAGCACTTCCTTGTGTCTACAGTCATCTACCTCATGCCCAACTCTATCACTTCGAAAACACCTCCTCACTTCTCCATTACATCCATTACTTCAATGGCCTGGTTTTCCACATCTGTAACACACAACATCAACATCAGCACCTCCCCCACTAGTTCTTCTACCATCAGTAACCCTTTGTATGGCTTTTTCATTTGGAGCATTGTAAGGCTTCCCACGATTCTACTATGGTCTACCTCTTTTCTCAGTTACAGCTTTGTAGTGAGCCTTACTGTCCTCCTCATGAATTCTGCAGATATTCACCAAATCTAGAAATTTATGGATTCACTGATACCCAATTGCCTTCTTGATCTTAGAACGTAAGCCATTCTCAAACTTGACGCACTTAGAAAATTCAGTTGTCTCCTCTGTGTAGTGAGGATAAAAGTTTTTCAACTCCACAAATTTGGGAGCATACTCAGTTACCGCTAAATCCCCTTGTTTCAGTTCTAGATATTTATTCTCCTTTTTCCCACGGACATCCTTTTGGTAATACTTCACCAGGAATTCCCTGCGAAACACACTCCAAGTAATAGCCTCACATGTGCATTCCAGTCTCTTACAAATAGCAACCCACCAGTCATCAGCCTCTCTTGCCAGCATATGCGTACCAAAACACACTTTTTATGCATCAAAATAGTCCATGACTCAAAAGATCCTTTAAATATCCTTGAGCCACTCCTACACTCCTTCAGGATCATGCTTCCTGTGATACGGTGGGAGAACTGACTATGGTTTTGCGATTGTTTTCGCAAATGTTTCGGTTGAGCAAGAGTCGCCACCGACTTTTTATTTTATCCTAAGGAAAGGTTAAAAAGCACAGCAAAAACCTTTTGAGATGTTTTCTTGGGTTCGGGGAGTAGATTATAGAAAGGGAAGGTATTAGCACCCTTTCTATCCATGGTTATCCATGGGCTCTTAGTTACTTGCTTAGATCACTTGCCTTTTGTTTCAATTGTTTGAAATGGTGCTTTGTGTGTGTGGGTTTGAAAATGTTTTGAAAAGAAGCCAATGTGGTGGCAACCTTTGTAATGATCCATGTTGGGATGTATACAAAGATGTATGTCTTTTGAAAAGGTTTTCATTTGTTTTTGAAAGTTTGTTTTGAAAGTGTTATGAGATGTGATTTTAGAAAATAGGCAAGTGTTTTGTTTTTGCAAGTTTGATTCAAGTAACTAAGAGGTTATCTACTCCTAAATTTCTCAAAGTTTATTACTATGTTTTAACCCTTTTAACAAGTTTGTTCCACCATTGTATTTGGTGGACAATCTTGTGTTTAGGATGTGAGAGGGACGGGCGCGGGTCATCGTTTAGACCATAATTGCAATGGTGCCAAGTATCTTTGGGCAATTTTCTTTAAGGGACTTGATCATTTGTTTAGGCAACTTTTTGAAGGCGTCATCGAGGGACTATGATCATTTGATTTGTGTTTGTTTTGCCCAAAGAGACCTAACATGCAATATGGCCCATTTATTGAAGGCAACAAGTGGAATACCCTAGGGGGGTGCAAGTGTGATTTGTGTTGTCCATTTTCATGCTTGTTTATCTTGAAATTAGGTCAAACTATTTTTGTTGTTTTTGATTCGCATACAAACCCTAATTCTAACATGGCATAATTAGAAAGCAATAAAGTGCGAAAAAATAAATTTACTAAGCTATTACAACACAATATATGGGAAGGGGGGTACAAATGTTCAAATGGGGATTTTGACAAGGAATTTAAACCTAGGCTATTACATCAATATTGAATTATTTACAAGATAATTAATTGCATAAATTAAATGAAAAATAAAATAAAGATGCAAAATGCAAAAAGGGTTTTTACATGTATGGAAAAAGTATTTTTTATGTCCAATAAACAAAATAAAAAAAAAGTATTATTTTTTGGAGTTTTTGCATGTTTAGGGCTAAACCCTAATTTTATTAAATAAAATGTATTATTCATTTATTATTCATAATATTTATTTATTACAAAAATAAAATAAAAATGAAGTATATTTGTCAAAAGGTATTTTTATATTAAATATTTAACAAGAAAATAAAAGTGTGTATATTTTGTAATTTAACCTAAATATCCAAATAAATATATATATATGTATTATTTTCTTAATATATATTATATATGCAAATTAATAATTTTTAATATTTAATAGAAAAAGTATTTTTTATATAAAATATTTTCAGAAAGGTAAAACAAAATAAAAATGAAAATAAAAATGTGTTTGTATATTTTTAGTATTTTTTTTAATAAAAGTATCTATTTATTTATTTATGTTCAAAAAGCTAACCTAAACAAATAAATACCTAACAAATAGGAAAATGGTGCAAAAAATTATTTTTATATTTTTTATATTATGAGGAAAAATAAACAAGTTAAACCAAAAAAAGAAAAGTCAAAAAATCATTAAAATGAACAAAATGGGCTCAGGGGGTGTAGAAGCAAAATCAGGGTGCAAAAAGAAATGACACAACAGGCCCAGCCCATGAAGACCTTTCTTCAACCTTCAGCCAGCTTCTTGTTCAACAAACACGCGCCTGTACTCAAATTCAAACATCTGGATTCTTTGATCTTTTGCACAAACTTTCAACATAAGAAATGTTAAGCATTGAATCACGATTCTAAATATGTAAAGAACTCATCCTAACTCTCAGAAATGAGAGAGAATTTTAACATTCCCAAATCTTGACCTAACTTTTCTTCCATATTCAGACCTTAAATTCTCATAGCTCAGGCAAAATAAATGAAAAGTAAAAGCATGTACAGATTCAGGGGCATGAGTAGAACACTTCTTATTCACAAACTTAGAGCTAATGATGCCTACACTAAGAGTTATAAGTTCAAAAAGATACTTGTTCAATTGAAGTTCTATCTGGCAATGGGGGAGCTTTCAGGGCAAGATGATGATCTGTACAGCTTGCCTGAAGTGTAGTGATGCTATTCCAATGCTTACTTTACTTTGAAACACCTTGAATCGAGCTATGGACCTTCAACTGCAAAACAAGAAAGTGAAAATGGTGGAACTGGTTAGAGGAGTCACAGGTCGTGTTTTATATTTGGGTTAGCTTCAAGTGATGCTAGGGAATGTGTTTGATGAGCTTTTAGCAAGAAAGCACGAAGGGAATGAGAGATGGCACTCAAATTGCAGTAAGAGCTCTGTTTGGGCAGTTTGATGGTGATTTTGAGTTTGTGGAGGTATTGGAGGTGTTGGAGTCGTGCTTCAGCTTAGGATGAATGTTTGGAATGTGTTTGATAACTTTCTCTAAGCCCTAGTTGACTGATATGGAAGTTGGTATATGTTATGATGTCTTTCTTGAACTTTAAGCAAACAATGGTCAAGTTGTGTTCTAGACAGGTAGAGGACCCCTAAACATGCTGCAAAGCTTCTCCTTGATCAGTGTGATTAGTGCCTAAACTTGTGCCAAGGGGATTTGATCTGTACTTCTTGGATTTGCATTATGACATAAAGCTTGCTTTTGCAAAAATGGCTATTTCACATTTTCCATTTATGGCCTAATCTTGCATACAATGCTTGGATACACAAAATAAGGCTTTGGCACAATGAGTATGCATTAAATTATTGAGTGTTGGATGGTTTAGAGGCCTGTAATCAAGGGAAGCATGCTGATTTTGAAAATGCATAAGTTATGAACATGGTAATGGTCATGAATCAAAGTGACTTTTTGCCATATTGCAAAATTCGATTCTCTCAAGTCATGAGGTTGTTTGATGAGTTATTGGATATTTTGGAAAGCCTGGAATGTGTAATACAATCCATCTTTGAAATGCAAATTGAAATTCCAAGGGGAAGTATGTGAAAAATGGTCTTGAAGTTAGGTAAAAACCTTGCCTAAAAAGGTCAAAACTTTCACTAAGTTAAGAATGGTTTGGTACCCTTGTTCCAAAAATTGTAACTTGAGATACAAGCCTCTTTTGGGAAAACTTTGTGAATAAAAGTTGTAGATTATGCAATAGGCTACAAATTTCATGTTTTGACTTTTGCTTGAATCCAAATGGATCATGGTGAGAAAGTGGGGCAAAGTTGGGAAAAAATTAGGGTTTTTCATAACTTAGAAAAATTCTAAGTTATGAAAAATTCTCATTTCAAACCCTAATTTGCAATTTTTGATTTCTTGGTGAACAAGTTTCATGATTTGGTATGCTTTGATGAAAAATGAATCTTGACCCTTGATTTTGACCAAAAAGTCAAAGTTTGACTTTTCAGTATACAGTCAAAATTGATCAATTGACTGGGAAATTCAACTGTCAATCTTGTGCATTTGGGATCTTTTGAACTTGTTGAGCATGTCAAGATAATTCCATGGGGTCCTTGAGTCCATATGTGAGCTTGGTTTGCCATTGGCTAGGTCAAACAGTCAAAAATTGCCTTTGTGCAGTCAAAACCCTAAAAATGACCATTTTGCCCTTTTGTTGATCTGATCAAATTTCTCGAGGAATTGTGATCCAAATTTGATCAAATGGTCCATGTGAGTTCATAATATTGATGTGGGTAAATTTTCATGAGATTTGACTGTCAATTGGCCACAGTTGACTTTTTCCCCAATATAGTTGATTTCTAGGTCAACTGTCCAATTGACTGGGCAAAATTTGGAATCAAGACTTGAAACTTGGTATGGATAAACTTGGGAGTCCAACATGAAGCATGAAAGTCATCTTAGGCATTTTAGGTCAAAATATCTTTGTGCAATCACAAACCCTAATTTGGGTCAACAGTGCAAGGAGAAGTCTTGAGCAGAGGAAACCCTAATTGTATCTTGATCTTCAAGGGTCTTGTGATGAGAAAATGTTGAGGAAATGGGAGGGAAAATTTTGGGGTACAACAGTTTCCCCTGTTCAATCTTCTTGAACCTGAAGAGTTAGATTGGCAAGTTTGCCTTTCGTGACTCGAGGGTAAAAGGAGATTGGACATTAGAGTGCCCGAAAATTTGCACTCGCATGTTGGAGTATCAGCAATGTGATATCGGGAATGGGCTTACAGATGCCATTTGGAGAGATGGTGGATAGGGAGATGGGCTTATAGATTCCATCTGGAGATGCGACAGAACCTTGTCGGGAATGGGCTTATAGATGCCATCTGGAAGTGTTGATCGCATGAGAGATTCCTTAGCGAGAACTTGTGTATTTGAGAAAGACAGATGTTTTCCTGGCTTGTTACAGGTGTTTGATCTTCAATCTCCTCATGCAGATATGCCCTGGCTAGATACAGGTGTCGAATCTACGATCGGTTGCTCACAGATGTGCCCTGGCTGGATACAGGAATCAAATCCGGAAATAGTCGTCAACAGATATGCCCTGGCTGGATACAGGAATCGAATCTTCGAACTCTTCAGACGTGCCCTGGCTAGATACAGGAATCGAGTTTGGAAATATGGTCAACATATATGCCTTGGCTGGATACAGGAATCGAATCTGGAAATAGTCGTCAACAGATATGTCCTGGCTGGATACAGGAATCGAATCTGGAATAATGATAGTTGATAGATATGCCCTGGCCGGATAAAGGAATCGAATCTTCGAACTCTTCAGACGTGCCCTGGCTAGATTACAGGAATCGAGTCTGGAAATGTGATCACTCACAGATGTGCCCTGGCTAGATACATGAATCGAATCTGGAATTGTGACAGTTGAAGGTAGTTGTCTTTGGGATTGTCTTTTTCCCTGAAAAGGCAAAAACATAAGTTGTATGCAATGTCATGATGTATGAAATGCATGATGTCATGATGTTCAATCATAAGATAGCGTTGTATGCACTTTATCATGTATGTAAGCAAGATGTATGAAATGTGAAATGTTTATGAATGTATTTTCGTCTTAGGAAAATAAATCCTTGACGACCGACCGGGGAATTGCTCCGTGGAAGAGATACTTTGCTGAAGTTTTGATGAGAAGCCTGCTGAGGACTTCAACGATGGATTCTGCTGGGGATAATGATGATAAACTCCGCTGGGGATAACAAAGATAAACTCCGTTGGGGAATACCAAAGATAAACTCCGCTGGGGATTGAAAGAACTTCGCCGAGGGCGATCTTTTGTGGCAATTAGCTGAGGATAACCCAGTTATAAGCCTTTGTGAGGAATAACTTTGAATAAAGCTCGGGAGAGACGTCCGTATTCTGCAGGGGATAAGCTTCCGGAATCTACTGGAGATAAACTTTAAGACCTGCCGGGGATATGGATTCCACCTTCCTGGGTAAACTTTTAGAATTGCACTGGGGTATTGATATTCCTCCGGGGAACAATCTTAGATCAAGACGGCCGGGGATGCTTGTTAATGAATGCTTATACTCCGCTGGGGAATGTTGCTATCTTGTCCTACTCTTCGGGGAGATGAGATAACTTGGTCACATTCTTCAGTCGAATCTACCTTGGTACCTTGGCGGACAAAGCAACCAGACTGCATCAGACAACCTCACATTGCCCCTGTTTCTGATGTCACCTGTTGTGATCGGTGGATCTGGAACTGACTGTTTAACGCTGGTTCGCGAAATGTCGCGGAAGCAAGAGTCGCCACCGTCTTTTATTTTCTCCAAATGGAAAGGACAAAAGCACAGAAAAATTCCTTAAAAGAGATTGCTCTCGGTTCGGGAGGTAGGTTATAGAAAGGGAAGGTGTTAGCACCCTTTCTATCCATGGTTATCCATGGGCTCTTAGATACTTGCTCAATGTGTTTTCAAAATTGGTTTGTTTGCTTTTCAATATGGGTTTAAAAAAGTTTCTTTGAAAAAATTTCAGTTCGACTCGTACGTCAGAGTGTTTGAAAAGTTTGCTTTTGAAAGTTTTTGAAAATATGTTGGTGTGAAAAGTCTTTTTGAGTTTGTTTTGAGATTAGAGCAAGTATCCTTGAGAACCTACCTACCCTAAGGAATTCGTCTGTGTAAATGTCCTTTAAAGTAGTGCTATCCCACCATTGAGAGGTAGGTAGCACCACCGTTGGAGGTGTTCGGGTCAATTCGAGTTTAGGGACATGGTGATCACCGGAGCAATAGGAAGACACCTTAGAAGCTACCCTCATGCCAGGTTCCCGGATCATGAGGACTTACTAAGACATCCTCTACTCGACGATCACCTTTCGAAAGGCCACAGTGAGGCGTACCCTAGGGGTGGTGTGTGCGATTCGTGTGTCATGTTTCAGATATTTGTCTTGTCATGTTCATTTGTGATCTACGCTTGATTTTAATTAGAGCCATTCATTCTTTCATGCTTATTTAACAGTTAAAAGAGTATTTGCGAGGAAAAGTAAATCTAAAGCTATTACAAATGGCGCGGGTCCACATCGCCAAAATTAAACCGGACCCGATTTGACGGAAAATAAATAAAGCAATAAAAATAAAAGTGCGAGAAGTATAAATCGTTACAACGCTTTGGGAGAATTACATAATTAATTAAACGACAAAGTAAAATGCGCGAAACAAAATAATTAAAACGACGGGCGTTGGGCCCTTTTGCAAAAAAATTAAATTAATAAGGAATTAAAATAAAAATTTAATGTTTTTGGTATTTTTTGTGTTTTTTAGGATTTAAAAGGAGAAATTAATTAAAATTGACTAACCCTAATTCTAATGTTTTTTAAGTTTATTATGAAAGCATTAAAATTTTAATCTAAATTAAACCTAAGTTTTTATGTACAATTAATTATGAAAATAAATAAATAATAATATTGTGATAAAAAAGGAAAAATTAAAAGGAATGAAAATTGTCAATTAACCTAATTCTACCATTTTATATTTAATATGAAAAGAATTAAAATTGCAAAAATCCTAATTAAAACTAAATTCATTATATGTTAATTTATTTACAAGAAAATAATTATAATAAAAATATTTATTATTTTTTGGTCTTTTCTGATTTTTTTATGATGTTTTTGTATTTTGTAAAAAAATAATGAATTAAATTAAAACAATAAAACAAATAAAAATAATAATTAAAAAGATATGAGAAAAATAAAAACATTTGCAAACCAGGGTGGGGGTGTAGTCCCAATATGGAGGTTTTGATGGTAAAGCCTGGCCCATTAAGATTCAGATTCGTTGACTTTTGTGCAAGCATGTGATGCGTCTTACTATGGTACATGGTACTCCTTGGATCTTGGCCTTTGATCTAATTCCACTAAGCACGTGGACGTCTGGATGATGGTGACATATCATGTTCTTCACCACAAACGCTGCATAGGAATAATTATAGAAAAATAATATTGAAAGTATACAGACCTGGGGTTCGAACCCAGGTCTTGGACGTTACAAGGCTACACCTGTACCACTACGCCATGTTAGCGCGTTTAATATATAAATATCAAATAAATAATATAAAGAAAGCAACGCGTTCAGTGGAGAGAAACGCGCGAAATTCAAATGCCCCAATCGCCTGTGGCCACGTCTTCGTCTCTTTCACGTTCCCTGTACCATAAGCATTCAACAACGGTTTCTTGGGCGTGGCTTAAGGTAGCTTTTAGAAAAATAGCGACTAGCGCTATAGGACCAATAAATTAGGCGCGAGTAGTGCTTCTCCTTCGTCTCAACCTGCTTAATCTAATAGCAATAGTCTTGAGGCGTAATTTTTCCTTGGGTGAAAAGCCCCAATCTCAAGCTCTGCAAACCCTAATATTCAAACATGGCAGATTCGTATGTATGGCACAAAAATGCAATTGAATGTGTTGGTTAGCATCAAAACATCATCATGAGCATGAATCAATAAAGAAATTTCACAAATAACGCTTAAATCATGATGTTCGAATGGCAATTTTCTTCTGTACAGTTTGAGATTGTCTTACCAATTCTTGAAGCTTTAGTTGATATTAGGGATTGGGATGTATTCAGGAGACCACAAGGAAACTATTGAGACAAGAATGGAGGCTTGAATCGACCTCTAGAGTGCTTTTCAGTTTTGCACTTTTTGCCAAAAATTCTAAGTTTGTTCAATGATTTTCTGCGCAGCATTTAGCCTCCTTGCATTAGGTTTGTATTCCTGTATTTGTATGGAAGGCATTAGGTTAACAAAACTAGCACAAATCTCTTGCAATTATGGATTAAGGATTTGATTTGTTAAGGATCCTTTTCATATCTTTCCATGTGCATTTTGTATCAATTTGCATCCAATTAGTCCAAATCTTTCCCTATTAACCTATGCACGAAATATTGATGGCAAATTATGCATAAAAAGATTGGTTAAGGTAAGTTTTATATTTTCCACATATTTATATAATTTAAATGAATTAATATTAATAGAAATTCAAATAAATAAATAAAAAATGAGAAAATACTTCCCTTTGGGCCAAGTGGTCGTGCATAGGCTTGGAATGATGAATCATGGAAGAAAATAGGGCCCATTAGCAATTTTAGGTTATTTGAAGTAAAGTTGACTTTTCAAAATTCCCAAAAATTTCCCAACTTCCACAAGGCATAACTTGCTCAATTTTTAAGCTTTTCACATGTTCTTGGACATTTTGGAAAGGTCCTTGAGTCCTCTAACCAATGCCTTTGGTCCCATGTCATTTTGATTTACCAATCTCAAGTTATGGCCTTTGATTTAAAGTCCCTTTTTGTTGACTTTTGAAAATGACCTATAATGTTGAAATTGATAACTTTTTGTGAGAGCATTTCTTGGAATTGGAATATGAAGATGAATTGTAGGAAATGTCTTTCTCTTCAAAATGATCTTTGGATGGAATTTTTCTGATAATCCATGTGAAAGTTATGCCCTGGTCAATTTCAGTTGACTTTTTCAGCTGTCCAAATATAGTAACTTTTGCATCTTGATGATTTTCTGAGCCAAATTTTGAGAATCATGATCAAGCATTGATCAAATGATGTTTGTGGCTTCAAAATGATATGTTGACCAAAAATTTGAACTTTTGACTGTCAAATGACCATTTTGCCCCTACAGTTGACTGTAGTGCAATCTAGGGTTTTGACTGTGCAATTTTGAGCTGAATGCCTTGAAACTTGATATGAGGATGCTTGATCACATTTGTAGGCATGTGAGACTTGATTGGGCCTATGAAAACTTCCTTCTCTTGATCAGAACACAAACCCTAGTTTTGACTGTATAGGAGACAGTTGAACTGCATAACCCTTGGGGAATTTTGTGACTTGGCTTGGAAATTTCCTGAAGAATATGGGAGGGCAAATTTTGGGGTGCAACAGTTGCCCCTGTTCAATCTTCTTAGACCTGAGGATGCAGATTGGCTGACGTGCCTTTCGTAATCCGAGGGTAGAAGGTGATTGGACACTAGAGTGCCCAGAAATTTGCGCTCACATAGTAACAGTGATGGGGGAATGGGCTTATAGATGCCATTTAGAGGTTGCTGGATAGGGTGATGGGCTTATAGATGCCATCTGGATGCTGATTGCGTAGGAGATTCCTTAGCGAGAACCTGCATACCTGCAAAACAGAAAAATGAGTACCTGACACGTTGCAGGAGCTGATTTTGGATGCTTGGTATAGATATGTCCTGACTGGTTACAGGAGCTGGGTCTGGAGCTTCAAACGCTGATGAATGAACCAGGGATGGTTACTGCCTTAGCATGAATGGTAAGAGAACCTTGGGCGACTTTAACTTCAACAACGCTTGTTGAGAAAAATCTTAGCGGGAATTACCATCTTTGCAATATCGGGAAGAGAACCATAGGCAATTATAATCTGAAAGGAATGATCACCTCACACTCATCGTCGGAGAGGGAAACATCTGAAAAGGAATTGTCACCTCACACACCGTCGGAGAGGGAACCATAAGAGACTATTACCTCACACTCATCGTCGGAGAGGGAAACATCTGAAAAAGGGATTACTACCTCACACACCGTCGGAGAGGGGACCATAGGAGACTATCACCTCACACTCATCGTCGGAGAGGGAAACATCTGAAAGAAGGGATTACTACCTCACACACCGTCGGAGAGGGAACCATAGGAGACTATCACCTCACACTCATCGTCGGAGAGGGAAACATCTGAAAAAGGGATTACTACCTCACACACCGTCGGAGAGGGAACCATAGGAGACTATCACCTCACACTCATCGTCGGAGAGGGAAACATCTGAAAAAGGGATTACTACCTCACACACCGTCGGAGAGGGAACCATAGGAGACTATCACCTCACACTCATCGTCGGAGAGGGAAACATCTGAAAAAGGGATTACTACCTCACACACCGTCGGAGAGGGAACCATAGGAGACTATCACCTCACACTCATCGTCGGAGAGGGAAACATCTGAGGTAACTTCTACTGAATCTTTATCAGAAAAATCTGTTGGGAGTCGATTTAGCTGGACTAGAGAAGGCTTTGAAATATGTTTGAGAATTTCAACTGCATCTTTCCTGAAAGGTAAAGGTCAGTCATATGCAATGCATGATATGGATCAAGCAATGATGTTCTCGACATAAATGAGATTTGGGGTGATATGATGCGTCTATGCATGCTATAATGATGTATGTGACGTTTTATGAATGTGTTTTTCGTCTAGGAAAGTAAATCCTTGACGGGTGCCGGGAAGTCGTATCCTGGGCTGATGTTGAAGAATAGATTTTGCTTCCGCCGGGGATGATAACTGCAAGAATACCGGTAGGAGCGGATGACTCCGTTGCGGAATAAACTTGGCAAATGGAAGATTCTGCGGGGAGAAGATACTCTAGCGATCATGCTGGGAAGCAATACTCTGTGGGGAGATGCTTTGCTGAGTGTAGATAATAACTTGCTGAGGATGTCTTGTTGTTGGAAGTGCTGAACAGACTTCGCTGTGGATAAGAAAGAACTACGTTGACGACGATCTTTCCATGGCTTTTGGCTGAGGATAACCCAGTTATATCCTATTGAGGAAATAACTCTTTGAATAAAGCCGGGCGACGCGTTCGTGCTTTGCGGGGATAAGCTTCCAGAATCTACTGGAGATAAGCTTATTGCTTGGGGATATGAATTCCAACTTTCCTGGGGAAACGGGGTTGGACTCTTCTGGGGAAGTATTGAACTGGATTGGTCATGTTCTTCAACGGAACCTACCCTGACGCCTTGGAGGATAGAACAATCAGACTGCTCAGACCAACCTTTATTGCCCCTGTTTCTTGTGGGGTGCTGATAGTTGTTGGCGGACAAACCTTCTTCTGGTAGACAGATGCCAAGAAGACAGGACATAGTCATACGCTTTAATCCCTAACTTTGCCTGGACTGCCCTTTCGGGTTTTCAGTCCACCGGGATACCCATTTTTGCCCAAGCCGCCTTTTCAGGTTTTCGACTTGCCGGGTGTACAGATTTTTTCATTTCATCCCTCATTTTGCCCGAACCCTTTTGGTTCGCCGGGAAGCCCTAATTTTTGCTTAGGCATATCAGCCTAGCGGGTCTTTGATTATGCGTAGTATTTTTCCGACTATGTCCGTTTTCAGAAAGTAGGGAGTTGCCCCTGTTTAGAAGTGTTTTGTCACCAGAAGATGTTTGATCGGGCAAGATTTGTTGTTGGAATGCCCCAAGTAACTCAGACGGAGACTTGCCCCAGGCTATTTGGCCTTTTGAGAGATTCTCCGAATCTTGATTGAACTGCCCCAGATGATGGACAATAGTCATGCCATGCCCCTTGATTGGAGGTACTTCTGTTCATTAGGCATTCGTCGTGTAAACTTCTATACTGTTCAAACAAAAAGTCATATGCAAACAAAGTTATGTTAAAAATGCAAAGCTTATGTCTGTCTTGAAGATTTTGAAAATGCATTTTTTTATAAAACAAGTGATTGTTTGTAAAACGTGATGTCAACTCGTTATTTTATTGCGAGCCTTAAGGAGTCAGGATACCTTCATAACAATATGCTTTCGAACTAACCCATGCTTCAGCTAGGACTTTTGAGGGTTATAACGTGGCCTGGTTCACGGTTTAAGAAACAAAGGATAAAGGCTCAAATTTTATTTGTACCCACCCGCTCTTCGTGATGTTCTCCAAACCTAAACTCAGTTGATCATGCGTTAGACCTTGCTTGAGTCTTTGCTTTGATGTTCCAGTAATGGTTCAGATGTTGATAGCTTATTTTGAATAGGCAGTCCTTCTTTGTTTTTGTTGAGGGTTTGTGAGACCTCTTTTTTTTTTGATTTCGTTATCCCTATTTTTGCCTGAACTGTTTCCTTTTTGGAATTACAGTCAGCGGGATGCCCCAGTTTCATAAGTCTCTTTTCATAGGTTTAGACTTTTTGGGCTTTTCATTTATGAATTTTGATGATGACTGCATGTCCTTTTGATTATTCTGAACCATCACTGTCTTTGTTCGTTTTGTAAAGATGCACTTGGATCAACTGAGAGAACTACCCTGCCCCAGGTTATGATTAAGGGTTTTGATTTTCGAAAATAAAAACTCCTACTTCTTTGGCTCTGATGGGTTGACGAGGGATTATCATCCTTATAACTCCAGTGTTTAGGGGTTGAAACAATGCCTGTACCTCATCAGCGGGGTTTGTTCAAAAGCATACTGTAATGATCGCGGTATCGTTTTCGTCATCCTCCCTCAAGAGGCTTAGAATTAACGAGAGTTGACATCAGAAAAAATATGAAACAATTTGCATATAGTAAATGCGAATATATTGATTCAAAATAGACATAAGCGATGCATTAATGGAACAACAATGTTTTAACATGAATAAATGTTTAAACGGTCAAAAGAAAAACACAACTTGAACATTCAAATGAACAAAAGTTTCCTAGTCTCGGAGCTTGTCACTTCAACTGATGAGCCTTGGAGGAACGGTATAAAAATTCAGCCTGTCCATCTTGTGTGAACTCCAATGCCCCTTCATCGATCAGGTCCTGGATTTTGTTTCTCAGATCCCAACATTCATTGGTATCATGTCCTGGGCTAGCAGAGTGGTAGGCACACCTCTTATTGGGATCATAGGTAGGAGATGCTGTGTTGGGGTTCCGGGGATGAGCCCTTAACGTGATCAGATTCAACCTCAATAGGCGTTGCAAAGCTTGAAACAGCGACATGTTGAGCTGGGTGAATTGCCTCCTGGGCTTGTCTGGCTGAACTTGGCGAGGTCGGTGCTGAATTTGTGGCACTGGAGTCATTTGAGGCGCTTTCCCCTTATCCTCTTGTCTCGAGGATGATTGGATGATGAATGGCTTTTTACCCTTAGATGTTTGCCCCAGTTGGTTACCCTGAAGCAGTTGGTTGACGAGAAACCAGAGCTCCTCTTGTCTTTGAACTAGGCCTTGAATGACATTCCTCTGTCCTAGCATCTGGGCTTTCATAGCATCCATCTCAGCTTGTAGGTGTTCCGACTTTTCATCCTCAGCATTGCCCCTGACGAAGGTCTCCGTGAGAAGTATCCTTAGCTCCTCTTGCCCCTTGGATAGATTCAGGAGGACTTCCCCGAACCGAGTCTCTTGAGTAAGAAAGTCCTGGTTGTCTTATGGGCAAGCCATTGCTGAAATAAACAGCGAGAAGGGTGAGTGACCTGCAAAGAACGGGTATCTGTAATGCAATGATATGTATGATATGCATGCAATGTTTTCAAGGATCCCGCAGGGTAAACAGAGAAACTTGTTAGAGTTGGAAACTGGCAACTTGATTGAAGGAACCTCCTGTTGTAGAGAACCCTTCTTCAAGGGTCAAAGGCTCACCATATCCAGTGGGTCATAGCCCCTGACAACCTTGGCTAGAGGAAAATAAATCCTCTCTGCCCCTTGCTGGGATAGCTGATTCACCATGACCTGCATCACAAGCCCTTGAGATCCTTGAAATGGGTTAGGATGTATGCAATGGTATGATGTTATGCTATGCATGGGGTAGTATAGATAAACCCTGTTATGAGCCCTTATTGAGGACTGCGAGCCAAAACCTGCAAGAAGCTCAAGTAAAACCTGTCATGAGTCCTAATTAAGGACTAGAACAAACCCTGCAAGAAACTTGGTAAACCTTGTTATGAGTCCTGATTAAGGACTATAAACAGGACCTGCAAGTAGTTAGTACACCCTGTTATAAGTCCCAATCAAGGACTATGAACAAAACCTGCAAGAAACCTAAGTAAAACCTGTCATGAGTCCCAATTAAGGACTATAAACAGAACCTGCAAGTGGTTAGTACACCCTGTTATAAGTCCCAATTAAGGACTATGAACAAAACCTGCAGGACATCAAGGGTCAGATAACAAGCATGCAAGTAGTCAAGTACGAAGGCACGCAAGTCACACAAGAGAAGCCCTTAGAGTTAGGCCAGCATGAGGTCTAGGTATTACCCTCTTTCAGTTTGTTGGTTCATACCTGTCCTAATCAAAAGTAACCAGGTTCTTAGAGGATCCCAATATCATTGACTAACCTCAATCGGTCATAACTCCAGCATCGCAATCTTTTCTTGCGGCCAGAACCATCACGAGAGTTTAGCCTCAATGGGCGTAGCATACTGCTACTGTTCTAATGGCCAAGTTGTGTCATTTAAGGTTCTAAGGTCTGTTGGTGCTTAATGACTCCTTGGAAGACCCATATTCTCCCCGTTTCAACACGAGGGATATCGGTACAGACCGAGGCGCCACACCAACGTAGCCACTGCTTCACCCATGTCGGTATACGCCGGACATGTCCCTCACAGCTTATACTACCTAAACAGGGTATCCCCAGATCCGGGTTAGGATCTATGTAACTCCGATACAACCCACAATAGTAAATCAAGCAAAGAAGACAATTGAAAACATAGTTATGACCTAGCCCTAAGGTACACCTCACTTTATAAGATATCCCCAGCAGAGTCGACAGTTCTGTGATCGGTGGATCTGGAACTGACTGTTTAACGCTGGTTCGCGAAATGTCGCGGAAGCAAGAGTCGCCACCGTCTTTTATTTTCTCCAAATGGAAAGGACAAAAGCACAGAAAAATTCCTTAAAAGAGATTGCTCTCGGTTCGGGAGGTAGGTTATAGAAAGGGAAGGTGTTAGCACCCTTTCTATCCATGGTTATCCATGGGCTCTTAGATACTTGCTCAATGTGTTTTCAAAATTGGTTTGTTTGCTTTTCAATGTGGGTTTAAAAAAGTTTCTTTGAAAAAATTTCAGTTCGACTCGTACGTCAGAGTGTTTGAAAAGTTTGCTTTTGAAAGTTTTTGAAAATGTGTTGGTGTGAAAAGTCTTTTTGAGTTTGTTTTGAGATTAGAGCAAGTATCCTTGAGAACCTACCTACCCTAAGGAATTCGTCTGTGTAAATGTCCTTTAAAGTAGTGCTATCCCACCATTGAGAGGTAGGTAGCACCACCGTTGGAGGTGTTCGGGTCAATTCGAGTTTAGGGACATGGTGATCACCGGAGCAATAGGAAGACACCTTAGAAGCTACCCTCATGCCAGGTTCCCGGATCATGAGGACTTACTAAGACATCCTCTACTCGACGATCACCTTTCGAAAGGCCACAGTGAGGCGTACCCTAGGGGTGGTGTGTGCGATTCGTGTGTCATGTTTCAGATATTTGTCTTGTCATGTTCATTTGTGATCTACGCTTGATTTTAATTAGAGCCATTCATTCTTTCATGCTTATTTAACAGTTAAAAGAGTATTTGCGAGGAAAAGTAAATCTAAAGCTATTACAAATGGCGCGGGTCCACATCGCCAAAATTAAACCGGACCCGATTTGACGGAAAATAAATAAAGCAATAAAAATAAAAGTGCGAGAAGTATAAATCGTTACAACGCTTTGGGAGAATTACATAATTAATTAAACGACAAAGTAAAATGCGCGAAACAAAATAATTAAAACGACGGGCGTTGGACCCTTTTGCAAAAAAATTAAATTAATAAGGAATTAAAATAAAAATTTAATGTTTTTGGTATTTTTTGTGTTTTTTAGGATTTAAAAGGAGAAATTAATTAAAATTGACTAACCCTAATTCTAATGTTTTTTAAGTTTATTATGAAAGCATTAAAATTTTAATCTAAATTAAACCTAAGTTTTTATGTACAATTAATTATGAAAATAAATAAATAATAATATTGTGATAAAAAAGGAAAAATTAAAAGGAATGAAAATTGTCAATTAACCTAATTCTACCATTTTATATTTAATATGAAAAGAATTAAAATTGCAAAAATCCTAATTAAAACTAAATTCATTATATGTTAATTTATTTACAAGAAAATAATTATAATAAAAATATTTATTATTTTTTGGTCTTTTCTGATTTTTTTATGATGTTTTTGTATTTTGTAAAAAAATAATGAATTAAATTAAAACAATAAAACAAATAAAAATAATAATTAAAAAGATATGAGAAAAATAAAAACATTTGCAAACCAGGGTGGGGGTGTAGTCCCAATATGGAGGTTTTGATGGTAAAGCCTGGCCCATTAAGATTCAGATTCGTTGACTTTTGTGCAAGCATGTGATGCGTCTGACTATGGTACATGGTACTCCTTGGATCTTGGCCTTTGATCTAATTCCACTAAGCACGTGGACGTCTGGATGATGGTGACATATCATGTTCTTCACCACAAACGCTGCATAGGAATAATTATAGAAAAATAATATTGAAAGTATACAGACCTGGGGTTCGAACCCAGGTCTTGGACGTTACAAGGCTACACCTGTACCACTACGCCATGTTAGCGCGTTTAATATATAAATATCAAATAAATAATATAAAGAAAGCAACGCGTTCAGTGGAGAGAAACGCGCGAAATTCAAATGCCCCAATCGCCTGTGGCCACGTCTTCGTCTCTTTCACGTTCCCTGTACCATAAGCATTCAGCAACGGTTTCTTGGGCGTGGCTTAAGGTAGCTTTTAGAAAAATAGCGACTAGCGCTATAGGACCAATAAATTAGGCGCGAGTAGTGCTTCTCCTTCGTCTCAACCTGCTTAATCTAATAGCAATAGTCTTGAGGCATAATTTTTCCTTGGGTGAAAAGCCCCAATCTCAAGCTCTGCAAACCCTAATATTCAAACATGGCAGATTCGTATGTATGGCACAAAAATGCAATTGAATGTGTTGGTTAGCATCAAAACATCATCATGAGCATGAATCAATAAAGAAATTTCACAAATAACGCTTAAATCATGATGTTCGAATGGCAATTTTCTTCTGTACAGTTTGAGATTGTCTTACCAATTCTTGAAGCTTTAGTTGATATTAGGGATTGGGATGTATTCAGGAGACCACAAGGAAACTATTGAGACAAGAATGGAGGCTTGAATCGACCTCTAGAGTGCTTTTCAGTTTTGCACTTTTTGCCAAAAATTCTAAGTTTGTTCAATGATTTTCTGCGCAGCATTTAGCCTCCTTGCATTAGGTTTGTATTCCTGTATTTGTATGGAAGGCATTAGGTTAACAAAACTAGCACAAATCTCTTGCAATTATGGATTAAGGATTTGATTTGTTAAGGATCCTTTTCATATCTTTCCATGTGCATTTTGTATCAATTTGCATCCAATTAGTCCAAATCTTTCCCTATTAACCTATGCACGAAATATTGATGGCAAATTATGCATAAAAAGATTGGTTAAGGTAAGTTTTATATTTTCCACATATTTATATAATTTAAATGAATTAATATTAATAGAAATTCAAATAAATAAATAAAAAATGAGAAAATACTTCCCTTTGGGCCAAGTGGTCGTGCATAGGCTTGGAATGATGAATCATGGAAGAAAATAGGGCCCATTAGCAATTTTAGGTTATTTGAAGTAAAGTTGACTTTTCAAAATTCCCAAAAATTTCCCAACTTCCACAAGGCATAACTTGCTCAATTTTTAAGCTTTTCACATGTTCTTGGACATTTTGGAAAGGTCCTTGAGTCCTCTAACCAATTCCTTTGGTCCCATGTCATTTTGATTTACCAATCTCAAGTTATGGCCTTTGATTTAAAGTCCCTTTTTGTTGACTTTTGAAAATGACCTATAATGTTGAAATTGATAACTTTTTGTGAGAGCATTTCTTGGACTTGGAATATGAAGATGAATTGTAGGAAATGTATTTCTCTTCAAAATGATATTTGGATGGAATTTTTCTGATAATCCATGTGAAAGTTATGCCCTGGTCAATTTCAGTTGACTTTTTCAACTGTCCAAATATAGTAACTTTTGCATCTTGATGATTTTCTGAGCCAAATTTTGAGAATCATGATCAAGCATTGATCAAATGATGTTTGTGGCTTCAAAATGATATGTTGACCAAAAATTTGAACTTTTGACTGTCAAATGACCATTTTGCCCCTACAGTTGACTGTAGTGCAATCTAGGGTTTTGACTGTGCAATTTTGAGTTGAATGCCTTGAAACTTGATATGAGGATGCTTGATCACATTTGTAGGCATGTGAGACTTGATTGGGCCTATGAAAACTTCCTTCTCTTGATCAGAACACAAACCCTAGTTTTGACTGTATAGGAGACAGTTGAACTGCATAACCCTTGGGGAATTTTGTGACTTGGCTTGGCAATTTCCTGAAGAATATGGGAGGGCAAATTTTGGGGTGCAACACCTGTAATTAGTCTTTTGTTTCGTATGCAAACATTTATGAACCAGCAATTTAATGTCAAATGCATATATCAAAAATGAACATTGGACGTTTTTCGCAAGACAAAACAGAAAAAAGGAAAAAACAATGGCAATTTGTATAGAAAAGTGAATTTGTATTGATTTTGAATTTTTCCCGTGAATAGGCGTTTTTGTACAAGAGGCTGACATCCTAGTAAGAGAATGCCGCCGAATAACATAGAATTTACAATTTTGAAAAGGAAACAAAACAGCTATGTGCACAATCCCACTGGGTTCCAACTCTGCTATCGCCTTTATGCCTTCAAGCGTCTCATCACTTTGCTGCTTGGTTGAAGATAAAGCTGATTGATCGATGCCGAAATCTGGATGCAAGGTGATCCAATGAGACATAGTGTTACGCTTTATCCCTAACTTTTTCCTGGACCGCCCTTTCGGGTTTTCAGTCCACCGGGATACCCATTTTTGCCCAAGCCGCCTTTTCAGGTTTTCGACTTGCCGGGTGTACAGATTTTTTTTCATTTCATCCCTTATTTTTGCCCGAACCCTTTTGGTTCACCGGGAAGCCCTTATTTTTGCCTAGGTATGTCAACCTAGCGGGTCTTTTATTCATGCGTAGTATCTTTTCATTATGTCTGCATTGGCGGGGTGAGGAAGGTCGTCACCATCCATGGTGGTTAGGATCATGGCTCCTCCTGAGAACACATGTTTAACCACAAATGGCCCTTCGTATGTAGGGGTCCATTTGCCCCAGGGATCACTTTGAGGAAGGATGATGCGTTTGATTACCAGGTCCCCAACTTGATACTCTTGTGGTCTGACTTTCTTGTTAAATGCCCTGATCATCCATTTTTGATACGTCTGACCATGACAGATAGCGGTAAGTCTCTTCTCGTCAATCAGGTTTAATTGATCAAGTCGAGTCTGGATCCAGTCATCTTCACTCAAGTCTGCATCCTTCATTATCCGGAGAGAGGGTATCTGGACTTCAATTGGCAAAACTGCCTCCATGCCATAGACCAAGGAGAAAGGAGTTGCCCCGGTTGACGTCCTTGCTGAGGTACGGTACCCATGAAGAGCAAACGGTAACATCTCGTGCCAATCTTTATAGGTCACTGTCATCTTCTGCACAATTTTCTTGATATTCTTATTAGCTGCCTCTACAGCCCCATTCATCTTCGCCCGGTAAGGAGAAGAGTTATGGTGCTGTATTTTGAATTGCTCGCAGAGCTCAGTGATCATCTTGTTATTAAGATTGGTACCATTGTCCGTAATGATTCTTTCCGGGACGCCGTACCGATAGATCAGGTTATGCCGGATGAAACGTGCCACGACACTCTTGGTTACCGTTGCGTAGGAAGCTGCCTCAACCCACTTCGTGAAGTAATCGATCGCTACCAAGATGAAGCGATGCCCATTGGATGCCGTCGGTCAGATCTCACCGATCATATCAATGCCCCACATTGCAAAAGGCCAAGGTGCCGTCAAGACGTTCAGAGGAACCGGAGGGATGTGCACCTTGTCAGCATAGATCTGACATTTGTGACAAGTTCGAGAGTGTTGGTAGCAATCGGCTTCCATTGTGGACCAGAAATATCCTGCCCTAAGGATTTTCTTTGCCATGGTATGTCCACTGGAATGTGTTCCGAATGTACCTTCATGCAGTTCTATCATGATCTTCTCTGCTTCAGCCTTATCCACACAATGCAGTAGAGTTGAATCATGATTCCGTTTGTAGAGAATGTCGTTGTTGAGGAAGAATTTTTCCGCAAACCTCCTCATGAACTTCTTGTCATTGACAGATGCACCTTCAGGGTATTCCTGAGCTTCCAAGTACCTCTTCACCTCATGATACCAGGGTTTTTCAGTCACCTTTTCGGCCTCAAGATCGCAGCAGTATGCCAGTTCGTCCAACTTCCAGATAATGATCCGGGGAGCCTCATTGTCCCATTTAACTTTGAACATTGAAGATATCGTAGCTAGTGCGTCCGCTAGCTGATTCTCCTCTCTTGGGAAATGCTCAAAAGTTATCTCTTCAAAGTGGGGAAGCAAGGTCAACACATACTCCTTGTAAGGAATAAGATTCGGGTGTTTCGTATCCCACTCGCCTTTGATCTGATTGATCACGAGAGCGGAATCTCTGAAGACACTCAGAAATTTGATCCTTAAGTCGATTGCAGCTTGCAGACCCATGATACATGCCTCATATTCTGCCATGTTGTTGGTGCAGTTGAAACACAATCGGGCGGTGAGTGGATTATGAGTTCCTTTGGGAGATATGATTACAGCGTCGACGCCGTTACCCAAAGCATTGGAGGCTCCGTCAAAATGCATAGACCATCGGGATCCTTCCTCAGGTCCTTCATCCGGTCCAGGTACTTCACAGTCAGTTACCACCATGATGTCTTCGTCCGGAAATTCAAAGTTCAATGATTGGTAATCGTCCACAGGTTGGTGGGCCAAATGATCTGCCAGTACACTTCCTTTGATTGCTTTCTGAGTTGTATACTGGATATCATATTCTGTCAAGATCATTTGCCATCTTGCTATTCTTCCAGACAGAGCAGGTTTTTCGAATATGTACTTGATGAGATCCATCTTTGAAATTAACAAAGTGGTGTGAGTCAGCATATACTGTCTCAGCCGGCGAGCAGCCCATACCAGAGCGCAGCAAGTTTTCTCAAGCAGTGAGTAACGAGACTCACATTCGGTAAACTTTTTGCTCAGGTAATAAATAACGTGCTCTTTTCGGCCAGACTCGTCATGCTGCCCCAGCACACACCCCATTGAATTGTCAAGTACTGTCAAGTATAGTATCAGAGGTCTTCCTTCCACTGGTGGCATAAGAATGGGTGGCTCTTGGAGATATTCCTTTATCTTTTCAAAGGCAGCCTGACATTCATCGTTCCAGCGTATTACTTGATCTTTCTTCATTAATTTGAAGATTGGCTCACAAGTAGCAGTCAGATGTGAGATGAATCGGGCAATGTAATTCAGTCGTCCCAGGAAGCCTCTGACTTCTTTCTCTGTCTTTGGAGTTGGCATCTCTTGTATGGCTTTTACCTTGGCAGGGTCCACCTGAATACCTTTATCACTTACAATGAAACCTAGCAATTTTCCGGACCTCACCCCAAAGGTGCATTTGTTAGGATTCAACCTCAGCTTGTATAACTTTAGTCGGTCAAACAGCTTCCTCAGATGATCAAGGTGCTCCTCCTCAGTTTGAGACCTTGCAATCATGTCATCAACATATACCTCAATCTCATGATGGATCATATCATGAAATAAAGCAACCATGGCGCGTTGGTAGGTTGCCCCAGCATTTTTCAACCCGAACGACATGACCTTGTAGCAGAAGGTGCCCCACTGAGTCACAAAGGTAGTCTTTTCAATATCTTCCGGAGCCATCTTGATCTGATTATACCCTGAAAAACCATCCATGAAGGAGAACACCTTGTGTTGAGCAGTATTGTCAACAAGAACGTCGATGTGAGGTAGAGGAAAATCATCTTTGGGGCTTGCCCTGTTTAGATCCCTGTAGTCGACACACATTCTGACTTTACCGTCCTTCTTTGGCACTGGCACCACATTAGCAACCCACTGAGGGTAAGAGGTCACTGCAAGAAACCCGGCATCGAATTGCTTCATAACCTCAGCCTTGATCTTTTCGGACATCTCTGGACGCATGCGGCGGACCTTTTGCTTTACTGGAGGGCAGTCTTCCTTGGTTGGCAGGTGATGAACTACAATGTCGGCATCCAAACCAGGCATGTCCTCGTAGGACCAAGAAAATATCTCCATGTAATCATGTAGCATTTGGATCAATCGTTGCTTCATGCTGAGCTCTAAATTGGCACCAATCTTGACCTCTTTTATATCTGTCTCAGTACCCAGGTTAACTGTTTCCACCGGCTCTTCATGCGGTTGAATGGCCCTCTCTTCTTGAAGTAGCAGTCTTGCGAGTTCACCAGGCACTTCACAATCATCTTCACCTTCGTCCTCGGCCAAGTTGATCGGATTCTCGAAGTCATAACTGGTGGTAGCAGAGCTGTTACCAGTGAGATCCAGAGTGGATTGAAACCTATATAAGTGAGTGTGTGTAAATATAGCTGTTTTGCAATATATAACACAGAAAGAAAAAGAGCATAAGATTTGAAATGCAACAAACGTCCAATGTTTTGATTGATGATATATGGAAATGTCATACAAAAAGTCCTCACAAATGGAGCTACGATGCCCCGGGTAGGACACCGAGCCAACAAAGTTTTAACATATTGTTTGTTACAAATTGAAAATCAAAAGAGTTAATTACTGCGTGACAAATGTGATAGGTGTAAAATCCTTTGCCATCCAGTTGCTTGGTCCGTTGCTAGTGGTTGGATAGATCCAACTGTCAAACTCTGCTTCCTCTACGTCCTCCTCGATAGCATTCACCCTCGGGTTGGAGATAAACACCGGAGCTTTTCTGATTTTGTCCTTGCGCACTGCCCTCTGAGCCTCTGCAGTAAAGCCCAGCCCAAACTTGTCGTTCTTTTGAGTGAAGTCAGGAAGCTGACCCCAGTTTGCACATTTTCCTTTCTCGACTACAGCCCGGGCATCCTTCAGGGACTCTATCTTCAACGGAAAGTCTTCTTCAACCACTGTTTCAGGTGATGCCAACGTTGGGGGAACCTCCTCAAAATGCTGAAAGGGGGTTTCAATAAACTCCCCGTCCATCTCGATATACCGGAATGAATTCAAGTGACTAACCATGTATTCCTCCTCACCCTGCAAAGTAACAATCTTCCCTTTGACAGGGTATTTGAGATTTTGGTGTATAGTGGATGTTACTGCCCCAGCCTTGTGAATCCAGGGTCGACCCAATAAGCAGGAATAAGACGGAAGAATATCCATTACATAGAACGTTGAGTCGAAGACTTGGGAACCCACACGAATAGGAATGTCTACTTCACCGTGCACCATCCTTTTAGAACCGTCGAAGGCTCTAACAATGATGTTACTAGGCTTCAATTCCAGGCCCTCACAATCCAAGCGATCCAATGCCTTCTTGGGCAAAACATTCAGGGAAGAACCGGTATCCACCAACACGTGCGCGAGAGTAGTGCCCCTGCATTCTATGGAGACATGCAGGGCGTCATTGTGATTTTTCCCTTTGGCGGTGAGGTCAGCATCCGAGAATCCCAAACCATTGTCAGCTGTCAAATTAGCCACACAGTCAGTGAATTGATCTGCAGAGGTCTCTTGCGGCACATGGGCCGTTTTCAGAAATGAAATCAGGGCTTTTGCATGGGCCTCTGAGCATAGCAGTAATGATAGCATAGAGATTTTGGAGGGGGTATGCCCCAACTGTTCAACAACATTGAAGTCACTCTTTTTAATGATTTTAAGGATATCCTCCATTTCTTGTTGGGAGGCTTCGACAACAGTCTTTTTTGGTGCCTCCGTCCTGGCAGGAAAATCGGTAGCTACTTCTTTGCCCCGAGCATCAGAGGACTCGGCGGCGGTAGTAGACACAGGAACTTAATTCGGAACATGCACACTTGCGGGTGTGTTGGTGAGGGGTTTTCGGATAACTGGCGATGCAATGTCAGGCGAGAAGAGCCTGCCACTGCGGGTAATCTTGGCGGGACCAATGATGTTACTGATACTGGTATTGGTGTTGAACTCCTGCTTCACTCCAAGCACATACACATCGGCCCCATAATGCCATGGGACAGTCTTGTTAGATTCATATGGGAGAGGCCCCGGAATAGTAATAATAATGGGTGCAGCAGACAGAATTTGGACTGGCTTCCTCGGGGGAGCTTTGGCAGGATTGTAAATTGTGACAACAGATATTTCTTCAGCGGAAACAAATGGAACAGCAGTTTTCTTGAACATAATTTCTTTGCTATCCATCAGGCTTTGGATGCCTGATTTCAGCAGCGGACAACCGGTAGGGATAACAACACACAGGAGGCAACCCTTGCTACAACCCGGAAATAAACCGGATAGTAGTAAGTTCCTCTTAACAGTCAATAGAGGGGTAGCAACATCATTCACCGAAACAGCATACAAATCTTCCTCAATGGCATTTACTCTATGCTGGGGCATAGGAGCAGTTACAACATTTGGCCTCTCAGGCACTTCAAACTGAATTTCCTTTGCATCGATAAGATCTTGCACTTTATTTCTCAAGGCCCAGCAATCATCAGTAGTATGCCCGGGGCTATCGGAATGATAAGCGCAACGAGCATTTGGGTTATACTTAGGAGATGCAGTATTAACGACCTTCGGCGCTTCTTTGATGGTCACCAAGTTGGTTGATAATAGTTGCGGTAAGATTTGTGACAAGGTCATACTCAACCGAGTATACTGTCTCTTGGGCCTTTCACCTCTTTGTTGATTGTACTACTGAGGAGCAGCAACAGACTTTGAAATGACCAAGGCATTGACGGCTTGGCGACTTTCTGGCTTGACTTGTCTTCTAGGACCATAGACGACACTTGCTTCTTTCTTGAAAGGCCTCTTCTCAGTACTTGGGGAGGCAGATTTTTGTATCTTTCCTGACCTGATGCCAGCTTCAATTCTTTCTCCCGTCAGAATCAAATCCGTAAACCCAGCGGAGGAGTTACCAACCAAATGATTGAAAAATGGACCAGACAAAGTCCCTAGGAACATATCAACCAGCTCATGATCAGTCAATGGAGGCTGCACCCTGCCAGCCAAATCTCTCCATTTTTGTGCATATTCTTTGAACCCTTCGCCCGTTCCTAGAGACATACCCTGAAGTTGGGTACGCGTAGGAGCGAGATCAGAATTGTATTGATATTGTCTGTAAAATGCGGTTGCCAAATCTTCCTAGTGTGGGATACTAGTTCCATCTAGTTGGTAGAACCATTCAAGCTGTGACCCCGAAAGGCTATCTTGGAAGAAGTGAATCCAAAGGTTCTTATCTGCGGTGTAAGGTTGGATCTTCCTTACGTACGACCTTAGATGAAGCTTTGGACAGGAATCCCCGTCGTATTTGGCAAAGGCAGGCGCCTTAAACTTGTGTGGGATTACTACCCCAGAAGATAACCCCAAATCTCCGAAATCCAGCCCCGGCACATTCTGAATCTCCATGGCGCTCAAGCGGTCTTCTAATTGCTTGTATCTGTCAGCAGCAGGTGGGTATTGTTCGTCATTGTAGTCCGTCTCGTTGTCAGAGACTGCAGGACTAGGAGCTCCTCCCCCTTGGGGACTGTCTTTCTCAGCAGAAGAAGTAGTTGGATCAGCTTCATTATGGAGTGTGTTCCCAAATCTGCGTCCGGTGTTGAATAACACAATCCTCTTTTTCTTCTTCTTCTTCAGGAGTAGAGTCTTCAATTCTTGCTGACCTTGGGCCGGGCTCAGGACCATTTCTTGAAACTGGGCACTTTGGGCCTGAAGGGCCTTGATTGCTTGCTCACTGGATGAGTTTGGATTCATGATGATTGTTCAAAATAAACAGCGAAGGAGATTAAGCAACCTGTGAAATAGGGTACCTGCTATGCATATGGTGCAATGAGATGCGTATGTTTTATGTTTTCAAAGACAAACAAGATTCAACTTTGTAGACAAAAGGGAAACACACTTCATTAGATTAAAATTTTAATTGTTCAACAACTTGCCCTTAGGCATTACAGGAATGAAAAATACTGGAAAAGAAATAAAAGCTATAAAAGGAAATATCCAAAGCCCATCAGTGCTCCCATGGCCTCCTCTTCTCAGTGTGGATGTAGTTGTTCAGGACCCGCTCTTCCTCCAATTGCTTAGTCAGCCTCTGGATCTTCCGTTCCTGTTCGTTGAACTTTTCCCGATAAAAATCCCGTTCTTCCTTTAGCTGCGCCCAAGATCTCTTCATTGTGTCAAAATCAATGGGTATCTGAGGAGGGAGGACAGTTGGAGGAGCCCCATCTTCATCAGGAGATTCAAGAATGATAGGTCTGACAGCTTCGTACGGCATACCTAACTTCTGAGCACGGATGCGGACCCATTTGCAATAGGGTTCCATTGGTAGAGAGGTCTTTGGTCCTAACTCATGTGGGTCAGCTTTGTGAATTCTGTCCCAAGCCTTAATGAATCCATGGCGTAGTTTGTCACTGTCTGCCTGAAACTCAAAATGGAAGTGAGGAACCAACATTTCATGAGGCCCAACTCTTCTGGCTCTTCCAAACTGGCGGAGAGCTAAACATGGATTATAAGAGATCCCTCCTTGGATACCAATCAATGGAACATTTGGGTATTCTCTGCAACGATCAATAACAGCTACCTCATCCAAACCTCTGAGAGTCCAAGTGATGTCATTATCAGTGAGAGACATTAGCCTACAAGCCTAACCCTTTCCTTCTTCATTCTTCAGCACGAACTTAGGAAGGTGCGAAATAAACCACCTCACTAGCAAAGGAGCACAACACCATGGAGTTCCCCGTTTTCGGGCAGTACGAGCATAGAGTTGTTGCAGGATATCACCCAAAAGAGTGGGTACAGGGTTCCGAGACATGAAGATCCTTATGGCATAGATATTGATAAAGGTGTCAGGATTGGGAAACAGTACCAGACCATAGATTAAAAGAGCCAGAATGTCTTCGTACGCCTTGAAGTCCAAGTCATTCCAGAAATCATTAGCTTTACCAACCAGAAATTTGACCAAAAAGCTCTTAACTCCACTTCTAGTTTCCCAGTTAGCCAATACCTCTTCTTTGGTCAAGGGGAGAATTGCAGCAATCTCTTCAGGCCTATGAGTCTTTTCCAAACCAGTGAATGGAGTTTGCTCCAAGACAGGGATACCAAGCAAATAGGAGAATTCTTCCAGGGTAGGGACCAGCTGGAAGTCTTGAAAGGTGAAGCAATGATACAGGGGGTCATAAAACTAGGTCAGAACACTTATCAGTTATTGGTCCCATTTTGAAGTGATCAAGCCAAGGAGAGAACCATGCCTGTTGATGAAGGAAGAAGTGTTTGGAATCCTACCAACCAAATCCTTGAGCAAAGTTGGTGGTTGAACAAAGTTGAGCCGGATAGTATTCCTACGCACGAGCATCATGATGTCCTACAAAACAGAGCAAAGATGAAACTTTTTTGTCTTTGAAATGGGTTAGTCCTTTATACAGGATGCATGCAATGGTATGATGGCATGATGCTATGATGAAGCACACCACAAGTATTCACACAGGCAAGTATGGTAAGGCACACAAGTCACACAAGACAACCCTTAGGTTTTAGGCCAGCATGAAGTTTAGGTATTACCCTCTTTTAGTTTCGTTGGTTAAGACCTGTCCTATCAAAAGTAACCGGGTTCTAGAGGATCTCAAATCATTGACTACCCTCAATCGGTCATAACTCCAGCATCGCAATCTTTTCTTGCGGCCAGAACCATCGCGAGAGTTTAGCCTCAATGAGTGTAGCATACTGCTACTGTCCTAATGGCCAAGTTTGGTCAATTTAAGGTTCTAAGGTTGGTTGGTGTTTAATGACTCCTTAGAAGACCCATATTCCCCTCGTTGCAACACAAAGGATATAGATACAGACCAAGGTGCCACACCAACGTAGCCATTACTTCACCCATGTCGGTCTATGCCGGACAGGTCCCTCACAGATTATGCTACCTAAAAAGGGTATTTCCCAGATCCGGGTTAGGATCTATGAAACTCCAATGCAAAGCCCACAAATATAAAAGCAAACAAAGCAAACAATTGAAAACAAAGGTGATCTAAGCCCTAAGGTTACTCCACTTTTAATTTTATCCCCAACAGAGTCGCCAGTTCTGTGATACGGTGGGAGAACTGACTATGGTTTTGCGATTGTTTTCGCAAATGTTTCGGTTGAGCAAGAGTCGCCACCGACTTTTTATTTTATCCTAAGGAAAGGTTAAAAAGCACAGAAAAAACCTTTTGAGATGTTTTCTTGGGTTCGGGGAGTAGATTATAGAAAGGGAAGGTATTAGCACCCTTTCTATCCATGGTTATCCATGGGCTCTTAGTTACTTGCTTAGATCACTTGCCTTTTGTTTCAATTGTTTGAAATGGTGCTTTGTGTGTGTGGGTTTGAAAATGTTTTGAAAAGAAGCCAATGTGGTGGCAACCTTTGTAATGATCCATGTTGGGATGTATACAAAGATGTATGTCTTTTGAAAAGGTTTTCATTTGTTTTTGAAAGTTTGTTTTGAAAGTGTTGTGAGATGCGATTTTAGAAAATAGGCAAGTGTTTTGTTTTTGCAAGTTTGATTCAAGTAACTAAGAGGTTATCTACTCCTAAATTTCTCAAAGTTTATTACTATATTTTAACCCTTTTAACAAGTTTGTTCCACCATTGTATTTGGTGGACAATCTTGTGTTTAGGATGTGAGAGGGACGGGCGCGGGTCATCGTTTAGACCATAATTGCAATGGTGCCAAGTATCTTTGGGCAATTTTCTTTAAGGGACTTGATCATTTGTTTAGGCAACTTTTTGAAGGCGTCATCGAGGGACTATGATCATTTGATTTGTGTTTATTTTGCCCAAAGAGACCTAACATGCAATATGGCCCATTTATTGAAGGCAACAAGTGGAATACCCTAGGGGGGTGCAAGTGTGATTTGTGTTGTCCATTTTCATGCTTGTTTATCTTGAAATTAGGTCAAACTATTTTTGTCGTTTTTGATTCGCATACAAACCCTAATTCTAACATGGCATAATTAGAAAGCAATAAAGTGCGAAAAAATAAATTTACTAAGCTATTACAACACAATATATATAAATGGAGATTTTGACAAGGAATTTAAACCTAGGCTATTACATCAATATTGAATTATTTACAAGATAATTAATTGCATAAATTAAATGAAAAATAAAATAAAGATGCAAAATGCAAAAAGGGTTTTTACATGTATGGAAAAAGTATTTTTTATGTCCAATAAACAAAATAAAAAAAAAGTATTATTTTTTGGAGTTTTTGCATGTTTAGGGCTAAACCCTAATTTTATTAAATAAAATGTATTATTCATTTATTATTCATAATATTTATTTATTACAAAAATAAAATAAAAATGAAGTATATTTGTCAAAAGGTATTTTTATATTAAATATTTAACAAGAAAATAAAAGTGTGTATATTTTGTAATTTAACCTAAATATCCTAATATATATATATATATATATATATATATATATATATATATATATATATATATATATATATATATATATATATATATATATATATATATATATATATATATATATATATATATATATATATATATATATATATATATATATATATATATATATATATATATATATATATATATATATATATATGTATTATTTTCTTAATATATATTATATATGCAAATTAATAATATTTAATATTTAATAGAAAAAGTATTTTTTATATAAAATATTTTCAGAAGGTAAAACAAAATAAAAATGAAAATAAAAATGTGTTTGTATATTTTTAGTATTTTTTTAAATAAAAGTATCTATTTATTTATTTATGTTCAAAAAGCTAACCTAAACAAATAAATACCTAACAAATAGGAAAATGGTGCAAAAAATTATTTTTATATTTTTTATATTATGAGGAAAAATAAACAAGTCAAACCAAAAAAGGAAAAGTCAAAAAATCATTAAAATGAACAAAATGGGCTCAGGGGGTGTAGAAGCAAAATCAGGGTGCAAAAAGAAATGACACAACAGGCCTAGCCCATGAAGACCTTTCTTCAACCTTCAGCCAGCTTCTTGTTCAACAAACACGCGCCTGTACTCAAATTCAAACATCTGGATTCTTTGATCTTTTGCACAAACTTTCAACATAAGAAATGTTAAGCATTGAATCACGATTCTAAATATGTAAAGAACTCATCCTAACTCTCAGAAATGAGAGAGAATTTTAACATTCCCAAATCTTGACCTAACTTTTCTTCCATATTCAGACCTTAAATTCTCATAGCTCAGGCAAAATAAATGAAAAGTAAAAGCATGTACAGATTCAGGGGCATGAGTAGAACACTTCTTATTCACAAACTTAGAGCTAATGATGCCTACACTAAGAGTTAGAAGTTCAAAAAGATACCTGTTCAGTTGAAGTTCTATCTGGCAATGGGGGAGCTTTCAGGGCAAGATGATGATCTGTACAGCTTGCCTGAAGTGTAGTGATGCTATTCCAATGCTTACTTTAATTTGAAACACCTTGAATCGAGCTATGGACCTTCAACTGCAAAACAAGAAAGTGAAAATGGTGGAACTGGTTAGAGGAGTTACAGGTCGTGTTTTATGTTTGGGTTAGCTTCAAGTGATGCTAGGGAATGTGTTTGATGAGCTTTTAGCAAGAAAGCATGAAGGGAATGAGAGATGGCACTCAAACTGCAGTAAGAGCTCTGTTTGGGAAGTTTGATGGTGATTTTGAGTTTGTGGAGGTATTGGAGGTGTTGGAGTCGTGCTTCAGCTTAGGATGAATGTTTGGAATGTGTTTGATAACTTTCTCTAAGCCCTAGTTGATTGATATGGAAGTTGGTATATGTTATGATGTCTTTCTTGAACTTTAAGCAAACAATGGTCAAGTTGTGTTCTAGACAGGTAGAGGACCCCTAAACATGCTGCAAAGCTTCTCCTTGATCAGTGTGATTAGTCCCTAAATTTGTGCCAAGGGGATTTGATCTGTACTTCTTGGATTTGCATTATGACATAAAGCTTGCTTTTGCAAAAATGGCTATTTCACTTTTTCCATTTATGGCCTAATCTTGCATACAATGGCTTGGATACACAAAATAAGGCTTTGGCACAATGAGTATGCATTAAATTATTGAGTGTTGGATGGTTTAGAGGCCTGTAATCAAGGGAAGCATGCTGATTTTGAAAATGCATAAGTTATGAACATGGTAATGGTCATGAATCAAAGTGACTTTTTGCCATATTGCAAAATTCGATTCTCTCAAATCATGAGGTTATTTGATGAGTTCTTGGACATTTTGGAAAGCTTGGAATGTGTACTACAATCCATCTTTGAAATGAAAATTGAAATTCCAAGGGGAAGTATGTGAAAAATGGTCTTGAAGTTAGGTAAAAACCTTGCCTAAAAAGGTCAAAATTTTCACTAAGTTAAGAATGGTTTGGTACCCTTGTTCCAAAAATTGTAACTTGAGATACAAGCCTCTTTTGGGAAAACTTTGTGATTCAAAGTTGTAGATTATGCAATAGGCTACAACTTTCATGTTTTGACTTTTGCTTGAATCCAAATGGATCATGGTGAGAAAGTGGGGCAAAGTTGGGAAAAAATTAGGGTTTTTCATAACTTAGAAAATTCTAAGTTATGAAAAATTCTCATTTCAAACCCTAATTTGCAATTTTTGATTTCTTGGTGAACAAGTTTCATGATTTGGCATTCTTTGATGAAAAATGAATCTTGACCCTTGATTTTGACCAAAAAGTCAAAGTTTGACTTTTCAGTATACAGTCAAAATTGATCAATTGACTGGGAAATTCAACTGTCAATCTTGTGCATTTGGGATCTTTTGAACTTGTTGAGCATGTCAAGATAATTCCATGGGGTCCTTGAGTCCATATGTGAGCTTGGTTTGCCATTGGCTAGGTCAAACAGTCAAAAATTGTCTTTGTGCAGTCAAAACCCTAAAAATGACCATTTTGCCCTTTTGTTGATCTGATCAAATTTCTTGAGGAATTGTGATCCAAATTTGATCAAATGGTCCATGTGAGTTCATAATGTTGATGTGGGTAAATTTTCATGAGATTTGACTGTCAATTGGCCACAGTTGACTTTTTCCCCAATACAGTTGATTTCTAGGTCAACTGTCCAATTGACTGGGCAAAATTTGGAATCAAGACTTGAAACTTGGTATGGATAAACTTGGGAGTCCAACATGAAGCATGAAAGTCATCTTAGGAATTTTAGATCAAAATATCTTTGTGCAATCACAAACCCTAATTTGGGTCAACAGTGCAAGGAGAAGTCTTGAGCAGAGGAAACCCTAACTGGATCTTGATCTTCAAGGGTCTTGTGATGAGAAAATGTTGAGGAAATGGGAGGGCAAATTTTGGGGTACAACACTTCCCTTTGAACGTAGGTGGATGGTTCCTCTATAAAGTTCCAAAAGCACAAGTTACATTGTTCCCACCAGTATTAGGCTGATTCTGCATTGCCTGAGCCAAAGCCTGCAACGCATTAGCAAGTGCACCATTTCCTCTTCCAGACATTACTATGCTTCACATCACAACATCAAACAACGGTTAGATAGAAAAACATTGACAGTATTCCACTATCCTACTACACTAACGACACAATAATTTGGCCGGACGGACCGACCTGCTCTGATACTAATTGTAACACCCCACTTTCCCATAATAGAAATTATGTTAACATATATCAGAGTACATAAGTAGGATGTCACATACTTCAAATATTCATAAATTTAAAGTCACTTTATTACTTTTGTTATTTTAAACATACTCAATTCGGCAGCAAAAAAATAAAATTAGTTCAATTCCATGTCATTATGGCTTCAACAACAAATAAGACTCTGCAAATGTGTGGTTCCACATAAGTAAAATGGAAGATACATAACAAATGAAATAATACAAAACATCACAAAGATTCTAAATCCACGTGTTACGTATCAGAGTGACTCCTAGGACTTGATCAGATAACACTCACTCCAAGCACTACTCGGGTACCTGATTATATGTACTCCCAAGGGAACACAGACACAACAACATAAAAGGGGTGAGAATTTCATTCAATGAATATACGATGAATATCACATGCTAAGGAGTAGTAATCACAAAATTCACACGTCACACAACACTTCGTAACACAACACATCATTCATGTAATACAACATCAACTCAAAACAATGCAATGCAAAGAGAGCGACATCAACTTAATGCATGTGGTACCATCAGGGCATAAGCCCTCGTCACATATGCCAATTTGGGCAATAACAAGGCATAAGCCCTCATCACAATTCCATTACAGACCAACAACAAGGCATGATCCCTCATCATTATGCAACATGCGACATCATATACAACAACATAACTATACAACCACAAGGCATAAGCCTTCAACATTCGTCAATACAGACCATCATCATACAACATAAATTCCACATAAAATCCCATATTTTAAACTTAATTTATTATTATTACTAGCCTTCTTATATCCACCTAAGCCTTAGTAGTCATCATGGATCGAAAGAATACACTCCACACACGAAAACGGGAAGAAATCACAAAAACAAGAATTTTTGCACCTTTGCCTTCCCCTACGCGTAATGATGTATGCCTTACGCGAATTGCCTTGCTGCTTGCGCTGCCTTACGTGTAATGTTTCCTGCATTACAACTAATTTCTTTCGTCCTACCATGCCTTACGCGTAATGCTGCCCACATTACGTGTAATGCACTCTGTCCTGCCCTGCCTTATACGTAATGATGCATATATTATGTGTAATGCCTTATGTTCTGCCCTACCTTACGCGTAATGCTCATGCCTTACGTGTAATGCTGCCAGCATTACGCGTAATGCTCCTGCCTTACGTGTAATGTTTCCAGCATTATGTGTAATGTTGTCTGCCTTACGCGTAACGACTGTCTGTGACTAAAAGAACTCTATTTTTGCATTAGAACAATTTCCACTCGTTTTGAGCACTTTCAACCTTCAAAATAGGGTCAAAACAACATTCTTTTACATATTAACTTAGGGATTTCATTCTACTTCGTTATTCTACAATCCTACACCAATTTCTACATCAATTCCTCCAATTTTTGTCACATCCCTAGATCTACAATTTTTCATATATGGGATATTTATGAACAACACAACAACAGTAAAAACCAGCAACAACAACAATTTCATTGCGTGTGTGTATATATATATATATATATATATATATATATATATATATATATATATATATATATATATATATATATATATATATTTGATAATTAATTTATAATTTTTTTAATACTTAATTAAAGTATAAATTTAATTTGGACATTATTTTTTAAAGAAATAGGATATTACAATAACAATTTTTCAAATCCAACTAACTAAACTATTGTCATTATAATTGATTTTAAAAAATAGGATATTACATTAACAATTTTTTGGGAGGATATTAAAGAAAATCGAGGTTGTTCCTCTTACATTTTCAGCAACGGGGAGTCCAATAATTGTCGTAACTCTTGAGCCGTATAGAGGTGTGGATGCAAGGCATGGTGCAAAAACACAATTAATAAGGAAGGCTAATCTTATATTTCGTTATCGTTTAATCTGACATAATATATTTTTATATTTCTAATAAATTATTTGAAACAGAAATATATATAGTAATATGAAAGATATTCTATATTACTAAAATATCCACTTCATTTTTTATTATAAGTCGTTTTAAAGACGGAAAAAAATGTATACTACAATATAAGTTGTTCATATACAGATTTGTTCATAACTCTACAATTTTCAACCTAAAATCCCCATTGAATAACCACAAAATCCTTATGCAAGAATTCTAACCAACAAAATGAGCAAGGGGAAAGGGATTTGGCTCTTAAATTTTTAACTGATATGTTTTGGCTTTACTCACACCGTCCTCTTCAACTGACATAACATTACTACCCATTTCACTAAATTCTAAATTTATCATCATTATTATCAAATGAAAACTTTTAAGTGGATTGTTACAATAATTTTCTTAATGGATTGGATAGACCGTGGCCTGCCCCCGTCCACACTAAACTTTTACTTTAATGAGATGTCAGTACCATTTAGAGAGAGTTCAAATTTCTTCGAAGATAGTTGTAATTATCAATAATATCCCTTTAATTAATAATAGTACTCCTTTCATCTCATATAATAAATGTCCCTTGCAATATTTTTATATCTAAGAATATTATTCCATTTAGAATAGCAATACAATATTTATTAAATTTTTTTAATAATATACTCTTATTTATTATATTTCAACTCATCATATTACTTCACTAACTACTATTAATAAATATATTTATTGCATTAAAATCAACAAAATGTTATTATCTTAAAAAATGTACAAAACTCATGGGACACCTAAGTTGAGACAGAGACAATTGCATATTCACTTGATGTGTTACATCATAGATTTCAATGAAAGAGGTTAATGAAATGATTATTTTGACAAATGCATTATAATTTTAGAGATCACACTACTATAAATAATACATTTAACCTCAGACGCGAAATGCATTTAACCTCGCTTCAAATAAATATATAAGAACATAAACTTTAAACCCAAATAATTTTCTATTCTTGTAATCTATCGTAGAGAACTTTTCATGGAAAACCTTATAGTGTTGGTTGTAGATAGTTTCAAGCGTTTCAAAATGCTTCACAATGGTATTCAAAATGCTCATTTTGATATGTAGAATTCTTTTGTAATGATTCTTTTATGTTTCACGCATATCACTAATGGTAGTTTCTTGAGCATTGATAGTCATGAAATGGGCGACAAATATTTGATTAAAGACAGTGAATAATATCCTCAAAAATCACCCCAAAACTATTCCCTCGGCTTTGACAAAAATCAAGGTAAAATATGTTTACCCCTCGATTTTAGAAGAAAACCGAGGTGAATAATTTTTTAAAAAATTACATTGCTTACACATAATATTAAAAATATATAGATTCACCATGTCGCTGCAAATCCATATTTTGTAGCATTTATCTTTTTAAAGGTTGAACAACCTTATTTGAATAACCAAAATCAAGAATGATTTTCTACACTTGTAATTTATCATAGGAACCTTTTTCAACTTTCTTTAACTGAGTGTTGTTTCAAAAATACAACAATAACAACATCAAGATCATTATGTGAGATAAATTGAAAGGGAATAAAAAAATGCTTTGTTCAAGGATAGAAGATCATTGAATATTTTCTCTCTCTTGCAGTCAATCCCAAAGAATGATGCATACGAGTTTTGGGTGGTTACATATAAATAAGGATTAGGATAAAATCTATTTAACGAGTGCTTTTATAGCAAAACCTGGTTATTTTATCTCCTGATTATTATGGAAACCTAAGGAATAGATCATTTAGTTTACACTTATAAAGAAATAAAAACATAAAATGTAATAGTTAGGATTCGAAGCATGTCATGAGTTGTTTTTCCCCTCGAATTTATTAAAAATCAAAGGAAAGCTTTGTCATGAAAGTTTTATCATGGCGCGCCTTGGCATTATACCTCGTTTTTTATTTGGCTGATGTGAAAACTTCGTCATAAAATGTGTTATTTGTAGTAGTGCATTTGTCAATGCGTAAAATTTGAGAATTATTTTGAACTACACTAAAAATTTCGAGGAATAATATATTTTTTACCGACCTTTTATTCATTCATCATTTAAATACTAAGAGGACGATTAGAAATACTCTTGTTTTAAAACACACTCGAACACCTATTCTCTTATTTGGTGAAATTAATGCGGGTCTCACACTTTAGAAATGAATTCCACATAAAGTGATAAAACTTACATGAATTTCATTCAATAAGAAAGTAATTGTTAGAGTAGATGTTAAAAAGGAGTGCTCCTAGCACTTCTCAAGTATTAAATACATGGTTCGCCTCGACTATTTGGAGACCCTGCTCGAATGTTTAAAGTTGACCTTTAATAAAAAAATGTAAAAAAATAAAAAAGAATAATACTCTATTTAAATGCAAGTGATACCGTGGACCACCTTCATAAGTGGTCTACTTGTGAGTGTAACCTTCCTCAAGATGTGTTTTGTATGATGTCAAAACCACAAGAATAAAGCATTTATGTATATTGAGCGGTATCTCTGAGTTTGGGTGGCACCCTACGCATTTAGAGGTCTTAGGAATCATTTGAAAAATTGTAAAAACTTACCCAGTATTGAAAAATCACTTTTTGCACTAAAAATACATGTACGGGCCGACTCATAACCATGACGGGCCGACACATGTACTGCTCTAAATAAGTAGATAACCTCTGTTTATTTCAAGTCATCATACAAATTGTCCTAAATAAAGAGTTCTCTTCTGTTTGGTTTAGGACGACTCATAGCCAATCTTAGGCCAACTCATAATTGTTACTTTTTTCTTCTACTTTGACTCTTTTGATAACCATTAACAATTTTCTTCTTTAAACACATGAAATCACTATCTACCTTTAGAACAGTGTTTTTCTGCCCAAATTCCAAAGAATATAAAATGAATCTCATACCTTTTATTATTAATATATTTAGCATTACTAACTACTTTTTTTTCTTTTCAACAAGATAAGGTAGATATATTTAAAATTCATTCATAATAAATCTAATTTACCTTTCATAGACAATCTCAAATAGAATTTGTGACAGACTATTTGGTCTATAAGGAAATCTAAATTTTAAATCTCAAAACTATTTTAGATCTATTTGGATTTCTAACTTGTATAGAAAAGATCTTGGAAAGTTTTACATTTCTCATATCTTGTATTTAAAATAAAATTTTCGAGGTTAATGATCATATTAATTTCCCCGATGACTACAATTATAAGATATGTTATACCTATACATTCAATTTGATCCATCTCATAAGTATCGTTCTTCGAATCTAGTTATATTCGGTTGCTAGGATTTGGTTGCTTGAGAACATACAATTA
Organism: Vicia faba; assembly: GCA_948472305.1. NCBI lineage: Eukaryota > Viridiplantae > Streptophyta > Magnoliopsida > Fabales > Fabaceae > Vicia > Vicia faba. The sequence goes on along the minus strand of OX451740.1, from coordinate 881,941,513 downwards.
TTTTTCGTGCTTGAGATTAATTCTCAATTTACGTACCAACTCATAAACTCTTTTCTGATTCTTACATCCTTCATAAGGACATTTCACAGTAAAATATATAAAAAAAATGCAAAAGAAATTTGAACTACAAAACGTGTAAAAATCATATCAAATTAAATCATTTTAATAAGTTCTTTTATCAAAATGATCCCACTATTTTTACTCAAACCAAATGACCCTCAACATTTGATTCAGAAAATCTCGTTGGAAGATTTTCTAGCGGGTCGAGATCCATATTTCACTTTGTTTTAAGTCCGCATAGGTGGATTACAAAAACTTTGTTATTTAGGTAGGAACTCTTTTCAATTGTATCTAATATAATTCTCAAATTTTATCAGTTGAGTGAATAACTCTTTATTCTAATCCATCTTATGGATTATTCTCAACTCTTGCTTCTAAACATATATAATCCTATTATAGTTAGTTTAGTTAAGTCAAACCCGAAAATTTAGCAGTCAGATATTACATTTATCTCATCGTACCTTACTAATATAAAACATGCACTTCGCGTTAGGCAAAACCTACATTATTCGATACTAGTCTTGCTGAGTGCTAAATTTTGAAAAGAAATTAAATTAATATTTAATTAAGGATATTTTAACTAAATTTGATCTCACTGATTTGTGTATCTCATACACCCACATATTTGTGTATCTTATACACGTGCATATAAACATACATTTCATGCATCACATACATAAAATAAATGTTGATAATACGATTATGATCATCTAAAACGAAATAATTAAATAAACTATTTTATTTCAATTCTTTGACCTACGAGAAAGATTCTTAAGCCTCTCCAAGCTTCATCGTTTGACATTGTCTTCTCTTTAATTCTTAAACTTGAATATTTATAATATTTAAATAAATAAAATAATAATTAAATGACACGACACACATGTTGTATTTAATTATAATAAACCACAACACACATACCCTATTTTAATAAAATAAACAAATGCCAAAATGTAAGTGTTGTACCCCAAAATTTTCCCTCTCATATTCCTCAAAATATTGTAAGAAAAATCTCCAAGTTGCTCAAGGTTGCTCAAGAATTGGTCAGACAAGCTCCCTCATAAGGCAGTCTACCCAAAATTAGGGTTTTGTGTTGCATCAAGATACTTGAGTCCAAGTGACCCCTAGTGCTCACCAATTTCCTAATATGTTCTCAAGATCATCCATGTCAAGTTTCAAGCCTTGCAGAGGAAGTTTGCTCAGTCAATTGCTCAAAGGTTCAAAAATCGACGGTGCTAGGGCAAAAGTCAACTGTGACCTACAAACAGTCAAACTTCAAGATTTTTTGTTAACATTCTCATTTTGAAGGATATTTCATTATTTGATAAACGGTTGATCATGATTCATCAAGGATTACTCAAAATTCATCAAGACTCAAAAGTTGCTAAATTAGGGTTTTGTAGGTAAAGTCAACCCAACTTTGACCAAGCATAACTTTCTCATACTTTATGATAAATGACCCATCCAAATCTCATTTTGAATAGGATGCAATTCCATACAATCCATATTCATACCCCAAGATCAAAAAATGCACTCATAAGAAGTTATGAATTTGGACATTATAGGTCATTTTTGAAAGTCAATAAAAACACCTTTTTTTCCAAAGCTTATAACTTGAGCATGGAATATCAAAATGAGATGAGATCAAAAGGGTTGATTAGAGGACATATCAAGCTTCCTAAAAAGTCCTAGAACACCTCCAAAAGTTCAAAATTGAAGAAGTTATTCATTGTTGAAGTTGGACTTTTTTGCAAAATTGCCAAAAGTCAACTATCCCCAAAACTTCAAATTTTGTCAAATGGGACCATTCTGTTTCACTTGATTTGAGTTTGCATCATTTCCCACGTGCCCTAGCTTCAGCCATGTGTCCACATCACATTTTTATTATTTAATTTGATTTTTATTTGAATTAGTTTATTTTAAATCAAATAAAATCATATAAAATCTAAAGCCTTGATAACACGTGATCTTTTGGCTATTTCAGGCTTTGATTACATCTATTATCATCATCAAGTTCGTATCAAATCAAATCATGTGTAAAAAGATTGGAATTAGGCAAATTTGGAAAGATTTAATGAAAGAATTAAATCTACATCAAAGTCATTAATAGAGGGAGAGTTATACCAAGTTTGTAAACCTAATGCACTGAGGGATACATAAGCAAGCAAGAGCACATGAAATAGGGGTTGGAAGTTATGGGAAGAGGCAGGACAAAAAGTGAAAAAAATCACAAAAAAGTGAGAGATCAAAATCCAGGTTAGAGGTGTTTTCAGGGATCGAGACTTGTTCCAATCGCTTCCTGGGCATTCACACAAGCCATCCCAACCAAAACCAAGCATTTTCAGACTCCCAAACGCACTGTAAGTCTCACGTAACACAACTCTGTTCTTGATTTCGATTTGAAGCATTCTGGTATCCATTGAACAAACTAATGGTACATTCGTGATCACAAGAACATGTTCAAACTTTTTGCATTGTTTAATTTCATTTATGTGCTCTGTATGAAGAAACACCATTGCTAGGGTTTGGCTCGTGGTTTTGGGGATTTTTGTTTCAGGCACAATTGGTCCACGTGAAGGGCATGGTTGCAATCAGGAGGAGATGACGAGTTCAACCATGCTCGTAGAATGTGTTTTCATGGCCTGGGGAGAATTTTAGAATAGGGATGCGTTTTTAGCTGCGGATTCAAATCCGCATGTATTTTTTTTACAAGCTTGAGGACAGGGATGAACTCGTGTCATCCATCTGTTGGTCCATTCAAATATTTTGCGCGCTTTTTATTTTTTCAGGCCATGTGCTTTGTTTACATATATTATCTTGTGTTATTATTATCATAACAAACAAAGCAGCGTGCTCCAGTGGTTGCCACCTAAGCCATAAAGGATCCAAAGGCTGGAGGTCAGGGGTTCGATCCCTGCCTCCAGCAATTTGTGTTTTCTTCATATTTTTCAAGTGATTCAATGCATGTTCAAGCTTGCAACCCACCATAGTCCCTCATCCATCCAAGCGCCAGATGGCCAAGAGCCAGATCTGGTGGCCAATGACTGGAGGTCCACCAAGAGCCAAGTCCATGCGCCCACACTGGATCACAAAAGTCAAACGGGCTGGCCAATATTGGGCTTCAAATTGCTATCAACACCCTTCAAAAAACAGGCCCAACACTTCTTTTCTCTTTTATTTGTTTTTTTATTTAATATACTTTAATTGTTTTATTTAACTTTCTAACCAATCACAAAATTATTTTTTATCAAATAAAATCATAAAATACCTTTTTTTCATCCAATCAAATTTTAACTTTTATTTTATTAATAAACACTAATTAATTAATTTAGGTTTTAATTCTAGAATAACTTTAAACATTTTTTGTAAATAATTAAAATGAATTAGATTTAATTAGGTTTTCAACTACTAATTTAATTAATTTTATTTTCTTTCCTAAAATAACAAAAATCCAAAAAATGTGTCATAATTTATTTTTGCCATTAATTAATTTATTTTATAATTTAATTTAGTAATTAATTTAGTAATTAATTTAGGAATTAATTTCTTTTTCTCAAATAAAAAAAAAAGATGGCATTTTCTTTTAAAGGGGTCAAAACCCTAAAAATTCGCACTCAATTTAATTTCCCGCACGCGTTACTTATTTTTATCCAATAATGTACTTGCTCCCGGATTGTAATAGTTAAATAGGACATTTAATTACTTTTTATTCGCTTTATTTTATTTTTCAAAGGGTTTGTCTTTGGCGATGTAAATACCCGACGCCTTGTAATTTAAATTCCGCATTTTATTTCCGCAAATTATAACTGCTAGATGTTTGATAATAGGGTTTGCATGACAAGACTGAATGTTAATCTTAAAATCAAATTAGATCACCTTTAACATGTACAAAGATAAAATAACTGAAAACGACACACTCGCACATGTGCACTCTTAGGGTACACCCCACTTGGTTGCCTTCGTACGCGGTCATTGAGTATAGGTCGTTTTAGAGGTCGTCCTCTTGTCTAAAAGATCATAGTCGCTTCAAAATGGTTGCCTCAGATGTTGTTGCCTCAAACAAATGATCTAAGACATTAGGGTTACCGCTAAGGCGTCCTAACATTGCTTTAGTGATCGTAAGTCCCGCATTCGAATTGACCCTCAAACTCCAACGACGGTGCTACCTACTCATTAATAGTGGGATAGCATTGCCTAAAGGACATTAGTATAGAACGATTCCTTTTTCGAGTAGGTAGATGGTTCTTAGATACTTGCTCTTTCAAAAACAAAACTTTTTCGCACTTACACTCCTTTTCAAACAAAGTTTTCAAAAACACTTCATACGCTCTTGAGAACCTAAGCAAGAGTTAAATCAAAGTTTTTAGACAAAAACTTTTTCAAACCCACTAGCACAAAGAAAACAATTTTGAAAACAATTGAGCAAGTACCTAAGAGCCCATGGATAACCACGTATAGAAAGGGTGCTAACACCTTCCCTTTCTATAATCTACCCCTCGAACCCGAGAAATATCTCGAAAAAGGAATTTTTCTGTGCTTTTTTCCTTTCCTTGTTGGATAAAATAAAAGTCGGTGGCGACTCTTGCTTACCGTGACATTTTGCGAAAACAAACGAAAAACGCAAACCAGCATTCCAAAAAACAGTCAGTTCTTCCCACCGTATCACAGAACTGGAGACTCTGCTGGGGACTTAATAAGTGGGGTGTACCTTAGGAATAGTTCATAATGTTTTCAATTACTTGACTTCTATGCTTTATCTTTATGGGTTGAATCAGAGTTACTATAGATCCTAACCCGGATCTGGGGGATACCCTTTAGGTAAGTAGCAATAAACTGTGAGGGAACTGTACAGCGTAGACCGATACGGTTGAAGCAGTAGCTACGTTGGTGTGGCACTTTAGTATGTACCGATATCCCTTGTGGCACAACAAGGAGAATATGGGTCTGCTAAGGGGTCATTAAGCACCAATTGACCTTAGCACCTATAATTGACCAACTTGGCCATAGAGCAGTAGCAGTATGCTACACTCATTGAGACCAAACTCTCGTGATGATTCCGGCCGCAAGAAAAGGTTGCTAAACTGGAATTATGACCGATCGAGGGTGGTCAGTGATATTGAGATCCTCTAGAACCCGGTTACTATTCTAGGACAGGTTTAAACCAACTAAACTGAAAGAGGGTAATACCTAAACTCCTTGCCAGCCTGAAATCTAAGGGCTATATGTGTGACTTGTGTGCCCTTACCATGTTTGCTATCTGTGAATACTTGTGATATGTTTCTATCATGACATCATGCATCATGACATTGCATGCACATTGCATTGGACTAACCCATTTCAAAGACAGAGGGGATTCATCTTTGTTCTGTTTTGTAGGTCATGTCACCCATGCGCAGAAACACTATTTGGATCAACTTTGTCCAGATTCTCACTCAACTTAAGGAATTGGTTGCAAAGATGCCAGATACTTCTTCCTTTATCAGAAGACATGGGCACCTCCTTGGTTTGGTCACCTCCAAGATGGATGAACAGATGATGAGTGTCTTAGTCCAGTTCTTTGATCCAGTGTACCATTTCTTTACTTTTCCGGACTACCAGTTGGTCCCTACCTTGGAAGAGTTCTCTGATCTGCTTGGTATCTCCATTCTAGAGCAGACCCCATTTACAGGTTGGGAGAAGATCCTTTGGCCGGAAGAGATTGCTTTAGCCCTTCATCTGACAAAGGCTGAGGTAATGTCAAACTGAGACACTAGAAGTGGTACAAAAGGCTTCTTGGCTAAATTCTTGGTTGATCAGGCTAACCAGTTCTGGGACAGTCTAGACTTTCAGGCATTTGAAGACATTCTGGCTCTTCTCATATATGGTTTGATGTTGTTCCCTAACTCAGATTCCTTTGTTGATGTGAATGCGGTGAAGATCTTCATTTCCCGTAATCCGGTACCCACTCTCTTGGGTGACATTCTGCACTCCCTTTATGCCCGTACTGCTCGGAAATGGGAAACCCTTATGTGTTGTGCACCATTGCTGACGAGGTGGTTTATTTCTCACCTCCCCAAATCAGTTTTGAAGAACAAGGAAGACATGGGTTGGGCCTACAGGATTATGTCCCTCTCTCACATGGACATCATTTGGACTATTAAGGGCATGGAAGACGTAGCTATTATTGATCGTTGTGGGGAGTACCCCAATGTTCCACTACTAGGAATCAATGGAGGAATCACCTATAATCCATGTTTGGCCTTACGTCAATTTGGGCGAGCTAGGAGGGAAGGACTTCATGAGTTACTGATGTCGAGCATTGTCTTTGACTTCCAAGGGGATAACAACGAGCAACGCCGCAGGTTCATACGAGCTTGGGATAGAGTACACAGGTCTGATCCGCACGAGCTAGGTGCAAAGACTTCTCTTCCGATAGAGACATATCTCCGATGGGTTCGAATCTGTGCCCAAAAGGTGGGAATTCCGTACGAAGCTGCCTTACCTGTGATTGTTGAGGTTGCTGATGAAGAAGGGGTTCCACCTACCATCCTCCACCCTTACATGCCTACTGACATTGGGGCATTGAAGAGGTCCTGGATGCAGCTGAGGGAAGAGTGCGATACTTATAGAGAAAAGTATCACGAGGAAGAGCGAAAGATCCTGAAGTTGACAAGGCAATTAGAGAGTGAGCAGATCCTCAACGACTATGTCAGCACCAAAGGCAAACGACCATGGGAGCGCTGATGTCTTTTGATTATTTCTAGTTCTGATTTATTTTTCAGTATTTCCCTTTTTGTAACGCCTTAAAGGCATCTGTTGAACATTTGAATTCAAAGTTTATCTAATAAAAGTGTGTTTCATTTTGGTTTACGAATTTGAATCTCTAAAGTCTTTGAAATCATGTCATACGCATTTCATTCCATGCACCTCATAACAGGTACCCTTACAGGTTTTCTCATCTTCTCCACTGTTTATTTCAGTACATCATGTCTGCTGAAGCATCAACTGATTAAGCTATCAAGGCTCTACAAGCTAAAAACTCTCAATTCTAGGAAATGTTCATGAATTTGGCAAAGGGTCAGCAAGATCTGAAGACCCTTATCCTGAAAGATAAGAAGAAGAAGAAGAAGACAGTCCTCCTGAACATGGGTCATAGGTTTGGGAACAGGCGCGAGATGAAGTCAATCTATCCCACTCATCTGGAGGGGGGGGGAACCAAGAATAAAGGAGGGTCCCTAGCCCTATGGTATCTGACCACGAGAATGACTTTGATGAAGATCAATATCCTCCTGCCGAGGATAGATATAAACAGTTTGAAGACCGGTTAAGTGGGATGGAGATTCAGAAGGTCCCTGGGTTGGACTTTGGTGATCTAGGTTTGTCATCTGGGGTGGTGATTCCCCACAAGTTTATAGCAACATCCTTTGCTAAATACGACGGGGTTTCTTGTCCAAAGTTGCACCTCCGTTCGTATGTTAGAAAAATTCAGCCATACACCGCTGACAGGAACCTCTGGATCCACTTCTTTCAAGACAGTCTTTCAAGGAATCATCTTGAATGGTTTTACCAGCTGGAGGGAGCTAATATCCGTAATTGGGAGGACTTGGCTGCTGCTTTCTACAAGCAGTACCAATACAATGCCAACCTCTCTCCCACGCGTACCCAACTTCAGGGTATGTCCATGAGTGCGGGCGAAGGTTTCAAAGATTACGCTCAGAAGTGGAGGGACCTTGCTGGAAGAGTACAACCCTCGTTGGCTGACAGGGAGTTAGTAGATATGTTTCTGGGGACCTTGTCTGGTCCGTATTTCAACCATCTGATTGGAAGTTCATCGTCCGGGTATACTGGGCTGATTATGACCGGGGAAAGAATTGAGGCTGGTATCAAGAGTGGTAAGATACAGAAGGGTGCTTCATCAAGTACCAAGAAGAAACCTTTTAAGAAGGAGTCCAGTGTTGTGTACAGTTTAAAGAGCCATAATAGACCTGAACGCCGCCAAGTTGTTAATGCGGTTGTTATTTCAAGACCAACTGTTGCCGCACAATGCAACAATCATCTAAGGGCCGAGAGGCCGCGAAGACAGTTCACTCAGCTCAACATGACTTTGTCTCAAATTCTTCCACACTTATTGAAGACCAACTTGGTGATTCCGAAGGAGGCCGCGAAGAATCCTAATACAACATCACCGATGTACAATCCAAATGCCCGCTGTGCTTTTCATTCCGATAGCCTGGGGCATGATACGAATGATTGCTGGGTCCTGAAGAATAAGGTACATGATTTAATTGATGCTAAAGAGATTGAGTGTGAAGCGCCATAAAGACCTAATGTTGTGACTGCTCCTATGCCCAAACATGGAGTGAATGCTGTAGATGAAGACTCGTTTTTGGTTTCTGTGAAAGACATTGTTGCTCCATTAATGACTGTAAAGAAGAACCTTCTGCTAGCCGGTTTATTTCCGGGCTGTGATGAAGGTTGTCGTATGTGTTCCGTCCTACCTACCGGTTGCCATCTTTTGAAGTCAGGTGTCCAACGCCTGATTGATAATAAAGAAATTCTGTTTGAGAAGACTTTTGTTCCTTTGGTTCCTACTGAAGAAGTTGCTATAATCACCATTTTTGACAATTCTTCCAAGGCTTCCTCGAGAAAGCCTGTTAGAATTACATCTGTTCCAAGAATCGCTCCCTTGATCATCACTGTGTTTACAGTGATTTCTAGTAAACAACCGCTAGTCTTCAAATTTACTAATTATTATTGGTTACTTGTAGGATCGACTAGATTAATCGTAGAACACATGTGTCATAACTTATTTTCATGTTCATATCTATTATATTGATAGACTTATATTGTATGTTAAGTTCGAATACGAGATTCTTAGGAAAGATTTCTAAAATGGTCTATAGGAATAAACTAAATGAATGTAGGAAGGAAAGGCTTCGAATTAAACTTGGGCTTGAATGTAAAGATAAGTGTTTGACTAAAAGGATAAAGTAAAAGTAAAGTTTCTAACGAAGTGACTGTGTTTAAATGCAAGTAAAACAAGGAAATGCAAGGTAATCGAAGGATTTAAAGGGCAACGAAGTGTTGTAAAGTTTCTAACGAAATGACTATGTTTAAAGGCAAGTAAAACAAGGAAAAGGAAGGAAATCGAAGGATTTAAAGACAACTAAATACTGTAATGCAAGGAAATCGAAGGATTTAAAGACAGAAAGTGACTGTAAAGGTGAACTAAATGTAACAAGACTTGTATTGAAATTGTAAAAAAGTAATGATGTTCAACACGTGCATTGTATCTTTTGACTCGTTTTCCTTAAATCACGGAAGTAATGAGTATTTTGAGATATTTTAGTACATAAAAGTGAACATTCTTAAATCTAACATAAGAACACCTATTTATAGTGTCTTGACCCTAACGGCCCTATTCTAAAATCACGCCACGTTCGAAGCATGCAAGCTTCCTATGTTTGCTGACTTCCACGCGTCTTCTAGAATGGCGCTCTTTATTTGAAATTCGAAATATGTACCAATTGAAGCATCTTGCAAAATCTGTACCAATCGAAGCATCTTGTTTCTTCGTTGCTTTCGAAAGAAGCCAATTACTTGGACCGTTTCCAACTTTTGGCACCCTTACATAAAGGAGCTCTTTTATAATTCGAATACTAAAACAAGTCCAAATCGAAATCTGCTGGAAATTGAATAATCCTTCAACATAATGACTCCATATCTCCCACTAATATCCAATATTGATATTAATCTCCTTAGGTACTTTATTCGAAATATTATTCCGATAGTGGTTTCTTCCTTATTCGAAATAGCCAGCTAACAAATTGTTCCTTATTCGAAATAGCCAGCAAACAAATTGCCCCCCAAGAACATGTATTTCGACAGATATAAAGAAATACTTGTTCTTTGACTCATCCAGGCTATTTCGAGAGTATCAAAAACTCATGCAAAATCAACTTATGCAAGAGCAAGTCTTCCAAGTTTAAAACGAAACGATCCTATTTTGTTTGAGCATTTTAACCACTTTGACTTTTAAGTTGGGACTAAGTTTCGCACTGATGTATGTAATCCTTTTTTCAACACCATCCCTAATATCAAATTCCTCCAAAGGATCTTGGGCCAGCATCTTAGCGCTTGATGACTCTGGATCCTTTTCGAACCCCAAGGTCTCTTGATCATAAATGGCATCTAGTCTTCGATCCATCAGTTCAGAAGCTTGTCCATCACAGGGTGAGGATGAATGGTTTCCTTCAGGATTTGCTATTTCTTTTTTTTCTATGGCTTCGACAGCCATGTTTTGTATTTCGGCTTCGAGAGCCGTTCTTCGTTTGTTCTCAGCCAAATAGGCCAAAATCTTTTGGTAGTAATTTGATTCAGTCATAATAACCTTCGCTTGCCCAGCCAGTTGGCCGTATCTTCGAAGTCTCTCTATCTTTTTCAGTCACCTGCCCATTCCACATGATTTCCCTATCCCATTGTAATCCATTGGGACGCAAGGTTAGGGAATAATAAGCGTTTTCATTAGGCTCTAAATATTCCTCAGGTGGGTGACATGGCCCTATGTTGGCCATATTTCTGTCGAAATTTCTCTTATCCACATTGTTGATTTCTTCCATATATTAACTTTGGTATGCTTCTATATTTTCAACAATCCCATCATCTCTCCACAACACTAGCCTTTGATGAATTGAAGAAGGTACATCTCCAACTCCATGGATCCATTCCCTGCCAAGCAACAGATTGTAATTTGCTTTTGCAGCAATGACCATAAACATTGTTGGCCTTGTGAGGGAACCAACTGTCAGGTTAACTTGTATTACTCCCAAAGTATGGCCAACCTTCCCTTCATAATTCGAAAGCACCGTGTTGTGAGGTCTAACATCTGAATCATGCATTTCTATTCTCTTCAGCATGAATTGGGGGATCAGATTGATAGCAGCTCCACCATCTACCAGAACCTTGTTCACACCATATTGTTCCACCTTTTCCCTGATGAATAATGGTTTGATATGGTTTTTCATTCCTACGTCTGGCTTTTCGAAGAAAGCGTTTTGCTCTTCGACCGCTCCATTGTTCATCACATAATAGCATACTGGCCTATGTCTGGCCATTTCGTTCTCATCAGTCTCCTCATCAGCATAAACCTTTATTTCCTGATTGTACTCACAAGGCAGCACCGAAACTACATTGCAGTTTGCATTAAAGAAGGATTCCCCCTCAGATTCGAAGGCATCAGTCATCAAGTCCTCTTCGTTCGCAGCTTCCTTCTGAGTCCTATTTTCTTTAGTGTCCTTCTATGGAGAAAAAAGTTTCCTGGACACTGGGGGTTTGCCCCCAGTCTGGTTTAGTGATGTTGGGTTATTGGTATTGGATTCTCCTACTCCTGTAGGTTTCAAATCCCTTGCTGCTTTTTGGTTTCTCTGGTGTCTGCGCCACTGAGAGCGAGACATTGGGTTTCTGCCTTTATAATTCTCTAATCTTATTTCTTCCCTCCTGTTCGAATTGAATTGCCTCCTGTAAGCCATTGCAGTCCTGCCTCCTCGATCGAAGCTGCGCCACTTCCCTTTTCCCTTATCAGCATTCACTTGCAGCCATCTATCAGTGGGGATTTCTGCAAGTATTTTAAAGGGAACTCTCTTTGCTCCCCTGGGATAAGGGCTATCTGGCCTCCTTGGCATACTTCTGGATGTGCTAACAAGATTCAAAGGCATTCCTCCTTGGTGCCCCCAGCCTGACGCAAATGGAATTCTCTCGAATGCTTCAGCCATTTCCTTATCATACACTGCTGCACATCTGGGACATATCAAGCATTCTGTTCCAATCTTGTGGCAACGAACCAGGAATTCGAGCAGACTTTCATCAGCTTTTGGATAGACTTTGTAGAGTTGGTTGTCTTGCCTCCAGTTGACTCCTGTTCGTTCATGCTGGGCCCTTTCGAATTCAACAGCAATTATAGGGTTGCAGATGATACTGCACCTTGGGCATAGCAACTTTTCCTGATTTTTCTTATGATAGTGGAAGAGGTATTCACGCAAACCTGCGTCCTTTCTAGGTAAGTTCTCTCTTCTTTGTTCTCTTTCCCTCTCTAAACAGCGTTCCACTTCTTCCATTTCAGCGTTAGGCTGTTCGAAGTCCACCATATTCACTCCCAGCATTTGGTCATCAGAAATTTTGACTTCTTCAAATTTCATCCTAAGACCTTCAGTGGCCTTAGCTAATTTTCTGTCACTTAATATCTTTGCTTTGAGCACCTTTGGGAGGCCATCAGTGGCTTCTGTTTCGTTTTTGATCAATGGGAGGCCATCAGTAGCCTCTTTTTCGTTTTCGATTAGGATGAAGTCCCCATCCTCTTCGAATTCCTTCTTCGACTCAACTTTCCCCTCAGCAATTTCCACCACATTGATGTCTAGAGGTTCAGCATAGTTAGTCTCTGCCATCAGCAACGGATCAGTGTCAACTTTCATTGGATTCTTTCCTTTGTCTGAGAACTTCAGCCTGCCATCTTTGATTGCATTCTGTATCAGATCCCTGAAAAGAAAACATTGTGAGGTTTTATGGCCTAAAAAGTTGTGATATTTACAAAAGCCCCTCTTTTTCCTTTGTTCCAGCGGAGGAACCTTAAGGTTAGGAGGAACTATTAACTGGCCATCTTTAACAAGTAGATCAAATATCTCATCACATTTAGTTATATCGAAAGTATAGATTTTCTTGGGGAATTTATCATTCCTTTCACTTTCGATAGAATCCTTTCCATTGGAAGGAAGTAGAACTTTGCAAGCATAAGGGGGTGCTTCTTTTAGTTCTGCAAGATCTATTTCGAACTGGTCGAAATCATAAGGGTCTTGAGAATCATCTATGTTTTCCTCTTCAACCTCTATGTAGGCTATTCTCTCTTTCTTATGATTTTTACTAGCCCTGGATTTTTCAGCTTTTAATCTTTCGACCTGACGCACTCTGTCTGCTAGTTGGGCCATATCTCTAAGATACTGTGTATCCAATTTCTTTCGAATGGAATAATCTAGGCCCCCAACAGCCATTTCGACCAATTCATGTTCAGGGACCACTGTGAAGCATCTGGATTTTAATAAACGGAATCTATTCAAATATTCATCTATTGGTTCCGTGAATTTTCTCTTAATGCTTGATAGTTCCTTGAAACTGATTTTAGACTGACCCATGTAAAATTGTTCATGGAAAAGTCTTTCTAAATAAGGCCATGTGTCTACAGATCCAGAGGGCAAGGTGGTGAACCAAGTAAAAGCGTTCTTTGTCAAAGAACTTGGGAAGTATTTTATCCTAAGATTTTCATCATTTGCTATATCTCCTGCTTCTGTTAAATATCTTGCTATATGTTCCACTGTTGATTCACTTGTATCTCCAGCAAATTTCGTGAATTTAGGAACTTTCAATCCCCTGGGTAATTTTGTTTGCAAAATATAATCCACAATAGGAGATGTGTAATTTGGCCTCCTAAATCTTGAATTTAAACCATTCTGGGCCATTATTGTTTCAATCATGGTTGTGAGGTTATTTTCTGCCACTAAATTGTCATTCCTAATTCTATGAACAATTTCGTCTGCATTTTGGTCCCTATTTACCATCATGATAGGTCTAGGCTGTTCATTCTGAACTTCCTGAATTCCCTGGTCTCTTAATCTTACCCCTGTATTTCTTTCTTCGACCACTTGTACAGGGGGTCAAATTTGTTCGATTATGGGTTCTTCATTTCGAATTCCCATTGGGTTTTGCCTACGCCTTGCAGGCGCATTAGGGGTACCAAAGAAATCTGCTATTCTGGCCATCTGGGCTGCATTATCTTGGTTTGTTCTATTTATATTCTGGATTAGGGGATTGAAAATAACATTCATTTCGCGGGCTAAGATTCCTATCATATCATGATTGCTATCATCCATCTGTTGTCTAAGCACTGCCTGACTATTAGTTGTAAGAGTAGGCAATTAGGCGAAGTTTTCTATATTCTGGAAATTTATACCCAAATGGTTCATTCCTGAACCAGACCCTTGGAGTGGGGACGAAGTTGATGTATTATGTAACCCTGCCATAAACAAAGTTGGCATCCCATACTGAGGATTTCTGGGTCTCAAAGGTTCGAAACCTGGAGGCCTAGGGGGGGGGGGGGGTCGAATATTGTTGATTCCCTATGTGTGGCGCAGTTTGCACTGAAGACACGTTTGATGGCATGTCAAATGTACTTATTGGGATCGTATTCGAACTGCCAACAGGAATGGCATTGGAGGCATCAATCGAACTTGAAACGATTGTTGCAGCCCCCTGTGGGGGATTCTGTACCCCATCTTGGTTGGTTGTATTAACCATTATTTTGGTACGTTATTTTCTGGGTATATGTGGATTGTTATTCTTTATTTTGCCGCTTCGAAGTTTCATGTACTGAAACGCGCTTCACACTCAGAAAATCCTAAAACTTCTCTAATATGTTTGTTTGATAAAACTTTTTGTTATGACACTGTCCCACTGGGCATGCCAATTTGTTTACAGTGATTTCTAGTAAACAACCGCTAGTCTTCCAATTTACTAATTATTATTGGTTACTTGCAGGATAAACTAGATTGATCCTAGAAAACATGTGTCATAACTTATTTTCATGTTCATATCTATTATATTGATAGACTTATATTGTATGTTAAGTTCGAATACGAGATTCTTAGGAAAGATTTCTAAAATGGTCTATAGGAATAAACTAACTGAATGTAGGCAGGAAAGGCTTCGAATTAAACTTGGGCTTGAATGTAAAGATAAGTGTTTGACTAAAAGGATAAAGTAAAAGTAAAGTTTCTAACGAAGTGACTGTGTTTAAATGCAAGGTAATCGAAGGATTTAAAGGGCAACAAAGTGCTGTAAAGTTTCTAACGAAATGACTATGTTTAAAGGCAAGTAAAACAAGGAAAAGGAAGGAAATCGAAGGATTTAAAGACAACGAAATACTGTAATGCAAGAAATTGAAGGATTTAAAGACAGAAAGTGATTGTAAAGGTGAACTAAATGTAACAAGACTTGTATTGAAATTGTAAAAAAGTAATGATGTTCAACACGTACATTGTATCTTCTGACTCGTTTTCCTTAATTCACGGAAGTAATGAGTATTTTGAGATATTTTAGTACATAAAAGTGAACATTCTTAAATCTAACATAAGAACACCTATTTATAGTGTCTTGACCCTAACGGCCCTATTCTAAAATCACGCCACGTTCGAAGCATGCAGGCTTCCTATGTTTGCTGACTTCCACGCGTCTTCTAGAATGGCGCTCTTTATTTGAAATTCGAAATCTGTACCAATCGAAGCATCTTGTGAAATCTGTACCAATCAAAGCATCTTGTTTCTTCGTTGCTTTCGAAATAACCCAATTACTTGGACCGTTTCCAACTTCTGGCACCCTTACATAAAGGAGCTCTTTTATAATTCGAATACTAAAACAAGTCCAAATCGAAATCTGCTGGAAATTGAATAATCCTTCAACATAATGACTCCATATCTCCAACTAATATCCAATATTGATATTAATCTCCTTAGGTACTTTATTCAAAATATTATTTCGATAGTGGTTTCTTCCTTATTCGAAATAGCCAGCTAACAAATTGTTCCTTATTCAAAATAGCCAGCTAACACACTGTTCCTGGGCCTATCCCATACACATCAGATAAAGTTGTCCCATGGCACTACGGGGCTGACATTTATTATCACGGAGTTAAGCAAGACTTGAGTGTTGAAGAGGTTGATACTGACATCAACAATATTGTTGGACCTGCCAAAGTCACCCGTAGCAGAAGACTTTTCTCCCCTGAGATCTCTCCGCCAGTTGATCGGACGCCTGTTGTTATTTCACCTGTCAGTGTACCTGCTACTATTCTTGTTCAAGTTCCCATTCTTACCCCTGTTGCCGAGTCATCTGATACTCGGGGCAAAGGGACCACTAATGAGCCTGCCCGGACGGAGGCACCAAAGAAAATTACTGTGGAAGCCTCTAGACAAGAGATGGAAGAAATTTTGAAGATCATCAAAAAAAGTGACTACAATGTAGTTGAGCAACTGGGGCAAACCCCGTCCAAAATCTCTATGTTATCTTTGTTGCTTTGCTCAGAAGCCCATGCCAAGGCTCTGATTGCTTTCCTGAAAACTGCGCACGTGCCGCAGGAGACATCAGCTGATCAGTTTAAGGATTGTGTGGCTAGTTTGACAACAGATAATGGGTTGGGCTTCTCCGACACAGACTTGCCTGTTAAGGGGAGGAATCACAATGATTCCCTGCATGTCTCCATTGAATGCAGGGGCACTACTCTAGATCATGTATTGGTGGATATGGGGTCTTCGTTGAACGTTTTTCCTAAGAAAGCTTTGGACCAGTTAGACTGTGAGGGGTTGGAGTTAAAGCCAAGTAACATTGTTGTTAGGGCCTTTGACGGGTCCAAGAGAATGGTACACGGTGAAGTGGATATTCCGGTTAAGGTTGGTTCTAAT
Source organism: Vicia faba (assembly GCA_948472305.1). Taxonomy (NCBI): domain Eukaryota; kingdom Viridiplantae; phylum Streptophyta; class Magnoliopsida; order Fabales; family Fabaceae; genus Vicia; species Vicia faba. The sequence goes on along the minus strand of OX451740.1, from coordinate 881,924,978 downwards.
ATTTTCGCATCTACATTCTATGTGATGGACATTCGGCCATCTTATTCTTGTTTGCTGGGTCACCCATGGATCCACAAAGTTGGGGCAGTGACGTCTACGCTTCACCAGATGCTAAAATACCCAGTCAAGGGGAAAATTGTTACGGTACGAGGAGAGGAGGAGTACATGGTGAGCCACCTCAACTCTTTCTGATATATGGAGATGGACGGGGAGTTCATTGAGACCCCGTTTCAACATTTTGAAGAGGTTCCCCAGACACTGGCATCAGCTGAAACTGTTACTGAAGATCCTCCAATGAAGATGGCTTCCCTCAAGGATGCCCAGGCTGTTGTTGAGAAAGGTGGGTGTGCAAATTGGGGCCAACTCCCTGATTTTGCACATAAGACTAACAAGTTTGGTTTGGGTTTCATTGCAGAAGCTCAAAGGGCCGTTCGGAGTGCGCGGATCGGAAGACCTCCCCTGTTTATCAGCAATTCAGGAGTAAATGCCATTGAAGATGATGTTGAAGAATCTGAGTTCGACAGTTGGATCTATCCTACTACTGATGGTGGCTCGAGCAATTGGACAACAAAGGACTTCATCCCAATTTCTTTTGTTACCCAGTAATGAGACTTTTGTTTTGTATTTGTAACAGATAATGTTTTAAACTTTATGGCCCGGTGTCTTACCTGGGACACCATGGTTTTATTTGTGAGGGCTTTATATGTGTCATCTACATATTTCATTAATAAAATAATTGGACGTTTTCTTGCATTTCAAATTTTGCACTCCTTGTTTTTCTTTTTATATCTTGCAAAACAGCTATTTTACACACACTCACATATACAGGTCTACATCCACTCTGGATCTCACTGGTAACGACTCTGCTACTGCCGGTTATAACTTCGAAAGTCCGATCAACTTAGCCGAAGACGAAGGTGAAGATGATTGCGAAGTGCCTGGGGAACTTGCTAGATTGTTACTTCAGGAAGAGAGGGCTATACAGCCGCATGAGGAGCCCGTGGAAACAGTAAATCTGGGTACAGAAGAGGACAAGAAAGAGGTCAAGATCAGTGCAAATCTGGAAGCTAGTGTTAAGCAACGGTTGATTCAGATGCTGTGAGACTATGTTGAGATCTTTGCCTAGTCTTATGAAGATATGCCTGGGTTAGATATCGATATTGTGGTTCACCGATTTCCTACGAAGGAAGGTTGTCCTCCAGTGAAACAGAAAGTTCTCCGAATGCGCCCAGAGATGTCTGAGAAAATCAAGGCTGAAGTGATGAAGCAGTTTGACGCTGGTTTTCTAGCAGTTACTTCTTACCCACAGTGGGTGGCCAACGTGGTTCCTGTGCCGAAGAAGGATGGTAAGGTTCGGATGTGTGTCGATTATAGGGATATGAACAGGGCAAGTCCCAAGGATGATTTCCCTCTATCTCATATCGATGTTTTGGTTGACAACACCGCACAACATAAGGTCTTCTCCTTTATGGATGGTTTCTCTGGTTATAATCAGATTAAAATGGCTCCCGAAGATATGGAGAAGACAACCTTTGTTACCCAATGGGGTACCTTTTGCTACAAGGTCATGCCTTTCAGATTAAAAAATGTTGGGGTACCGTATCAACGCGCCATGGTCGCTTTGTTCCACGACATGATCCATCATGAGATTGAGGTATACGTCGACGAAATGATTGCAAGGTCCCAGACTGAGGAAGAACATCTAGACCACCTTCAGAAGATATTTGACAGGTTGAAATTGTACAAGTTGAGGTTAAACCCGAACAAGTGCACCTTCGGAGTGAGATCTGGTAAGCTGCTGGGTTTCGTTGTAAGTGATAAAGGTATTCAAGTGGATCCTGCAAAGGTGAAGGCTATACGGGAAATGCCAGCTCCCCAAACAGAGAAAGAAGTCAGAGGCTTTCTAGGACGTCTGAACTACATTTCCCGATTCATCTCGCACCTGACTGCTACTTGTGAGCCAATCTTCAAGTTACTGAAGAAAGATCAAGTGGTAAGATGGAACGATGAATGTCTGGCCACTTTCGAAAGGATCAAAGAATATCTCCAAGAGCCACCCATTCTGATGCCTCCAGTTAAAGGGAGACCTTTGATCTTATACTTGACAGTACTCAATAACTCAATGGGGTGCGTGCTGGGGCAGCATGACGAGTCTGGCCGAAAAAAGCATGCTATTTATTACGTTAGCAAAAATTTTACCGACTGCGAGACCCAATACTCGTTGCTCAAGAAAACTTGCTGCGATTTGGCACGGGCTGCTCGCCGGCTGAGACAGTATATGCTGACTCACACTACTCTATTGATATCAAAGATGGATCCAATCAAGTACATCTTCGAAAAGCCTGCCTTGTCTGGAAGAATAGCAAGATGGCAGATGATCTTGACTGAGTATGACATCCAATATACGACCCAAAAAGCAATCAAGGGAAGTGTGTTGGCAGATCATCTGGCACATCAGGCTATGGACGATTACCAGTCTATGAACTTTGAGTTCCCGGATGAGAATATCATGTTGGTAACCGAATGTGAAACACCTGGACCGGATGAAGGACCTGAGGAGGGATCTCGATGGTCTATGTACTTTCATGGAACTTCGAACGCTTTGGGTAATGGAATTGGTGCCGTGATCATATCTCCTGAAGGCTATCATACTCCATTCATCGCCCGGTTATGTTTCAACTGCACCAACAACATGGCGGAGTATGAAACATGCATCATGGTTCTTCGAGCAGCAATTGACCTAAGGATTAAGTTCTTAAGTGTTTTCGGAGATTCCTCTCTCGTGATCAGTCAAATCAAAGGCGAGTGGGATACGAAACATCCTAATCTTATTCCTTACAAGGAGTATGTGTTGATGTTGCTTCCGCACTTCAAGGAGATAACTTTTGAACACTTCCCGAGAGAGGAGAATCAGTTGGCGGACGTGCTAGCTACAATGTCTTCTATGTTCAAAGTCAATTGGGACAACGAAGCTCCCTGAATTACCATTGAAAGGTTGGATGAACATGCACATTGCTGTGACATTGAGACTGAAGAGACAACGGATAAACCCTGGTTTCATGAGGTGAATGAAGAAGTGAAAAACACAAGAAGGGGGGTTGAATTGTAAAAACTGGAAATCAATGCAATCAACACGATATTGTTATCCTGGTTCATTTGATCTCAAACTACTCCAGTCCACCCGTCAAGGTGATTTCGCCTCTCTCCAACGAGGTCTTAATCCACTATATTCAACTGAATATTACAATCTGCTTTAACAACTGCTAAAGCCTTCTTGATGAAAACCACAGACCGGTTTGTCAAGGAACAACTTTCTTACAAAGAATTGAAATCTAGGTGTGTGAATGTTTTCTACAAAACTGTTTATCACAACTGTGATACTACACAATTTAAGCTTATGGAAACTAGATTGCTAAAATAATTGAGTAAGAATTTTTGGAGCTTTTAGAAAACTGAGAGTAAGGAAGATGATGAATAGCTTTTAGGCGTGTAGATTGTTGTAGAGCATTAGCCAATTCAATCTTCATTGACTTGTTTATATAGCATTGGAATTAGTGAACGTTGGAGCAATAATTCTGATTCAATGCCAATAACAATCTTTCCTTATTAAGCAGATCTTGTCTGGAATGATGCCGTTGGTAATAACTCATCTTGAATGCACAGTACCGTTGCCACTTAAGCGTGTTCTGGCTTTGGCTCATTCTGACGCTGCTTAAGTGCTGATGAACTGTTGTTGTCTTTATTAGAGTTCAGAGTGTTGAGCGCAGATCTGTTCATCAAGCTTCAGCATAAGCGTGAGTTGTTCTTCTGATTCTGGTATCTGATATAGCATCTTCTGATGCTGATGTTGATATCTAATTTTCTGATGCTGATTATGATGTACTCTTGCTGATACCCATCAGAGTTTCTGTAAAACAGAAAGTAATTTTTAGGTAGCAAATAGTTCTTACATGAATCACATAATTAATATATCTTTTCATTTTGTTATCATCAAAACTTAAACTTAGGGTAGTAGATTCGAACTTTGTTCTAACAATCTCCCCCTTTTTGATGATGACAAAAACTAGATATTTTTAATTGAAAATTAGCGTGAAAAGTGTCAGAGATAACTAAATGATAAGTTGCATCAGAATTAAATAAGGAGTTATCAAAGATAAGGGATAAAGAGATATCAGAGTTGGGATCGGAGACACTCCCCCTGAATTTATTACTTCCCTTTTTAATTCCGAGAGTCTTCAGGATCAGATCTTTATTGATTTTTTGAACATCAGAATATTAGAGCTTCAGATCAGAATATCAGAGCTTTGACTGTCAGAACTTCAGATTAGAATATCAGAGCTTCAGAGCTTCTGTGTATCAGAGGTGATTCCCTTCTTGTACCTGTAGACTTATGCAAAAACAGAAAACATTCAAGTATGTCAGAGTTAGAATGTTTGAGACTTTTTGTCTCAGTAATCCATTATGAAAAATATCATTCTTGTTCTCCCCCTTTTTGTCAGCAATCAAAAAGTGTAAGTGATGTGCTAAAACGATCAGAGCAGAAAAACTTGTTATATTAAAATATTCAGAGCAAAACAAAACAGTACAGAAGATATGCAAAGAAAACATTGAAAATATCATGAATGAAAAACTAAGGTTGGGGAGGAAAGCGTGTGAACAAAGTCTCCAGCATTGCCTTAATCTGATCAGCAGTTTCAGTCTGCTTGTGCACCATGCTGAATACTGTATCTATCTTGTTGTCTTGCACATCCATCCTTTCCTTCATCTTCTGATCATTTTCATCCATTCTTTGCTGCAGACGAATATCATTCAGCTTCAGCTCTTCTAGAGTTTGCCTGTCCAAGGCAGCTTGAGAAACATCAGAGGCAGGAAGCTTCTGAGAGCTTTCTGCAACATCTTCAGCTTGTCTAACTTCAGCTTGAGTGGTCTGATCTTCTTCTGGCTGCACTTTTGAAGCTGGACGCTTCTCAGACCATGGCTCACTATCCAGAAGGAGCACTTCTTCCTGTGGCAGTTGACTTTCAACTTCCTTCAGTAGCTTGCTGAAGTTCTGTTGTGCCTGCTCATAATTGATGTCTTGCAATTTGAGGGCTTCAGCATGTACCCATATTCTGAAGCGTGTCCAGAGTTGGTCTGAGGCAGCAGGATCAATCATTCCAGGACAGACTCTCTTTAGAGAACCAATCCATTGCTGCAAACCTGTTTCAAAATTCACAAGGCTAGAGCCAACATCTGGCTGTTTTGGTTTTGGAATGGCTATTTTGTGTTTGAGATCAGCAAGACGGTCAAGGATTGTTAAATCGATGAAGGTCCTGCTAGGGTCTTCTGTAGTTTGTTTGGGAGATGTTTGTTTTGGAGATGGAGTGGGAGAGTCAGAAATAATAATTGGACTGTTTGGAGTTTTTGGAGTATTTGGAGGGGTAGTTTCTGGCGAGGATGGCAGCTGGGCCATGGTTACAGTTGTTCCACATGGCAGCTGAATTGCCAAGGGTTGTGGCTCAGAGGATTGAGGAGAATGAGGTTCAGGTGATGGAGTTTCAGAGTGATGAAACTCAGTTTGAGGATGTGATGGTTGAGGTGATGGTGGATGAATTTCTGGTTGAGGAGAGGGAGGATGAATTTCTGGTTGTTGTGGAATTTGTGGTTCTTCTGGTATGGGTGAGAGAGGTTGTTCTGGTTGAGGAGAGTGGGCAATTTCTGGTTCAGTGTTTGGATTATTTGAGAGGTGATAAGAAACACGTTGTTCAATGTCAGACATAACTTTGTCAAGTTCTGATGCTGTTGATGTTGTGGGTTTTGGATGTTTGGTGCAGGGTCTCCTGAGAGTCAGTGACTCAGAAGGGTCATCTTCTGGTTCGGTTTCATCAATAGTTGGTATGGGGATTGGAATTTCATGTGAAGCTGGGGTTGGGATTGATGTTGGAATAGCAGAAGAATTTAAAACAGAAGCAGCAGATAAATTACCTCTTTTCTTGGGGGTCTGCTGGGATGGTCCTTCTGAAGTGGCCTTTCTTTTCTTCGTCTTCTTCATAGAAACTTCTGGTTGTTGTTGGTGCAAATCTTTGATATTTAGCTTGGGATCTGTACCATCAGCCTTGCAAGCGTCCAAGTATCTGAGAACCACAACTGGTTTTGATTCTATCTCAGAAAATAATGGAAAGTCGTCCAGAGGGACTCTCCTTCTGGTGATGTCAGCAAGAGGAGTAACGCTGGGCTCCTTTCTGATATTCTCTATCAGTTTCATTTTCTTCAGATTCTTGGCGTTCAGAGGCTTGCCAACAGTTGGTTTAATAGAACTTAATTCCTGAGCTTCTGTGAGGTGCTCTATCAGCCTATTCTCTGTCAGAATATCTGATATTAACCTGCCAAAGGGTATCCAATCCCTCTTTGTCCTTTCTTCTTCCCTGGTCTCCTTGACGCTGGTCCTGAGGTGATTAAACAGAAGATGAGCCAAATTGATTTTTACCTTCTGATTAATAAAATAGATCAGAAACTGCTGATCTATATTTATATAATCAGGGGAGCTTGTTGGCTTCCTGTGATTAAAGAACCCCAGAATGATCTTCGCCCATACTCTGTCGTGATCCTTTAAGTCTCTGATCTTGCTGCTGAGAACCCCATGGGTGAAAATCTGCCTTGCAATGACAGCAACGTCAGAGCATCTTTCAGCCATATCGATACAGCGGATACCACCGCCACTGTATCCAATCAATCTTGCTATGTGATCCTCAGTGATCACAATCTTCTTTCCCATTATGTAGGAGGTGACTTGATGCATTGATGAGTACGCATGAATCCAGAACTCCTTGACCAATACTGGGAATGTTGGTCCAACCAACCTATCAAAATATCTCTCCCATTCCTGTGCCCTAACTTCTTCTGACAAGTCAAATCCATTTTCTTTCAGACTGGAGAAGTCAACAATCAGTTCAGACAGCACTTCTAAATTCTTCACTGGTGTAAGGAGTGTTCTGAAAGGAACTTGGTACTGTTCAGAAGAAGCTTCCTTCTGAGAACCTGCAGAAACATTGTTGGAGGTTGCCATGTTCACACTTAGGGTTTTTTTTTTGAGAAAACTGAGAAAATGGGTTTCTTTTGAGAGAGATGAACACACAAGGAAAATGCAGAAAATGTTTGTGAGATTGAAAGAAACGGTAAAAGATTAATGTGAGATGTTAATGAGTTTAAATAGATTTCAAAAAAATTTTGAAAGTGTAAACGGTTTCAAGAAAGAGAAATAATCCATGATTACGTTTTAAAAACATGATTACTTTCATTTAATGCTTGCTGATTTTGGGGGATTTGAGAAAGATACTTGAAACGGTTACCAGACATGTGTCTCAATGCACCCAATCAGCGTTTTGCCTTCTCAGAAGCGTGCACGCGTTCTGCTTCAGAGATTTGCTGATGATTGTATGACACTTGTTTGATTTAGTGAGCAGCACGTCTATCCTTAAGCTGAAACGCTCAGATCTTTAAGAATAGCATTTGATACAATCTGCATGTCTATCTTTCTGAAAAGATATTGATCAAAAGTTCACAGTAAAACAAATACATTCTGAAGGATAATATATAGAATTAAAGCATTTTCACTCTGGGCAGATTTTCATGCTGAGATGTTTCAGAATGAAATTGAACCTATCTTCAGAAAGGGGTTTAGTGAAGATATCAGCCCATTGATGGTCTGTATCAATAAATGTTAAGTTCAAAATTCCTTTCTGAATGTAGTCCCTAATGAAATGATGTTTTATTTCTATATGCTTAGCCCTAGAATGTAAAATGGGATTCTTACTTAAGCAAATAGCAGAAGTATTGTCACAAAGTATAAGGATGTTACTCTCAAAAATATGGAAGTCTTAAAGCTGACTTTTCATCCAGAGCATTTGTGTGCTACATCCTGCTGCTGCTATGTACTCAGCTTCTGCTGTTGATAGCGCAATTGTGGATTGCCTTTTGCTGGACCAAGAGATCAGATTTTCTCCCAGAAACTGGCAGCTTCCAGAAGTACTTTTACGCTCTACTCTGTCTCCAGCAAAGTCAGCATCGCAGTAGCCTACTAAGCTGTAATCACTAGATTTTCTATAAAATAAACCCAGATTAGTAGTACCTTTCAGATACTTGAAAATTCGCTTAACAACTGTTAAGTGAGATTCTCTAGGATATGATTGGATTCTAGCACAAATACATACGCTGAATAAGATATCAGGTCTTGAAGCTGTCAGATAAAGGAGAGAACCAATCATACCTCTGTAGACCTTCTGTTCTACCTTTTTGCTTACCTCTTCTCTTTCCAGAATGCACATGGGATGCATTGGAATCTTTGATGGCTTACATTCTGAGAGGTCAAATTTCTTCAAAAGATCTCTGACATATTTGCTCTGATGAATGTAAGTTCCCTCTGGAGTTTGATTGATCTGAATTCCTAGAAAGAATTTCAGTTCCCCCATGAGGCTCATCTCAAATTCTGCCTGCATACACTTAGCAAATTTTCTTCCAAGAGAAGGATTACTAGATCCAAAAATAATATCATCAACATAAATTTGACAGACTAAGATGTCATTCTTAACTGACTTACAGAATAAGGTAGTGTCCACCTTCCCTCTGGTGAATTCATTTTCTAACAGAAAGTTACTTAGTCTTTCATACCAAGCTCTGGGAGCTTGTTTCAGACCATATAGTGATTTCTTTAGTTTGAAAACATGTTCTGGATGTTTTGTATTTTCAAAACCAGGGGGTTGGTGCACATAAACCTCTTCTTCTATAGAACCATTTAAGAATGCACTCTTGACATCCATCTGATACAGAGTGATGCCTATATTGATAGCAAATGAAATTAAAAGTCTGATAGATTCTAACCTGGCGACTGGAGCAAAGGTTTCTGTATAGTCTATCCCCTCTTGCTGACTATAAACTTGTGCTACCAGTCGTGCTTTGTTTCTGATGACTTCACCTTGTTCATTTAGCTTGTTTCTGAACACCCATCTTGTTCCAATGACGTTGAATCCTTTTGGTCTGGGAACAAGATCCCATACGTCATTTTAGGTGAATTGATTCAGCTCTTCTTGCATTGCTAGAATCCAGTCGTTGTCCAGAAGTGCTTCATCAATAGAAGAAGGTTCAATCAGAGACACAAGTCCCATGAGGGTTTCTTCAGAGTTTCTGAAGCTTGCTCTTGTTCTGATTGGATCTTCATTTCTTTCTAAGATAGTTTCTTCTGGGTGATCCAAGCTGCTTCTGGGTAGTCTCTTCTGAGGTTGATCAGCAGCTGTTGTAGGATTGCTAGAAGTGCTCCTTTCAGATGTTGAAGGGGTGTCTGTGTTGAGAGCTTCTGATGACTTGTCTTCAGAACCTGTAAATTCAATTTCCATACCTGCAAAAACTTCATTCTGCTTTGACTTTTCAGAGTCAAGCTTATCATCAAAACGAACACTGATTGATTCTTCCACAATCTGTGTTTCTGTATTGTATACTCTGTACCCTCTTGAGCGTTCAGAGTATCCTAACATAACACACTTCTGTGCTTTAGAGTCAAACTTGTTCAAATAATTCTTTGTATTTAACATAAAACAAGTACATCCAAATGGATGAAAATATGAAATGTTGGGCTTTCTGTTCTTCCACGATTCATATGGAGTCTTTTCCAGAATAGGTCTTATTGAGATTCTATTCTGAATGTAGCACGCTGTGTTTATTGCCTCTGCCCAGAAGATCTTAGCAACGTTTGTCTCATTGATCATGGTTCTGGCCATTTCTTGCAATGTTCTGTTCTTTCGTTCTACAACTCCATTTTGTTGGGGAGTTCTAGGACAAGAGAAATCATGCAGGATGCCTCTGTCATTAAAGAATGACTCAAAATCTTTGTTTTCAAACTCTCCACCATGATCACTTCTGACTTTAACGATTCTAAGATCCTTTTCATTCTTAACTTGGTTACAGAAGGTAACAAACACATAGTGTGACTCGTCCTTGTGTCTTAAGAACTTTACCCATGTCCATCTGCTATATTCATCTACGATTACTAACCCATACTTCTTGCCACTGACTGAAGCAGTTTTAACTGGTCCAAATAAGTCAATGTGCAGAAGTTCTAATGGCTTAGAGGTAGAAACAACATTTTTAGATTTGAAAGAAGGTTTTGCAAACTTGCCTTTCTGACATGCTTCACACAGAGCATCTGAATTGAACTTCAAATTAGGAAGTCCTCTGACCAGATTGAGTTTGTTAATCTGAGATATTCTTCTCATACTAACATGCCCCAATCTTCTGTGCCAGATCCACTGCTCGTTGTTAACAGACAGAAGACACTTTACATTCTGACTTTTCAGTTCAGAAAGTTTGATTTTATAGATGTTGTTTTTCCTCTTTCCATTAAACAGGATAGTCCCATCTTTCTGACTAACAGCTTTACATGATTTTTGATTAAAGATTATATCATAACCGTTATCACTTAATTGACTTATGGATAACAGATTATGCATTAATCCATCTACTAGAAGGACATTATTTATAGAGGGAAGATTTCCATTACCTAAGTTCCAGAGCCAATTATCTTTCCCCTCTGATTGCCTCCAAAGCCAACGTGGCCTCCATGCTTAAGTTCCAAGCTTTGGAACATATGCCTTATTCCCGTCATGTGTCGCGAGCAGCCAGAGTCCAGGTACCATGAATGGTGTTTCTGATTTGCTGCTAAAGATATCTGCAACATGTATTATTTTATCCTTAGGTACCCAGATTTTCTTGGGTCCTGATTTGTTAGATTTACCAAAACTCTGGTTGAATTTTGGTTTCACAAAATACTTACTGCTAGTGTATTTTATATCATGTGTGTGACCATACACAAAATGTGAGTTCAGAGGAGTGTGTTTAATGGTTAAATCCATGACATTCTTTGGTGTAGGAACCTTACCTTGGTATCCTATTCCCTTCCTGCCGTTTCTGCTAACTCCATAGATCATTGAAGCCATTTTGCTTCTATCTATGCTTTTAGCAAGGAACTTCTGGAAACTGTGATCATACTCCTTGATGATCTCATCAGCGCTGCTGGGAGTTTCAGAAATTGGTTCCTTCTGAGAGTTTTGTAAAGTATTTTCTAATTTTGAAATTTTATTTCTCAGCTCAAAATTTTCCAATTTAAGACTCTCAGTCTTATTAGAGTCAGATTCAAGATTCCTTTTCAGGTTTCTGAATTTAACTCTAATATGCTGGTACCTTTCCAGAATTTCATTAAGGCTTTCAGCAAGTTCAGCCTTAGTAAAATTAATTGCAAAGTCAGGAAATACCTCTTCAGTATCTGATTCGGAGTCTGATTCAGAAGCTTCACTATCTTCTGAAATGTTGGCCATGAGAGCTATGTTTGCTCTCTCATCATCTGATTCTGAGTCAGCTTCAGACGAGTCAGAGTCATCCCATGTAGCCATAAGACTTTTCTTCTTTTCTCTTCCAAACTTCTTTTTGGGCTTTTCCCTCTGAAGCTTTGGGCAGTCACTCTTGTAGTGTCCTTGCTCATTGCACTCATAGCAGATGATGTCCTTGGTGTTTGGCTTTCTGCTTCCCGAGGAGCCTTCAGATCTTCTGTATCCAGAGGAAGAATCTGTCCTTCTGTATCTGGAAGAAGACTCGTTCTGATCAGATCTTCTGGGATTCCTGAACTTCCTTTGCCTCTGCTTCCAAAGTTGATTCACTCTTCTGGAGAGGAGAGAAAGTTCGTCTTCTTCTGATGAGGATCCATCAGATGTTTCTTCAACTGCCTGCAAAACTTTAGACTCAGATTTTTTGTTAGATTTTAATGCTAAAGGCTTACCTTGCTTCTGAGGTTCATCAGCTTCTAGCTCTATCTCATGACTTCTGAGGGAGCTGATAAGTTCCTCCAGAGAAATTTTGTTGAGATCTTTTTCTAGCTTCAGAGCTGTAACCATTGGCCTCCACTGCTTTGGTAAGCTTCTGATGATCTTCTTGACGTGATCAGCAGTAGAGTATCCTTTGTCCAGAACCTTGAGACCAGCCACCAGAATTTGGAATCTAGAGAACATTGTTTCAATGGATTCACTTTCTTCCATTTTGAATTCCTCATACTTCTGAATGAGAGCAAGAGCTTTAGTTTCTTTGACCTGAATGTTGCCCTCATGCGTCATTTTGAGTGAGTCAAACATGTTCTTTGTTGTGTCTCTGTTAGAGATCTTTTCATATTCAGCATAGGAGATGGCGCTGAGAAGGATGGTTCTGGCTTTGTGGTGATTTTTGAAGTCACGCTTCTGTTGGTCAGACATTGCTTTTCTATCAATCTTCTGACCGCTTGCATTCACAGGATGCGTGTATCCATCTGTCACCATGTCCCACAGATCAGCATCATGTGCCATAAAGAAGCTTTCAATTATGTCTTTCCAGTAATCAAAATTTTCTCCATCAAAGACTGAAGGTTTGCCGTTGAATCTGTCTCTGTCCTCATGGTTGTCATTGCTGGTGTGTTGATAAATTCCTGCCATTGTGTTTTTCTGACGCTGGATCTTGTACTGACACAGTTAAGTGTTTTAGCTCAGAACCAGGCGCTCTGATACCAATTGAAGAAGTGAAAAACACAAGAAGGGGGGTTGAATTGTAAAAACTGGAAATCAATGCAATCAACACGATATTTTTATCCTGGTTTGTTTGATCTCAAACTACTCCAGTCCACCCGTTAAGGTGATTTCGCCTCTCTCCAACGAGGTCTTAATCCACTATATTCAACTGAATATTACAATCTGCTTTAACAACTGCTAAAGCCTTCTTGATGCAAACCACGGACCGGTTTGTCAAGGAACAACTTTCTTACAAAGAATTGAAATCTAGGTGTGTGAATGTTTTCTACAAAACTGTTTATCACAACTGTGATACTACACAATTTAAGCTTATGGAAACTAGATTGCTAAAATAATTGAGTAAGAATTTTTGGAGCTTTTAGCAAACTGAGAGTAAGGAAGATGATGAATAGCTTTTAGGCGTGTAGATTGTTGTAGAGCATTAGCCAATTCAATCTTCATTGACTTGTTTATATTGCATTGGAATTAGTGAACGTTGGAGCAATAATTCTGATTCAATGCCAATAACAATCTTTCCTTATTAAGTAGATCTTGTCTGGAATGATGCCGTTGGTAATAACTCATCTTGAATGCACAGTACCGTTGCCACTTAAGCGTGTTCTGGCTTTGGCTCATTCTGACGCTGCTTAAGTGCTGATGAACTGTTGTTGTCTTTATCAGAGTTCAGAGTGTTGAGCGCAGATCTGTTCATCAAGCTTCAGCATAAGCGTGAGTTGTTCTTCTGATTATGGTATCTGATATAGCATCTTCTGATGCTGATGTTGATATCTAATTTTCTGATGCTGATTATGATGTACTCTTGCTGATACCCATCAGAGTTTCTGTAAAACAGAAAGTAATTTTTAGGTAGCAAATAGTTCTTACATGAATCACATAATTAATATATCTTTTCATTTTGTTATCATTAAAACTTAAACTTAGGGTAGTAGATTCAAACTTTGTTCTAACAATCTCCCCCTTTTTGATGATGATAAAAACTAGATATTTTTAATTGAAAATTAGCGTGAAAAGTGTCAGAGATAACTAAATGATAAGTTGCATCAGAATTAAATAAGGAGTTATCAAAGATAAGGGATAAAGAGATATCAGAGTTGGGATCGGAGATACTCCCCCTGAATTTATTACTTCCCTTTTTAATTCCGAGAGTCTTCAGGATCAGATCTTTATTGATTTTTTGAACATCAGAATATTAGAGCTTCAGATCAGAATATCAGAGCTTTGACTGTCAGAACTTCAGATCAGAATATCAGAGCTTCAGAGCTTCAGTGTATCAGAGGTGATTCCCTTCTTGTACCTGTAGACTTATGCAAAAACAGAAAACATTCAAGTATGTCAGAGTTAGAATGTTTGAGACTTTTTGTCTCAGTAATCCGTTATGAAAAATATCATTCTTGTTCTCCCCCTTTTTGTCAGCAATCAAAAAGTGTAAGTGATGTGCTAAAACGATCAGAGCAGAAAAACTTGTTATATTAAAATATTAAGAGTCAGACAAAATAGTACAGAAGATATGAAAAGAAAACATTGAAAATATCATGAATGAAAAACTAAGGTTGGGGAGGAAAGCGTGTGAACAGAGTCTCCAGCATTGCCTTAATCTGATCAGCAGTTTCAGTCTGCTTGTGCACCATGCTGACTACTGTATCTATCTTGCTGTCTTGCACATCCATCCTTTCCTTCATCTTCTGATCATTTTCATCCATTCTTTACTGCAGACGAATATCATTCAACTTCAGCTCTTCCAGAGTTTGCCTGTCCAAGGCAGCTTGAGAAACATCAGAGGCAGGAAGCTTCTGAGAGCTTTCTGCAACATCTTCAGCTTGTCTAACTTCAGCTTGAGTGGTGTGATCTTCTTCTGGCTGCACTTTTGAAGCTGGACGCTTCTCAGACCATGGTTCACTATCCAGAAGGAGCACTTCTTCCTGTGGCAGCTGACTTTCAACTTCCTTCAGCAGCTTGCTGAAGTTCTGTTGTGCCTGCTCATAATTGATGTCTTGCAATTTGAGGGCTTCAGCACGTACCCATATTCTGAAGCGTGTCCAGAGTTGGTCTGAGGCAGCAGGATCAATCATTCCAGGACATACTTGCTTTAGAGAAGCAATCCATTGCTGCAAACCTGTTTCAAAATTCACAATGCCAGAGCCAACATCTGGCTGTTTTGGTTTTGGAATGGCTATTTTGTGTTTGAGATCAGCAAGACGGTCAAGGATTGTTAAATCGATGATGGTCCTACTGGGGTCTTCTGTAGTTTGTTTGGGAGATGGAGTGGGAGAGTCAGAAATAATAATTGGACTGTTTGGAGTTTTTGGAGTATTTGGAGGGGTAGTTTCTGGCGAGGATGGCAGCTGGGCCATGGTTACAGTTGTTCCACATGGCAGCTGAATTGCCAAGGGTTGTGGCTCAGAGGATTGAGGAGAATGAGGTTCAGGTGATGGAGTTTCAGAGTGATGAACTCAGTTTGAGGAGGTGATGGTTGAGGTGATGGTTGAGGTGATGGTGGATGAATTTCTGGTTGAGGAGAGGGAGGAGGAATTTCTGGTTGTTGTGGAATTTGTGGTTCTTCTGGTATGGGTGAGAGAGGTTGTTCTGGTTGAGGAGAGTGGGCAATTTCTGGTTCAGTGTTTGGATTATTTGAGAGGTGATCAGAAACACGTTGATCAATGTCAGACAGAACTTTGTCAAGTTCTGATGCTGTTGATGTTGTGGGTTTTGGATGTTTGGTGCGGGGTCTCCTGAGAGTCAGTGACTCAGAAGGGTCATCTTTTGGTTCGGTTTCATCAATAGTTGGTATGGGGATTGGAATTTCATGTGAACTGGGGTTGGGATTGATGTTGGAATAGCAGAAGAATTTAAAACAGAAGCAACAGATAAATTACCTCTTTTCTTGGGGGTCTGCTGGGATGGTCCTTCTGAAGTGGCCTTTCTTTTATTCGTCTTCTTCATAGAAACTTCTGGTTGTTGTTGGTGAAGATCTTTGATATTTAGCTTGGGATCTGTACCATCAGCCTTGCAAGCGTCCAAGTATCTGAGAACCACAACTGGTTTTGATTCTATCTCAGAAAATAATGGAAAGTCGTCCAGAGGGACTCTTCTTCTGGTGATGTCAGCAAGAGGAGTAACGCTGGGCTCCTTTATGATATTCTCTATCAGTTTCATTTTCTTCAGATTCTTGGCGTTCAGAGGCTTGCCAACAGTTGGTTCAATAGAACTTAATTCCTGAGCTTCAGTGAGGTGCTCTATCAGCCTATTCTCTGTCAGAATATCTGATATTAACCTGCCAAAGGGTATCCAATCCCTCTTTGTCCTTTCTTCTTCCCTGGTCTCCTTGACGCTGGTCCTGAGGTGATTAAACAGAAGATGAGCCAAATTGATTTTTACCTTCTGATTAATAAAATAGATCAGAAACTGCTGATCTATATTTATATAATCAGGGGAGCTTGTTGGCTTCCTGTGATTAAAGCACCCCAGAATGATCTTCGCCCATACTCTGTCGTGATCCTTTAAGTCTCTGATCTTGCTGCTGGGAACCCCATGGGTGAAAATCTGCCTTGCAATGACAGCAACGTCAGAGCATCTTTCAGCCATATCGATACAGTGGATACCACCGCCACTGTATCCAATCAATCTTGCTATGTGATCCTCAGTGATCACAATCTTCTTTCCCATTATGTAGGAGGTGACTTGATGCGTTGATGAGTACGCATGAATCCAGAACTCCTTGACCAATACTGGGAACGTTGGTCCAACCAACCTATCAAAATATCTCTCTCATTCCTATGCCCTAACTTCTTCTGTCAAGTCAAATCCATTTTCTTTAAGACTGGAGAAGTCAACAATCAGTTCAGACAGCACTTCTAAATTCTTCACTAGTGTAAGGAGTGTTTTGAAAGGAACTTGGTACTGTTCAGAAGAAGCTTCCTTCTGAGAACCTGCAGAAACATTGCTGGAGGTTGCCATGTTCACACTTAGGTTTTTTTTTTTTGAGAAAACTGAGAAAATGGGTTTCTTTTGAGAGAGATGAACACACAAGGAAAATGTAGAAAATGTTTGTGAGATTGAAAGAAACGGTAAAAGATTAATGTGAGATGTTAATGAGTTTAAATAGATTTCAAAAAAAATTTGAAAGTGTAAACGGTTTCAAGAGAAATAATCCATGATTACGTTTTAAAAACATGATTACTTTCATTTAATGCTTGCTGATTTTGGGGGATTTGAGAAAGATACTTGAAACGGTTACCAGACATGTGTCTCAATGCACCCAATCAGCGTTTTGTCTTCTCAGAAGCGTGCATGCGTTCTGCTTCAGAGATTTGCTGATGATTGGACGACACTTGTTTGATTTAGTGAGCAGCACGTCTATCCTTAAGCTGAAACGCTCAGATCTTTAAGAATAGCATCTAATACAATCTGCATGTCTATCTTTCTGAAAAGAGATTGATCAGAAGTTCACAGTAAAACAAATACATTCTGAAGGATAATATATAGAATTAAAGCATTTTCACTATGGGCAGATTTTCATGCTGAGATGTTTCAGAATGAAATTGAACCTATCTTCAGAAAGGGGTTTAGTGAAGATATCAGCCCATTGATGGTCTGTATCAATAAATTTTAAGTTCAAAATTCCTTTCTGAATGTAGTCCCTAATGAAATGATGTTTTATTTCTATATGCTTAGCCCTAGAATGTAAAATGGGATTCTTACTTAAGCAAATAGCAGAAGTATTGTCATAGAGTATAGGGATGTTACTCTCAAAAATTTGGAAGTCTTCAAGCTGACTTTTCATCCAGCGCATTTGTGTGCTACATCCTGCTGCTGCTATGTACTCAGCTTCTGCTGTTGATAGCGCAATTGTGGATTGCCTTTTGCTGGACCAAGAGATCAAATTTTCTCCCAGAAACTGGCAGCTTCCAGAAGTACTTTTACGCTCTACTCTGTCTCCAGCAAAGTCAGCATCGCAGTAGCCTACTAAGCTGTAATCACTAGATTTTCTATAAAATAAACCCAGATTAGTAGTACCTTTCAGATACTTGAAAATTCGCTTAACAGCTGTTAAGTGAGATTCTCTAGGATCTGATTGGAATCTAGCACAAATACATACGCTGAATAAGATATCAGGTCTTGAAGCTGTCAGATAAAGGAGAGAACCAATCATACCTCTGTAGACCTTCTGTTCTACCTTTTTGCTTACCTCTTCTCTTTCCAGAATGCACGTGGGATGCATTGGAATCTTTGATGGCTTACATTCTGAGAGGTCAAATTTCTTCAGAAGATCTCTGACATATTTGCTCTGATGAATGTAAGTTCCCTCTGGAGTTTGATTGATCTGAATTCCTAGAAATAATTTCAGTTCCCCCATGAGGCTCATCTCAAATTCTGCCTGCATACACTTAGCAAATTTTCTTCCAAGAGAAGGATTAGTAGATCCAAAAATAATATCATCAACATAAATTTGACAGACTAAGATGTCATTCTTAACTGACTTACAAAATAAGGTAGTGTCCACCTTCCCTCTGGTGAATTCATTTTCTAACAGAAAGTTACTTAGTCTTTCATACCAAGCTCTGGGAGCTTGTTTCAGACCATATAGTGATTTCTTTAGTTTGAAAACATGTTCTGGATGTTTTGTATTTTCAAAACCAGGGGGTTGGTGCACATAAACCTCTTCTTCTATATAACCATTTAAGAATTCACTCTTGACATCCATCTGATACAGAGTGATGCCTCTATTGACAGCAAATGAAATTAAAAGTCTGATAGATTCTAACCTAGCGACTGGAGCAAAGGTTTCTGTATAGTCTATCCCCTCTTGCTGACTATAACCTTGTGCTACCAGTCGTGCTTTGTTTCTGATGACTTCACCTTGTTCATTTAGCTTGTTTCTGAACACCCATCTTGTTCCAATGACGTTGAATCCTTTTGGTCTGGGAACAAGATCCCATACGTCATTTCTGGTGAATTGATTCAGCTGTTCTTGCATTGCTAGAATCCAGTCGTTGTCCAGAAGTGCTTCATCAATAGAAGAAGGTTCAATCAGAGACACAAGTCCCATGAGGGTTTCTTCAGAGTTTCTGAAGCTTGCTCTTGTTCTGATTGGATCTTCCTTTCTTCCTAAGATAGTTTCTTCTGGGTGATCCAAGCTGCTTCTAGGTAGTCTCTTCTGAGGTTGATCAGCAGCTGTTGTAGGATTGCTAGCAGTGCTCCTTTCAGATGTTGAAGGGGTGTATGTGTTGAGAGCTTCTGATGACTTGTCTTCAGAACCTGTAAATTCAATTTCCATACCTGCAAAAACATCATTCTGCTTTGACTTTACAGAGTCAAGCTTATCATCAAAACGAACACTGATTGATTCTTCCACAATCTGTGTTTCTGTATTGTATACTCTGTACCCTCTTGAGCGTTCAGAGTATCCTAACATAATACACTTCTGTGCTTTAGAGTCAAACTTGTTCAAATAATTCTTTGTATTTAACATAAAACAAGTACATCCAAATGGATGAAAATATGAAATGTTGGGCTTTCTGTTCTTCCACGATTCATATGGAGTCTTTTCCAGAATAGGTCTTATTGAGATTCTATTCTGAATGTAGCACGCTGTGTTTATTGCCTCTGCCCAGAAGATCTTAGCAACGTTTGTCTCATTGATCATGGTTCTGGCCATTTCTTGCAATGTTCTGTTCTTTTGTTCTACAACTCCATTTTGTTGGGGAGTTCTAGGACAAGAGAAATCATGCAGAATGCCTCTGTCATTAAAGAATGACTCTAAATCTTTGTTTTCAAACTCTCCACCATGATCACTTCTGACTTTAACGATTCTAAGATCCTTTTCATTCTGAACTTGGTTACAGAAGGTAACAAACACATAGTGTGACTCGTCCTTGTGTCTTAAGAACTTTACCCATGTCCATCTGCTATAGTCATCTATGATTACTAACCCATACTTCTTGCCACTGACTGAAGCAGTTTTAACTGGTCCAAATAAGTCAATGTGCAGAAGTTCTAATGGCTTAGAGGTAGAAACAACATTTTTAGATTTGAAAGAAGGTTTTGCAAACTTGCCTTTCTGACATGCTTCACACAGAGCATCTGAATTGAACTTCAAATTAGGAAGTCCTCTGACCAGATTGAGTTTGTTAATCTGAGATATTCTTCTCATACTAACATGCCCCAATCTTCTGTGCCAGATCCACTGCTCGTTGTTAACAGACAGAAGACACTTTACATTCTGACTTTTCAGTTCAGAAAGTTTGATTTTATAGATGTTGTTTTTCCTCTTTCCATTAAACAGGATAGTCCAATCTTTCTGACTAACAGCTTTACATGATTTTTGATTAAAGATTATATCATAACCGTTATCACTTAATTGACTTATGGATAACAGATTATGCATTAATCCATCTACTAGCAGGACATTATTTATAGAGGGAAGATTTCCATTACCTACAGTTCCAGAGCCAATTATCTTTCCCCTCTGATTGCCTCCAAAGCCAACGTGGCCTCCAGGCTTAAGTTCCAGGCTTTGGAACATATGCCTTCTTCCCGTCATGTGTCGCGAGCAGCCAGAGTCTAGGTACCATGACTGGTGTTTCTGATTTGCTGCTAAAGATATCTGCAACATGTATTATTTTATCCTTAGGTACCCAGATTTTCTTGGGTCCTGATTTGTTAGATTTACCAAAACTATGGTTGAATTTTGGTTTCACAGAATACTTACTGCTAGTGTATTTTATATCATGTGTGTGACCATACACAAAATGTGAGTTCAGAGGAGTGTGTTTAATGGTTAAATCCATGACATTCTTTGGTGTAGGAACCTTACCTTGGTATCCTATTCCCTTCCTGCCGTTTCTGCTAACTCCATAGATCATTGAAGCCATTTTGCTTCTATCTATGCTTTTAGCAAGGAACTTCTGGAAACTGTGATCATACTCCTTGATGATCTCATCAGCGATGCTGGGAGTTTCAGAAATTGGTTCCTTCTGAGAGTTTTGTAAAGTATTTTCTAATTTTGAAATTTTATTTCTCAGCTCAGAATTTTCCAATTTAAGACTCTCAGTCTTATCAGAGTCAGATTCAAGATTCCTTTTCAGGTTTCTGAATTTAATTCTAATCTGCTGGTACCTTTCTAGAATTTCATTAAGGCTTTCAGCAAGTTCAGCCTTAGTAAAATTAATTGCAAAGTCAGGAAATACCTCTTCAGTATCTGATTCGGAGTCTGATTCAGAAGCTTCACTATCTTCTGAAATGTTGGCCATGAGAGCTATGTTTGCTCTCTCATCATCTGATTCTGAGTCAGCTTTAGACGAGTCAGAGTCATCCCATGTAGCCATGAGACTTTTCTTCTTTTCTCTTCCAAACTTCTTTTTGGGCTTTTCCATCTGAAGCTTTGGGCAGTCACTCTTGTAGTGTCCTTGCTCATTGCACTCATAGCAGATGATGTCCTTGGTGTTTGGCTTTCTGCTTCCTGAGGAGCCTTCAGATCTTCTGTATCCAGAGGAAGAATCTGTCCTTCTGTATCTGGAAGAAGACTCGATCTGATCAGATCTTCTGGGATTCCTGAACTTCCTTTGCCTCTGCTTCCACAGTTGATTCACTCTTCTGGAGAGGAGAGAAAGTTCGTCTTCTTCTGATGAGGATCCATCAGATGTTTCTTCAACTGCCTGCAAAACTTTAGACTCAGATTTTTTGTTAGATTTTAATGCTAAAGGCTTACCTTGCTTCTGAGGTTCATCAACTTCTAGCTCTATCTCATGACTTCTGAGGGAGCTGATAAGTTCCTCCAGAGAAATTTTGTTGAGATCTTTTGCTAGCTTCAGAGTTGTAACCATTGGCCTCCACTGCTTTGGTAAGCTTCTGATGATCTTCTTGACGTGATCATCAGTAGAGTATCCTTTGTCCAGAACCTTGAGACCAGCCACCAGAATTTGGAATCTAGAGAACATTGTTTCAATGGATTCACTTTCTTCCATTTTGAATGCCTCATACTTCTGAATGAGCGCAAGAGCTTTAGTTTCTTTGACCTGAATGTTGCCCTCATGCGTCATTCTGAGTGAGTCAAACATGTTCTTTGATGTGTCTATGTTAGAGATCTTTTCATATTCATCATAGGAGATGGCGTTGAGAAGGATGGTTCTGGCTTTGTGGTAATTTTTGAAGTCACGCTTCTGTTGGTCAGACATTGCTTTTCTATCAATCTTCTGAACGCTTGCATTCACAGGATGCGTGTATCCATCTGTCACCATGTCCCACAGATCAGCATCATGTGCCAGAAAGAAGCTTTCAATTCTGTCTTTCCAGTAATCAAAATTTTCTCCATCAAAGACTGGAGGTTTGCCGCTGAATCTGTCTCTGTCCTCATGGTTGTCATTGCTTGTGTGTTGATAAATTCCTGCCATTGTGTTTTTCTGACGCTGGATCTTGTATTGACACGGTTAAGTGTTTTAGATCAGAACCAGGCGCTCTGATACCAATTGAAGAAGTGAAAAACACAAGAAGGGGGGTTGAATTGTAAAAACTGGAAATCAATGCAATCAACACGATATTTTTATCCTGGTTCGTTTGATCTCAAACTACTCCAGTCCACCCGTCAAGGTGATTTCGCCTCTCTCCAACGAGGTCTTAATCCACTATATTCAACTGAATATTACAATCTGCTTTAACAACTGCTAAAGCCTTCTTGATGCAAACCACAGACCGGTTTGTCAAGGAACAACTTTCTTACAAAGAATTGAAATCTAGGTGTGTGAATGTTTTCTACAAAACTGTTTATCACAACTGTGATACTACACAATTTAAGCTTATGGAAACTAGATTGCTGAAATAATTGAGTAAGAATTTTTGGAGCTTTTAGCAAACTGAGAGTAAGGAAGATGATGAATAGCTTTTAGGCGTGTAGATTGTTGTAGAGCATTAGCCAATTCAATCTTCATTGACTTGTTTATATAGCATTGGAATTAGTGAACGTTGGAGCAATAATTCTGATTCAATGCCAATAACAATCTTTCCTTATTAAGAAGATCTTGTCTGGAATGATGTCGTTGGTAATAACTCATCTTGAATGCACAGTACCGTTGCCA
Organism: Vicia faba; assembly: GCA_948472305.1. Classification (NCBI taxonomy): domain Eukaryota; kingdom Viridiplantae; phylum Streptophyta; class Magnoliopsida; order Fabales; family Fabaceae; genus Vicia; species Vicia faba. Next base: position 881,902,333 of record OX451740.1, on the reverse strand, counting down.
CTTAAGCGTGTTCTGGCTTTGGCTCATTCTGATGCTGCTTAAGTGCTGATGAACTGTTGTTGTCTTTATCAGAGTTCAGAGTGTTGAGCGCAAATCTGTTCATCAAGCTTCAGCATAAGCGTGAGTTGTTCTTCTGATTTTGGTATCTGATATAGCATCTTCGGATGCTGATGTTGATATCTAATTTTCTGATGCTGATTATGATGTACTTTTGCTGATACCCATCAGAGTTTCTGTAAAACAGAAAGTAATTTTTAGGTAGAAAATAGTTCTTACATGAATCACATAATTAATATATCTTTTCATTTTGTTATCATCAAAACTTAAACTTAGGGTAGTAGATTCAAACTTTGTTCTAACAGTGAAGAGGTATCTTGAGGCTCAGGAATACCCCGAGGGTGCATCTGTTAATGATAAGAAGTTTCGGAGGAGGTTCGCGGCGAAATTCTTCATTAGTAAAGGTATTCTTTACAAGCGCAACCATGATTCGACCACTGCGTTGTGTGGATAAGAACGAAGTAGAAAAGATTATGGTAGAGTTACATGAAGGTACTTTCGGAACTCATTCTAGTGGACACACCATGGCAAAGAAAATCCTTCGGGCAGGATAATTTTGGTCCACAATGGAAGCCGACTGTTATCAGCATTCTCGGACCTGTCACAAATTCCAAGTCTATGCTGATAAAGTGCACATACCTCCAGTTCCTCTGAACGTCTTGACGGCTCCATGGCCTTTTTCCATGTGGGGCATTGACATGATCGGCGAGATCGAACCTACGGCATCTAATGGGTATCGTTTCATCCTGGTAGCTATTGATTACTTTACGAAGTGGGTCGAAGCAGCTTCCTTCACTACTGTAACCAAGAACGTCGTGGCACGGTTTATTCGGCACAACCTGATTTGTCGATACGGTGTACCAGAGAGGATCATTATTGACAATGGTACAAATCTCAACAATAAGATGATCATTGAGCTCTGCAAGCAATTCAAGATACAACATCACAACTCTTCTCCTTACCGGCCGAAGATGAATGGGGTTTTCGAAGCAGCTAATAAGAACATTAAGAAGATTGTGCAGAAGATGACGGTGACATACAAAGACTGGCACAAGATGTTACCATTTGCTCTTCATGGGTACCGTACGTCAGCACGGATGTCAACAGAAGCAACACCATATTCCTTGGTTTATGGCATGGAGGCCGTCTTGCCATTTTAAGTTCAGATACCCTCTCTTCGGATTATGAAGGATGCAGGTTTGAGCGAAGATGACTAGATTCAGACCATGCTTGATCAGCTGAATTTAATCGACGAAAAGAGACTTACTACTATTTGTCATGGTCAATTGTATCAAAAGCGGATGATCAAAGCATTTAACAAGAAAGTTAGACGACAAGAGTGTCAAGTTGGGGACTTGGTTATCAAGCGCATCATACTACCTCAAGGTGATCCCAGGGGCAAATGGACCCCTACTTACGAAGGGCCATTTGTGGTTAAGAACATTTTCTCATGAGAAGCTATGATTCTAACCACCATGGATGGTGACGACCTTCCTCACCACGTCAATACAAACATAGTGAAAAGATACTACGCATAATCAAAGACCCGCTAGGTCGACTGGCCTAGGCAAAAATAAGGGCTTCCCGGTGAACCAAAAGGGTTCGGGCAAAAATAAGGGATGAAAATAAAAATAAAAAACTGTATACCCGGCAAGTCGAAAACCTGAAAAGGCGGCTTGAGCAAAAATGGGTATCCCGGTGGACTGAAAACCCAAAAGGGCAGTCCAGGCAAAAATTAGGGATCAAAGTGTAACACTATGTCTCATTGGATCACCTTGCAACCAGACTTCGGTATCGACTATCAAGCTCGGACGACACTAATCAATCTGATCTACCTTCAACCAAGTAGCAAAGTGATGAGATGCTCGAGGACGTAAAGGCAATAGCAGAGTTGGAACCCAGTGGGATTATTCACATAGCTATTTTGTTCAGTTTTTTCAAAAATTGTGTAAATTCTATTATTCGGCGGTGTTCTCTTACTAGGACGTCAGCCTCTTGTACAAAAACGCCTATTTACAAGCCAAATTCAAAATCAATACAATTCATTTTCAGAGAAATTTCAAATTGTTTTTCCTTTTTCTATTTTGTTTTTGCAAAGAACGTCCAAAGTTCATTTTTGATATATGCATTTGACATTAATTGCTGCTCATAAATATTTACATGCGAAACAAAAGACGATTACTTGTAATATCATAAACAGGGGCAATTGAGAAATGTCCAAACTGTACAGTTGCTTTGTCCACCAGGTACAAGTTTGAATTCAGCTTAAGAATATGGCTAAGATACTTTCATTCCCCGTAGAGTAAGGAAAGACAATAATGTTAGCTCTCCCCAGCTGAGACTTGCAACTGTGAATGAATCAGTAATATTCTCCCCAAGAAGAGTTTTATTTACCATCAGCATTGAAAGGTCTTAATATTCCCCAGCGGAGTATAAGGATATTCCCCGGTAGAATACAAGATATCCCCAGTGGAGTTTGAAATATTTCCCAGTGCAGTCTGAAAAAGCGTCCCCAGTGGAGTTTAGAGAATCATCCCTAGTAGACTTTGGAAGATTGTCCCCAACAGAGCTTAAAGGATTATCCCCATTAGAGTCTAAAAGGTTATCCCCAGTGAAGTCGTAACTGAAAGCTCATCCCCAGCGGAGTTCATTCCTTTCACAAGTAAGGAGCCCAATCCCAACAGGATCCAGTATCGCCAGCAATGGTAATTCATTCCCAGCGGAATTTATCAGTGGAATCCTCAGCAGAACATCTCTTCCCCACAGAGTAATCTCCTCATAAGTTTATTCCCCAATGGAGTTATCCTCTCCTGCAGGTTTATTTTCACAATCATCTTCATTTGCCATCCCTAGCAGAAACGAAGAATTCCACTCTTTTTCTCCAGCAGCTGTCTGGGATTTATTTTCCCCGGCTAAAAAACATTACATTTTCATACATCATGACACATCCATATACGCATCATACAACAAAACCTCATTTATTTTGAGAACATCATTGTTTGATACATATCATGCATTACATACAACTAACCTTTACCTTTCAGGAAGAATGCAGTTAAGTTCTCAGCTATGAAGCTTTTATCTCAGTCGAATTACTGACCAGTTCTTAAATCTGAACATAATTATCCTCAGTTGAATTACAGATAAGGTCCTAAATCTCAACAATTTACATCCGTCGAATTACAGACAAGTTCCTAAATCTCAGCAGAATTTTATCAGTTGAAGTACGGGCAAGTTCTTAAATCTCGATGAAGATGTTTCCCTCAGTCGAAGTACTTACCAGTTCTTAAATCTCAACAAAATTATCCTCAGTTGAATTACATATATGGTCCTAAATCTCGACAATTTACCTCCGTCGAATTACAGACGAATTCCTAAATCTCAACAGATTTTCTCAGTTGAAGTACGGGCAAGTTCTTAAATCTCGATGAAGATGTTTCCCTCAGTCGAAGTACTGACCAGTTCTTAAATATCAACCGAATTATCCTCAGTTGAATTACAGATAAGGTTCTAAATCTCGACAAAGTTCCTCCGTCGAATTACAGACAGTTCCTAAATCTCAGCAGAGTTTCCTCAGTTGAATTACGGACAAGTCCTAAATCTCGATGAAGATGTTTCCCTCAGTCGAACTACTGACCGGTTCTTAAATCTCAATCGAATTATCCTCAGTTGAATTATAGATAAGGTTATAAATCTCGACAAAGTTCCTCCGTCGAATTACAGACAGTTCTTAAATCTCAACAGAATTATCCTCGGTTGAATTACGGGTGAGTTCTTAAATCTCTATGAAGATGTTTCCCCCCAGTTGAATTATGGACAAGTTCTTAAAACTCAGCAGAGATGTTCTCTCAGTTGAAGTACAGACAAGTTCCTAAATCTCAACAAAGATCAGACTTCCCCAAGCAGAATCTTCCATAACAACAGGTATGTAAGTTCTCGCTAAGGAATATCTTATGCGATCGACACTCCTGCAGATGGCATATTTAAGCCTATCCTCCCGCCAACAACCTCCAAATGGCATCTTTAAGCCCATTCCCGACATCACAAGGCTGATACCACTTCATGCGAGTGCAAATTTCTGGGCACTCTAGTGTTCAATCATCTTCCACCTATGGATCACGAAAGGCATGAAAGCCAATCTACATCCTCAGGTTTAAGAAGATTGAACAGGGGCAGCTGTTGTACCCCAAAATATGCCCTCTCATATTCCTCAAAATATTGCAAGAAAAATCTCCAAGTTGCTCAAGGTTGCTCAAGAATTGGTCAGACAAGCTCTCTCCTAAGTCAGTCTACCCCAAATTAGGGTTTTGTGTTGCATCAAGATCCATGAGTCCAAGTGACCCCAATTGCTCACCAATGTCCTAATATGTTCTCAAGATCATCCATGTCAATTTTCAAGCCTTGCAGAGGAATTTTGCTCAGTCAATTGCTCAAAGGTCCAAAAATCGACTATGCTAGGGCAAAAGTCAACTGTGACCTACAAACAGTCAAACATCAAGATTTTTTGTTAAGATTCTCATTTTTAAGGATATTTCATCATTTGATCATGATTCATCTAGGATTTCTCAAAATTCATCAAGACTCAAAAGTTGCTAAATTAGGGTTTTGTAGGAAAAGTCCACCCAAATTGACCAAGCATAACTTTCTTATACTTTATGAGAAATGACCCATACAAAGCTCATTTTGAATAGGATGCATTTCCCTACAATCCATATGCATACCCCAGGATCAAAAAATGCACTCATAAGAAGTTATGAATTTGGACATTATAGGTCATTTTTTAAAGTCAACAAAAACACCTTTTTTTCCAAAGCTTATAACTTGAGCATAGAATATCAAAATGAGATGAGACCAAAAGGGTTAATTATAGGACATCTCAAGCTTCCTAAAAAGTCAAAGAACACCTCCAAAAGTTCAAAATTGAAGAAGTTGTGCATTGTTGAAGTTGGACTTTTTTGCAAAGTTGCCAAAAGTCAACTATCCCCAAAACTTCAAATTTTTTCAAATGGGCCCATTCTTTTTCACTTAAGTTGAGTTTGCATCATTTCCCACGTGCCCTAGCTTCTTCCATGTGTCCACATCACATTTTTATTATTTAATTTGATTTTTATTTGAATTAATTTATTTTAAATCAAATAAAATCATATAAAATCTAAAGCTTTGATAACACATGTTCTTTTGGCTATTTCAGGCTTTGATTACAGCTATTATCATCATCAAATTCGTATCAAATCAAATCATGTGCAAAAAGATTGGAATTAGGCAAATTTGGAAAGATTTAATGAAAGAATCAAATCCACATCAAAGTCATTAATAGAGGGAGCTTTATACCAAGTTTGTAAACCTAATGCACTGAGGGATACATAAGCAAGAAAGAGCACATGAAATAGGGGTTGGAAGTTGTGGGAAGAGGTAGAACAAAAAGTGAAAAAAATCACAAAAAAGTGAGAGATCAAAATACAGGTTAGAGGTGTTTTCAGGGATTGAGACTTGTTCCAATCGCTTCCTGGGCATTCACACAAGCCATCCCAACCAAAACCAAGCATTTTCAGACTCCCAAACACACTATAAGTCTCACGTAACACAACTCTGTTCTTGATTTCAATTTGAAGCATTCTGGCATCCATTGAACAAACTAATGGTACATTCGTGATCACAAGAACGTGTTTAAACTTTTTTCATTGTTTAATTTCATTTATGTGCTATGTATGAAGAAACACCATTGCTAGGGTTTGGCTCGTGGTTTTTGGGATTTTTGTTTCAGGCACAATTGGTCCACGTGAAGGGCATGGTTGCAATCAGGAGGAGATGACGAGATGGCATTTTCTTTCAAAGGGGTCAAAACCCTAAAAATTCGCACTCAATTTAATTTCCCGCGCGCGTTACTTATTTTTATCCAATAATGTACTTGCTCCCGGATTGTAATAGTTAAATAGGACATTTAATTACTTTTTATTCGCTTTATTTTATTTTTCAAAGGGTTTGTCTTTGGCGATGTAAATACCCGATGCCTTGTAATTTAAATTCCGCATTTTATTTCCGCAAATTATAACTGCTAGATGTTTGATAATAGTGTTTGCATGACAAGACTGAATGTTAATCTTAAAATCAAATTAGATCACCTTTAACATGTACAAAGATAAAATAACTGAAAACGACACACTCGCACATGCGCACTCTTAGGGTACATCCCACTTGGTTGCCTTCGTACGCGGTCATTGAGTATAGGTCGTTTTAGAGGTCGTCCTCTTGTCTAAAAGATCATAGTCGCCTCGAAATGGTTGCCTCAGATGTTGTTGCCTCAAACAAATGATCTAAGATATTAGGGTTACCGCTAAGGCGTCCTAATATTGCTTTAGTGATCATAAGTCCCGCATTCAAATTGACCCTTAAATTCCAACGACGGTGCTACCTACTCATTAATAGTGGGATAGCATTGCCTAAAGGACATTAGTATAGAACAATTCCTTTTTTGAGTAGGTAGATGGTTCTTAGATACTTTCTCTTTCAAAAACAAAACTTTTTCGCACTTACACTCCTTTTCAAACAAAGTTTTCAAAAACACTTCATACGCTCTTGAGAACAGAAGCAAGAGTTAAATCCAAGTTTTCAGACAAAAACTTTTTCAAACCCACAAGCACAAAGAAAGCAATTTTGAAAACAATTGAGCAAGTACCTAAGACCCCTTGGATAACCACGGATAGAAAGGGTGCTAACACCTTCCCTTTCTATAATCTACCCCCCGAACTCGAGAAATATCTCGAAAAAGGAATTTTTCTGTGCTTTTTTCCTTTCCTTGTTGGATAAAATAAAATTCAGTGGCAACTCTTGCTTACTGCGACATTTGGCAAAAATAAACACAAAACGCAAACCAGCATTCCAAAAAACAGCCAGTTCTTCCCACCGTATCACAATAAGGTCATAATCGTACCAATTTATTTAATAATAAATAATAATATATTATCAAATTAAAAATATTGACGCATCTACATTTGATGTTTTTGCAAATCCTAATGCAAACATGTTCATACCATCAAAATATAATGATCAATTATTCAATATGATTGATCAAAATGTCATTGCTTCACCATACAAATGTCGGATTCGGAAGCTTAAATGAATATTGATCATTCAAATGTATAACAATCATTATAATATTTGAATGTACGTGACAAAGTAGTGTATCAAATACACTGATTTCACATTATAAATACTTATATTATATATAAATTTGAAAAATAATTTTATATCATTTATGGAAAAACTTGTCAATATTTAATTCTAAATAATAAACACTTTATTATTTTATTATTATTTATAATTATAAATATTATTATTATTATTATTATTATTATTATTATTAAATGTATAAATAAAAGATAGAAAGTGGTGAGAGAGAAATATTAGATGTTTTGGAGGAAAATACAATTGAGAAGTTATAAGATTATATAATAGTATATATTATTATTATTATTATTATTATTATTATTATTATTATTAAATGTATGAATAAAAGATAGAAAGTGGTAAGTGGTGAGAGAGAAATATTGGAAGTTTTGGAGGGAAATATAATGGAAGAAGTTAGAGGATTATATAATAGTATAGATAGATATATAGATATAATAATAGCGAAAAATTTAGGTACAATTCTTTACGTGTGATTATTACTATTTTTCAATGAAAATATGATAAGGTATAATTTCTTCTTACACATTTATAAATTGTATCTATTTTCAGTCCTTAAATAATATTTACATACACTTGTCAAAGTTTCACTGGAAAATAGTAAAAATCATACCTAATGTTGTACCTCAAAATTTGCCCTCTCATTTCTCAAAGGATCATCCTGGACCCTCGGGTTTTCTTCCATCCAATCTCAAGCCTTGAATTACAAATTTTTCAAGAAAGTCTTTCACAAGGACAAAATGGTCATTTGCACACTAAAAAGTCAAACTTTGAATTTGGATCAAAATCAAGTTTCAAGAATCATATTTAATCAATACATGTTGAAATATGAAGTTTGTTTCATCAAGAAATTCAAAAGTCAAAATTCTAAAATACTTAGGATTTTTCTAAGTGTTTAAGAAATATGACAAGCTCAGAACTTCTGATCAGATTATCACCATGATGCAAGCTGATTTTGGAAGAACTTCTGACAAAAAAGTTATAGATTTCAATGAGATCTAAAACATTGCAGAACAGAACTTCTTTTAGAAATGCTGGGATTTCAAGTTATACATCCTCAAAGGCACGTCTCTGAAGCTTAGGCATTTAGCAAATTCTGAGCATTTTCAAGTCAGAAGTTGTCTATAACTTCTGGGCCAGTTTTCACGTAGATCCGGTCAGAAGTTTCAAGAGTAATTCAAACAAAGCCTACAAAGTTTGTCACAAGATTTCTGGAAAGTCTGAGAACTCGCTCAGAACATGCTGGAGCAAAGGGATTCAGGGATCAGAAGTTGGATGTTTGTTCTAAGTTGCGCTGATGCTGAACTTCTCACCCAGAATTAAGCTATGATGCATAATCTCATAGCCAGGATTTCTGGTTTGATAAATTTCATCATCATTTAATGCTCACAACCACTTTTATGTTTTCATCCAAAGGATTTCCCCAAGTGTGAGATAGAAGTACCATTGTTATCCTTGAAAAACAAACTTTTGTACAAGGTTATGTTGGGCTCATGCTTTGCTTTTGCCTCTGAGGCTACTTTTCCTTAATTCATGCTTACAAATCCAGCATTAGGCGCGGCTAAAAGCTGCTAACCACCATACTTGCTTCAAGAACAAGGCAGCACCCTAGCACATGAAGGTTATGTTGAACGCTTCGGTCAGAACATCACCAAATCCCAAAACCTCCTTTAAACAACCTACTGCACTACTACGGCATAGTCCTATAACCAACAGCTAATCCAGTCCACGCCTACATTTTCCCAAAACCCATATTTGCACCAAACTAGCATACGAAAATTGTGTTTAAAAAGAAATGGAACAGTATGCCAAAAGTTTTTTTTTTAAATACCATTTGTTCCCCCCCCCCCCCAAAACCACAACAAACCCATCTATAAATAAGTTGCTCCATCACACGTTCAAGGGGCTGGTTTTTAGAGAGAGAGAGATAATTATAATAGAGAGAAAAAGAAATAGCAAAAACCTTCACAAAACCTAAACAAAACCTTTGTTCTTCTCTTTGAATCAAAGAACATAACCATTGTTCCATTTCTCTCACTGACTCCATAACATCTTAAGGCATGAGCTCAAGTTCCAAGCACACGCTTCAAATTCAAGGTAAGTCTTTCTGACTTTACATATTTTCATTTAGAACATCCTTAAATATGTAAATATCATAGCATTGATGTTGGCCATGTCATTGTATAAGTAGAAAGAAACTAAGAGCCCATGTAAAACCATGGATGAAAAGGGTGCTAATACCTTCCCTTTTCATAATCTACCCCCGAACTCAAGAAAACATCTCAAAGGTCTTTCCTGTTCTTTTCAGCCTTTCCTTTTGGATAAAAGAAAATTCGGTGGCGACTCTTGCTAACGGCAATATTTGTGATCAAACGCAAAATAACCAAGTCAGTTCTCCCACCGCGTTACAGACCTGGCGACTTTGCTGGGGAAAAAACTTAAAAGTGGGGTTACCTTAGGGCTAGATCATATTTACTTGCTTTCCTTGTTTGACTTGCATGCTTTACATTATGGTTTCTTGCTTAGGCTTGCTTTGATCCTACACCCGAATTTGGGGCAACTTTTTAGGTAAGTAGCAATAAATTGTGAGGGAACTTTGTGGGGTATACCGACACGGTTGAAACAGTAGCTACATTAATGTGACGCATTTGTTGGTACAGGTATCCCTTTTGTTGAAACGAGGAGAATATAGGGCCGCTGAGCAGCGTCACGAAGCACTAACTGACCTTAGAACCTTAATTGACCAACTTGGCTTTTAGGACGTGGTGAGATAGCCGTCTTTGGTGTAAACCCAAAGTCGGTTGATACTCGATGCTACACTCATTGAGGTTTGACCCTTGAGTCTTGTTTTGTGGAAAGTCAATTGTCTATCAGAACGAGATTTAGGGGAAAGACCGGTGATATTGAGATCCCTTAGAACCCGGTTACTATATTTAGGACAGGTTGAACTAACCCAACTTCAAGAGGGTATCACCTTAAAATCCATGCAAGCCTTAAACCTAAGGTCTCTGTGTGATTTTCTTGTGCTTGCTATATCTGCTATATCTGAGCATAATCATGACATCATAATATAGCATGTCATGCTAACCATTTCAAGGATTTATTTTTGTCTTGTTTTGTAGGACATGGCTCTCGCCCGCAGATTCACTATCCAAGTTAGTCTGGTAAAAGTACCTCCTCAGCTTTAGGATTTGGTATCGAGGGTTCCCGAAAGCTCTCCATTCGCTGAAATACATGGTAGAATTCTCAGCTTGGTAACTTCAAACCCTGATGAAGAAATGTTAAAAGTGCTCTTTTAGTTCTTTGACTCTCTGCATCACTGTTTCACCTTCCCGGATTACCAGTTAGTGCCTACTGTGATCGGTGGGAATGGGAACTGACTGTTTTGGAATGCTGGTTTGCGTTTTGCGTTTGTTTTTGCAAAATGTCGCGGTAAGCAAGAGTCGCCATCGTCTTTTATTTTATCCAACAAGGAAAGGAAAAAAGCACAGAAAAATTCCTTTTTCGAGATGTTTCTTGGGTTCGGGAGGTAGATTATAGAAAGGGAAGGTGTTAGCACCCTTTCTATTTGTGGTTATCCACGAGCTCTTAGGTACTTGCTCACTATGTTTTCAAAAGTTTTGCTTTTCTTTGTGATTGTGGGTTTGAAAAGAGTTTTTGTTTTGAAAGAGAGTGTAAGTGCGAAAAGTTTTGTTTTTGTTTTCAAAAGAGCAAGTACTTAAGAACATCTACCTACTCAAAAAGGAATTAAACTGTACAAGTGTCCTTTAGACAATGCCATCCCACTATTGAGGAGTAGGTAGCATTGCCGTTGGAGTTTTCGGGTCAATTCGATTAAGGGACGTGTGGTCACTAAAGCAACGTTAGGACGCCTTAGCGGTAACCCTAATGTCTTAGATCATTTTTCCGAGGCAACCATTTCGAGGAAACTTATGATCTTTGGACAAGAGGGCGACCTCTAAAACTTCCTATACTTAATGACCACGTTCGAGGCAACCAAGTGAGGCCTACCCTAAGAGTGGCATGTGCGAGTGTATTGTTTTTTGTTTTATATTATCTTTGCACATGTCATGGGTGAGCTACTGTTGATTTTAAATTAAGATTGATCTCATCATGCATAGCCTATTATTCAAACATCTAACAGTTAATAGTTGCGGAATATAAATTGCGGAAAATAAATCTAAGCTATTACAAGGCGTCGGGTTTTTACATCGCCAAAAACAAACCCTTGAAAATTAAATTGCGAAAAGTAAATAAAAGCGGTAAATAAAATCCTAAGTTAAAACTATTACATCCTTGGAGCAAATACACAAATATAGATCAAAGATAATACGCGCGAGGAAAATTGAATCGGAGCGTCCTAGGGTTTTGACCCTTTTTATCAAATAAAACATATTTTTGTTATTTTTTGAATTAAAAATTAAGTCTATATTAATAATTTGAATTAATTAATTAAAAATAAAATATTTTTTAGTTTTATTTTAATTAAGGAAATAAAAAATGGTTAACAAATATTAAAAACCCTAATTCTATGTTGATTTTAATTTAATGCAAAATATATTAAAATTGAACCTAATTAAAACTAAATAAATTAATTATTGGTTTATTTACAAAAATAAATAATAAGAATAATGATGAAAATAATTTTTTTTATGATTTCTTATTTTTTTATGAAAAAGGGTTAGTTTATTAATTAATTAGTTTTTAATATTAATATTAAAAAGCAATAAAAAAATAATGAAAAGAAATAAAAATATAAGCAAACTTTGGGGGGTGTTGGGCTTGAATTAGGAGTATGATCAGCATAATGCCAAGCCCAGAACGCTGGCCCTTGTTGACCTTTCAGATTGCCTATGCGCTCAATGACTTGAATCCATGGTGGATCAATGATTCTGGCCTTTGGATCTAGCTTGAAGACACTTGGCACACTGGGATCTGAGGACCTATGGTAGTCCACGCTTGGGATGCTGCGCCTGAATACCTGAAGGAAAAATATAACAAAGTCTTGGGGGACCTGGGATTCAAACCCAGGTCCCAATGGTTCCACCCACTAACGCCTTGCCAGCTGAGCTATTGATGTTTCTTGTTATTGGGATAGACAACAAATATTATATGAAAAACAAAATGTCAAGCCTGGAAATGATAAAAAAACGTCCTAATATTTTGAATAGACCAATGGCACTAGGACACGCCATCGTCTTCTTCACAAAGGCCTGGTTATTTACCTGCGGATTTCCATCCGCAGGAAGTTTCGTGGGACGTCTCCAAAATCCATTCTAGGTCACAACAATACAAGTTACGACCATCATTGGATTCGTCTCCCTCCCCTGAACTCATCCATGGACATTATTCACCTTGATTTTGCCTGTATACAAAACGCCCTAAAACAAACACAAGAACCCTAGGTTCTGGATATGGGATTATAGGTCACGAAAATAAAATCAAACAATGCAGATTGCTTGGAAATTATGCAAGGATCACAAATATATCAATATTTTGGCAAGAAAACGCAAGAATTCAAGGTTACAAACTTGTGTATAGGGCTATGTTCAGGATGACTTACGGTGCGTTATAGACGATGAAAATGCTTGGTTTTGATCCCTACAGCTTCACAGGATATCAGGCAAGGGCGCTACGTTTTGCTTTTGGTCTGAATTTGCCTTCAATGTGGTTTTAGATCTCACCCTTTTCAAGTTTTTTTGCAAAATTGTTCTGGCCGTTTCCATAGAGTTTTGTGCGTGTTCTAGGTTTGTGAGGCTTCCTTGCATATAATAGAATGATTCTATGTTAAAACATGGGCCAATATCCTTGTGCATTGAAGAATCAAGATTTCCCTTTGATCACCATTAACATGTTTCTAAATATAGGCCATATCTGAGATTTTGGGCTTGAATGAGCCTTGGCACGAGTTGATTGAGTGTCACATGGTATTTGCAAGTTGTACAAATCACAAAGATACCATTTCAATAATTTTTAGATTTTATTTGAATTAATATAGATTTAAAATGAATTAAATCAATAAAAATTAAATAAAATAGAAAAATAAGTGTTTGGTTATGAAATTAAAGATGGGACACGTGTGTGGCATGACAAGACTAAATCAAGTGGAAAAAAGTGGGCCCTTTTGTCAAAAATTGGAGTTTTGAGGATAGTTGACTTTTGACAATTTTGGAAAAATACCCAACTTCAACAATGCATAACGTCTTCAATTTTGAATGTTTTGAAGTGTTCTTGGACTTTTTAGAAACCTTGAGATGTCCTCTAACCAACCCTTTTGGTCTCATCTCATTTTGATGCTCCATGCTCAAGTTATAAGCTTTGGCAAAAAAGGTGTTTTTGTTGACTTTCAAAAATGACCTATAATGTCTAAATTTGTAACTTTTTGTGAGTGCACTTCTTGATCTTGGGGTGTGATGATGGATTGTAGGAAATTGCATACTATTAAAAATGAGCTTTGAATGGGTCATTTCTCATCAAGTATGAGAAAGTTATGCTTGGTCAAAGTTGAGTTGACTTTTTCCTACAAAACCCTAATTTAGCAACTTTTGAATCTTGATGATTCTTGAGCAATCCTTGATGAATCATGATCAACCCTTGATAAAATGATGAATTATCCTTCAAAATGAGAGTTTTGACAAAAAATCTTGAGGTTTGACTGTATTTAAGACGCAATTGACTTTTGCCCTAGCACAGTCGATTTTTGGGCCTCTTGAGCAATTGACTGACCAAACTTCATCTACAAGGCTTGAAATTTGACATGGATGAACTTAGGAACATATTAGGACATTGGGGAGCACTTGAGGTCATTTGGATGTGAGGACCTTGATGCGACACAAAACCCTAATTTTGACTTGACTTCCTTAGGAGGTGATTTGACTGTCCAAGCCTTGAACCAATTTGAGCAACTTGGAGATTATTCTTGACATATCTTGAGGAATATGGGAGGGAAAATTTTGGGGTACAACAGTTGCCCCTGTTCAATTTTCTTAAACCTGAGGATATAGATTGGCTTTCGAGCCTTTCGTGATCCGAAGGTGGAAGATAATTGAACACTAGAGTGCCCAGAAATTTGCACTCACATGGTGTAGTATCAACATTGTGATGTCGGGAATGGGCTTACAGATGCCATTTGGAGGTTGTTGGTAGGAGTATGGACTTATAGATGCCATCTGCAGGAGTGTCGATCGCATAAGAGATTCCTTAGCGAGAACTTGCATACTCGTTATTGTAGAAGATTCCGCTGGGGAAGTCTAACTTTTGTTGAGATTTAGGAACTTGCCTGTACTTCAACTGAGAGAATGCCTCGGCTGAGTATTAAGAACCTGTCCATAACTCAACTGGGGGGTAATCTTCATCAAGATCTAGGAACTGTCTCATGCTCAATGGGAGTATACCGTTGAGGTTAGAGAACTTGTCCACACTGTGACGGAGGAAAACATCAAGATCTAGGAACTGACTCGTGCTCACCGGGAGTATACCATTGAGGTTATAGTACTCGTCCACACTATGACGTAGGGAAATATCAAGATCTAGGAACTGACTCATGCTCACCGGGAGTATACCGTTGAGGTTATAGTACTCGTCCATACTATAACGTAGGGAAGCATCTTCATCAAGATCTAGGAACTGTCTCGTGCTCACCGGGAGTATACCGTTGAGGTTATAGAACTTGTCCACACTATGACGGAGGAAAACATCAAGATCTAGGAACTGACTCGTGCTCACTTGGAGTATACCATTGAGGTTATAGTACTCGTCCACACTATGACGTAGGGAAGCATCTTCATCAAGATCTAAGAACTGTCTCGTGCTCACCGGGAGTATACTATTGAGGTTATAGAACTTGTCCACACTATGACGGAGGAAAACATCAAGATCTAGGAACTGACTCGTGCTCACCGGGAGTATACCGTTGAGGTTATAGTACTAGTCCACACTATGACATAGGGAAGCATCTTCATCAAGATCTAGGAATTGTCTCGTGCTCACCGGGAGTATACTGTTGAGGTTATAAAACTCATCCACACTATGACGGAGGGAAACATCAAGATCTAGGAACTGACTCGTGCTCACCGGGAGTATACCGTTGAGGTTATGGTACTCATCCACACTATGACGTAGGGAAGCATCTTCATCAAGATCTAGGAACTGTCTCGTGCTCACCGGGAGTATACCGTTGAGGTTATAGAACTTGTCCACACTATGACGGAGGAAAACATCAAGATCTAGGAACTGACACGTGCTCACCGAGAGTATACTGTTGAGGTTATAGTACTCGTCCACACTATGACGTAGGGAAGCATCTTCATCAAGATCTAAGAACTGTCTCGTGCTCACCGGGAGTATACCGTTGAGGTTATAGAACTTGTCCACACTGTGATGGAGGAAAACATCAAGATCTAGGAACTGACTCGTGCTCACCTGGAGTATACCGTTGAGGTTATAGTACTAGTCCAAACTATGACGTAGGGAAGCATCTTCATCAAGATCTAGGAACTGTCTCGTGCTCACCGGGAGTATACCGTTGAGGTTATAGAACTCATCCACACTATGACGGAGGAAAACATCAAGATCTAGGAACTGATTCGTGCTCATCGGGAGTATACCGTTGAGGTTATAGTACTCGTCCATACTATGACGTAGAGAAACTGTCGAGATTGAGAATCTTTTCTGAAATTCAACCGAGGATAATTCAATTGAGATTTAAGAACTGGTCAAATCTTCGACTAAGCTGAGAACTTAACTGCATTTTTCCTGAAAGGTAATGGTCAGTCATATGCAATGCATGAGATGGATCAAGCAATGATGTTCTCAACATAAATGAGATTGTATGGTATGATGTGTATATGCATGTATCATGATGTATGAAAATGTGATGTTTTAGCTGGGGAAAAGAAATCTCGGAGCTGCTGGAGGATAAAGTTGAGTTCTTCGTTTCCGCTGGGGATGATGAACGAAGATGATGGTGAGAGTAAAGCTGCAGGAGAAAAGGACTCCGTTGGGGAATAAACTGATGAAGAGATTACTCTGAGGGGAATTACTCTGTGGGGAAGAGATGCTTTGCTGAGATTTTAACGATAAACTCCGCTGGGGATTCCGTTGATAAGCTCTGTTGGGGATTTTAATGATGAACTCCGCTGGGGATAGAAAGAACCTTGCTGGGGATGATCTTCCAGTCGCAACTTTCTGAGGATAACCCAGTTAGACTCTTGTGAGGATAACCTTCTGAATTTGGCTGGGGAGATTTATTTATGCTCTGTAGGGGATAAGCTTCCAGAATCTACTGGGGAAGATGATTCAACTCTGGCGGGGAAGCTTTTTTTAGACTGCGCTGGGGAAATGACTCCACTGTGGATATCTTGTATTCCGCTGGGGAACATTCTTATATTCTGTTGAGGAATATTAAGACTGCCGGGGATGCTCTTAGGCTTGCTGGAGGATATCTTTATACTCTGTCGGGGAATATTAAGACCTTCTGGGGATACCAAGCCTTTTTAGGGCTGATGGTAGGTTAACTCTGCTTGGGGAGAGTATTGCTGATCAGTTCATAGCTGCAAGTCTCAGCGGGGAGAACTACCATTACTGTTTTACTCTGCGGGGAGTGACGGTATCTTAGTCACATTCTTCAGCCGAACCTATCTTGGTACCTTGGTGGACAGAGCAACCATACAACTCGGGCAATTCTTATTGCCCCTGTTTATGATATTACTAGTAATTCGTCTTTCATTTCGCATGTAAGTATTTATGATCAGCGGTCAATGTCAAATGCATATATCAAAAATGAACTTTGGACGTTCTTTGCAAAACAAAACAGATAAAGGAAAAGCAATTTGAAATTTGTTTGAAAATGAATTTGTATTGATTTTGAAGTTTGCCTGTAAAATAGGCGTTTTTGTACAAGAGGCTGACGTCCTAGTAAGAGAACACCGTCGAACAAATAGAATTTATACAGTTTGTGAAAAGAAGAAAAATAAAACAGTTATGTGAATAACCCCACTAGGTTCCCACTCTGCTATTGCCTTTATATCTTCAAGCATCTCATCACTTTGCTACTGGTTGAAGATGAATCAAATTGATTAGTGCTACTTGAGCTTAATAGTTGATACCGAAGTCTGGATGCGAGGTGATCCAATGAGACATAGTGTTACGCTTATCCCTAACTTTTTCCTGGACTGCCCTTTCGGGTTTTTAGTCCACCGGTATACCCATTTCTGCCCAAGCCGCCTTTTCAGGTTTTCGACTTGTCGTGTGTATAGATTTTTTTATTTTCATCCCTTATTTTTGCCCGAACCCTTTTGGTTCGCTGGGAAGCCCTTATTTTTTCCTAGACCAGTCAACCTAGCGGGTCTTAGATTATGCGTAGTATCTTTTCACTATGTCTGCATTGACGGGGTGAGGAAGGTCGTCACCATCCATGGTGGTTAGAATCATTGCTCCTCCTGAGAAGATGTTCTTAACCACAAATGGCCCTTTGTAAGTAGGGGTCCATTTGCCCCTGGGATCACCTTGAGGTAAGATAATGCGCTTGATTACCAAGTCCCCAACTTGATACTCTTGTCGTCTAACTTTCTTGTTAAATGCCTTGATCATCCGTTTTTGGTACGTTTGACCATGACAAATAGCAGTAAGTCTTTTTTCGTCGATTAGGTTCAATTGGTCAAGTCGGGTCTGAATCCAGTCATCTTCGCTCAAACCTGCATCCTTCATAATCCGAAGCGAGGGTATCTGAACTTCAATAGGCAAGATTGCCTCCATGCCATAAACCAAGGAATAGGGTGTTTCCCCTGTTGATGTCCGTGCTGAGGTACGGTACCCATGAAGAGCAAATGGTAACATCTAGTGCCAATCTTTGTAGGTCACTGTCATCTTATGCACAATCTTCTTAATGTTCTTATTTGCCGCTTCGACAGCCCCATTCATCTTCGGCCGGTAAGGAGAAGAGTTATGATGCTGTATCTTGAATTGCTCGCAGAGCTTAGTGATCATCTTGTTGTTAAGATTGGTACCATTGTCCATAATGATCCTTTCTAGTACACCGTATCGACAAATCAGGTTGTGCCGAATGAACCGTGCCACGACGTTCTTGGTTACGGTAGCAAAGGAAGCTGCTTCAACCCACTTCGTAAAGTAATCAATAGCTACAAGGATGAAGCGATGCCCGTTGGATGCCGTAGGTCTGATCTTGCCGATCATATCAATGCCCCACATTGCAAAAGGCCAAGGTGCCGTCAAGACGTTTAGAGGAACTGGAGGTACGTGCACCTTATCAGCATAGACTTGGCACTTGTGACATGTTCGAGAGTGCTGATAACAGCCAGCTTCCATTGTGGACCAGTAATACCCTGCCCGTAGGATTTTCTTTGCCATGGTATGTCCACTGGAATGGGTCCCGAAAGTACCTTCATGCAGCTCTGCCATGATCCTTTCTGCTTCAATCTTATCTACACAACGCAACAAGGTTGAATCATGGTTACGTTTGTAAAGAATGTCATTGCTGATGAAGAACTTCGCCGCGAACCTCCTCAAAAACTTCTTGTCATTAACAGATGCACCTTCGGGGTATTCCTGAGCTTCAAGGTACCTCTTCACTTCATGATACCAGGGCTTTTCTGTTACCTCTTCAGTCTCAAGATCACAGCAATGTGCAGGTTCGTCCAATTTCCAAATAATGATTCGGGGGGCCTCGTTGTCCCATTTGACTTTGAACATAGAAGACATCGTAGCTAACGCGTCCGCCAACTGATTCTCTTCTCTAGGGAAATGTTCAAAGGTTATCTCCTCAAAGTGGGGAAGCAACATCAACACATACTCCTTGTAAGGAATAAGATTTGGGTGTTTCGTATCCCACTCGCCTTTGATCTGACTGATCACGAGAGCGGAATCTCCGAAGACACTCATAAACTTAATCCTTAGGTCAATCGCAGCTCGAAGACCCATGATGCATGCTTCATACTCTGCCATATTGTTGGTGCAGTTGAAACATAGTCGGGCGGTAAACGGAGTATGAGAGCCTTTAGGAGATATGATCACAGCGCCAATGCCATTACCCAAAGCATTCGAAGCTCCATCAAAGCACATAGACCATCGGGATCCTTCTTCAGGTCCTTCATCCGGTCCAGGTGTCTCACAATCAGTTATCAACATGATATTCTCGTCCAGAAATTCAAAGTTCATAGACTGGTAATCATCCACTGCCTAATGTGCCAAATGGTCTGCCAACACACTTCCCTTGATTTCTTTTTGAGTTTTGTACTTGATGTCATACTCATTCAAGATCATCTTCCATCTTGCTATTCTTCCGGACAAGGCATGCTTTTCGAAGATGTACTTAATGGTATCCATCTTTGAAATCAACAGAGTAGTGTGAGTCAACATATACTGTCTCAGCCGGCGAGCAGCCCATGCCAAAGCGCAGCAAGTTTTCTCGAGCAGTGAGTATCGGGTCTCACAGTCGGTAAACTTTTTGCTAAGGTAATAAATATCATGCTCTTTTCGGCCAGACTCGTCATGCTGCCCCAGCACACACCCCATTGAGTTGTCAAGTACTGTCAAGTATAAGATCAGAGGTCTCCCTTCAACATGTGGCATCAGGATGGGTGGATCCTGGAGATACTCTTTGATCCTTTCGAAAGAGACCTGACATTCATCGTTCTAACGTACCACCTGATCTTTCTTCAATAGTTTGAAGATTGGCTCACAAGTAGCAGTTAGGTGTGAGATGAATCGGGCAATGTAGTCCAGTCGTCCTAGAAAGCCTCTGACCTCCTTCTCTGTCTTGGGAGCTGGAATCTCTTGTATAGATTTCACTTTGGCAGGGTCTACTTGAATACCTTTGTCGCTTACGACGAAGCCCAGTAGCTTGCCAGACCTCACCCCGAAGGTGCACTTGTTCGGGTTCAATCTCAGCTTGTACAACTTCAACTTGTCAAACAGCTTCTGTAGATGGTCAAGGTGTTCCTCTTCAGTCTGGGACCTCGCAATCATATCGTTGACGTATACTTCAATCTCATGATGGATCATATCATGAAACAAAGCAACCATGGCACGCTGGTATGTTGCCCCAGCATTTTTCAGTCCAAAATGCATGACCTTGTAGAAAAAGGTACCCCACTGAGTAACAAAGGTGGTCTTTTCCATGTCTTCGGGAGCCATCTTAATTTGATTATAACCGGAGAAACCGTCCATGAAGGAGAATACCTTGTGCTGAGCAGTATTGTCAACCAGAACGTCGATGTGAGGTATAGGGAAGTCATCCTTAGGGCTCTCCCTGTTCAAATCCCTGTAATCAACACACATTCTGACCTTACCATCCTTCTTCGGCACTGGAACCACATTGGCAACCCACTGAGGGTAAGAAGTCACTGCTAGAAAACCGGCGTCAAATTGTTTCATAACTTCGGCTTTGATTTTCTCGGACATCTCTGGGCGTATACGGCGAACCTTCTGTTTTACCGGAGGACAGTCTTCCTTGGTAGGAAGGCGATGAACCACAATGTCGGTATCCAACCCAGGCATATCTTCGTAAGACCAGGCAAAGATTTCAACATAGTCATGCAACATCTGAATCAACCGCTGCTTCACACTAAGCTCCAGATTTGCACCGATCTTGACTTCCTTCTTGTCTGTTTCAGTACCCAGATTCACTGTTTCCACTGGCTCTTCATGTGGCTGAATGGCCCTTTCTTCCTGGAGTAGCAGTCTTGCAAGTTCACCCGGCACTTCGCAATCATATTCACCTTCGTCTTTGGCTAAGTTGATCGGATTTTCGAAGTCATAACTCGCAGTAGCATAGTCGTAACCAGTGAGATCCAGAGTGGATTGAGACCTGTATATGTGAGTGTGTGTAAAATAGCTGTTTTGCAATATATAATAAAGAAAAACAAGGAGCGCAAAATTTGAAATGCAAAAGACGTCCAATGCTTTTATTAATGATATATGAAAATGGCACACAAAAGCCCTCACAAATGAAGCCACGGTGTCCCGGGTAAGACACCAGGCCATAAATTTTCACAACATTGTCTGTTACAAATTCAAAACAAAGGGTTCACTACTGGGTAATAAAAGTAATAGGGATGAAGTCCTTTGTTGTCCAGTTGCTTGGTCCACCGTTGGTCGTAGGATAGACCCAGCTGTCGAATTCAGACTCTTCCACGTCATCTTCAATGGCATTTACTCCCGAGTTGCTGATGAACACAGGAGGTCTTCCAATCCTTGCACTTCGAACAACCCTTTGAGCTTCTGCAGTGAAACCCAAACCAAATTTGTTAGTCTTCTGAGTGAAATCAGGAAGTCGGCCCCAGTTTGCATACTCACCCTTCTCAATAACAGCTCGGGCATCCTTTAAGGAAGCCATCTTCATAGGAGAATCTTCAACCACAGTCTCAGCTGATGCCAGTGTCTGAGGAACCTCTTCAAAGTGCTGAAATGGGGTCTCAATGAACTCCCCATCCATCTCTACGTATCTGAACGAGTTGAGGTGGATGACCATGTACTCTTCCTCTCCTTGTACTGTCACGATCTTCCCTCTGACCGGGTACTTCAGCTTCTGGTGAAGCGTTGAGGTTACAACTCCAGCTTTGTGGATCCATGGACGACCCAGCAAACAAGAATAGGACGGCCGAATGTCCATCACGTAGAATGTAGAATTGAAGACCTGAGAGTCAACTTTAATTGGAATATCAACCTCACCATGTACCATTCTTTTAGACCCGTCAAAGGCCCTGACTATGATGTTACTTGGTTTTAGCTCCAACCCTTCGCAATCCAACTTGTCTAGAGCTTTCTTGGGCAAGACGTTCAATGAGGAACCAGTGTCAACCAACACATGTGCAAGAGTAGTGCCCCTACATTCAATGGAGACATGCAGAGCATCATTATGGTTCTTCCCTTTAGCAGTCAGATCAGCGTCAGAGAAACCCAAACCATTATCAGCAGTTAAATTGGCCACACAATCGGTAAACTGATTAGCTGATGTCTCTTGTGGCACGTGGGCAGTCTTCAGGAAGGTAGTCAGAGCCTTGGCATGGGCCTCTGAACACAACAACAGTGACAACATAGAAATCTTGGATGGGGTTTGCCCCAACTGCTCAACTACGTTATAATCACTCTTCTTAATAATCTTCAGAATCTCTTCCATCTCCTGTTTGTAAGCTTCAACAGTAATGGTCTTTGGTGCCTCCGTCTGGGCAGGCACGTCAGTGGTGATCCCTTTGCCCCGAGCGTTAGATGATTCGGCGACAGGGGTAAGAATAGGAACCTGATCAGGAATAGCAGTAGGTACACTTGCAGGTGTAATGACAACAGGTCTTCGGACAGTTGGTGGAGCAATATCAGGTGAGAAAAGTCTACCGCTGCGGGTGACTTTAGCAGGTCCAGTAATGTTGCTGACGCCGGTATCAACATCCAACTCTTGCTTAACTCCTAGAACATAAACATCTGCCCCATAGTGCCAAGGGACATCTTTGTCAGAGGTGTAGGGGATGGTCCCTGGAACAGTGATGATTACAGGTGCGATCTTCAGAATAGATGTAATTCTAACAGGCTTCCTCGAGGGAGCCTTGGAAGAATTGTTGAAAATGGTAATGATGGAAACTTCTTCAGTAGGAATGGGAGGAACAACAATCTTCTCAAACAAGATCTCCTTATTATCCATTAGGTCTTGGATACCTGACTTCAGAAATGGACAACCAGTAGGTAAAACAGGACACATATGGCAACCTTCACCACAACCCGGAAATAAACTGGCTAGCAACAGGTTCTTCTTGACAGTCATTAGAGGGGTAACAATATCATCTACAGAAACTACAAATAAGTCTTCCTCTAGAGCGTTCACTCCATTCTTGGGCATGGGAGCAGTCACAACATTAGGCCTCTCAGGCACCTCAAACTCAATCTCCCTTGCATCACTCAAGGCTTGGACCTTGTTCTTCAAAGCCCAACAATCATCTGTATTACGCCCCGGGCTCTCAGAGTGATAAGCGCAGCGGGCGTTAGGGTTATACCTTGGTGACGTTGTATTTGAATTCTTTGGAGCTACTTTTATAGTCACCAGATTGGTCTTCAGCAACTGTGGCAAAATCTGAGACAAAGTCATGCTGAGACGGGTGAATTGCCTTCGAGGTATCTCGTCCCTTTGTTGGTTGTGATGCTGAGGAGCACCAACAGGTTTTGAAATAACAACCGCATTGACAGCTTGGCGGTGTTCAGGTCTATTATATCTTCTTGAACTGTAGACAGCACTGGACTCTTTCTTAAACGGTTTCTTCTCGGTGCTCGATGAGGCACCCTTCTGTATCTTCCCGGCCTTAATACCAGCTTCAATCCTCTCACCAGTCAAAATAAGATCTGTAAACCCAGCTGAAGAGCTTCCAATTAGATGGTTAAAGAATGGACCAGACAGGGTCCCCAAAAACATGTCAACAAGTTCACGATCAGCCAAAGGTGGTTGCACCCTTCCGGCAAGGTCTCTCCATTTTTGAGCATACTCTTTGAATCCTTCACCCGTTCCTATTGACATACCCTGGAGTTGGGTACCCGTAGAAGCGAGGTTGGAGTTGTACTGATACTGTCTATAGAATACAATAGCCAAATCCTCCCAGTTGTGGATACTGGCTCCATCCAACTAATAGAACCACTCAAGCTGAGTCCCTGAGAGACTGTCTTGAAAGAAATGGATCCATAAGTTCTTATCAACAGTGTAAGGCTGGATCTTCTTCACATATGACTAGAGGTGCAGCTTTGGACAGGAAGTTCCGTCATACTTGGCAAAGGCAGGTGCCTTGAACTTATGGGGAATCACCACCCCAGATGATAGACCTAGATCTCCGAAGTCCAGACCGGGTACCTTATGTATTTCCATAGTGCTCAAATGGTCTTCCAGCTGTTTGTACTTATCCTCAGCAGGAGGATATTGTTCTTCATCATAGTCTGTCTCGTTGTCGGAGACCATAGGGCTAGGAGCCCTCCTCTCATGTGGACTATCCTTCCCTCCAGATGAGGTGGTCAGATCAACTTCATTCTGCAGCCCATTTCCAGACCTACGTCCAGTGTTGAACAGGGTGGTCCTCTTCTTCTTCTTCTTCTCTTTCAGAATCAAAGTTTTCAGGTCCTGCTGACCCTTATCCAGATCCATGAATAGCTCTTGAAACTGGGCATTCTGGGCTTGGAGGGCCTTGATAGCTTGCTCGGTTGAAGGTTCAGCAGACATGATGATTGAGTGCTGAAATAAACAGTGAAGAAGATAAGAGACCTATAATGGGGTACCTGTTTATGAAGTACATGGGATGAAATGTGTATGATTTATGATTTCAAAGACAATCGGGATTCAAATTTGTAAACAAGAAAGGAAACGCACTTTATTAGATTTAAACTTCAAAATTTAAATTGTTCAACAAACTGCCTTTATGCGTTACAAGAAATGGAAATACTGAAAACTGTAAAGAAATCATCAAAGGTCCATCAATGCTCCCATGGTCTCTTCTTCTCAGTGCGGACATAATCATTCAAGATTCGTTCGTTCTCCAACTGTCTGGTCAGCTTTTGGATCTTCTGCTCCTGTTCATTGAACCTCTCCCGATAAGAATCCCTTTCTTCCCGCAGTTGCATCCAAGACCTCTTCAGTGTCCCAATATCAGTGGGCATATAAGGCTGGAGGATAGTTGGAGGAACCCCCTCCTCATTAGCAACTTCAAGAGTAACAGGCCTGACAGCTTCATATGGCATACCTAGCTTCTGGGCACGAATGCGGATCCATCTGAGATATGGCTCCATTGGCAAAGAAGTCTTTGGTCCCAACTCATGTGGGTCATATCGGTGAACTCTGTCCCAAGCCCTTATGAATTTACGACGCAGCTCGTCGCTATCTCCCTGAAAATAAAAAATGATATGAGGCATCAACATCTCATGAGGCCCCTCTCTTCTGGCTCTTCCAAACTGATGAAGAGCTAAGCATGGGTTGTAAGAAATCCCTCCATGGAGTCTGATCAATGGAACATTAGGGTACTCTCCACAGCGATCAATGATAGTTACCTCATCCATACCTTTGAGGGTCCAGATAATGTCATCATTAGTAAGAGACATCACCCTATAAGCCCAGCCCATTCCTTCTTTGTTTTTCAGCATGGACTTAGGGAGGTTCGAAATAAACCACCTCGACAATAAAGGAACACAACACATCAAAGTTCCCCGCTTTCGGGAAGTACGAGCATAGAGCTGGTGAAGCATATCACCCAAGAGAGTGGGTACCGGATTCTGAGAGATGAATATCTTTATGGCATTAATGCCAACAAAAGTGTCTGGATTCGGAAACAATACCAAACCATAAATCAAGAGGGCCAGAATATCCTCGTACGCCTTAAAGTCTAAGCTGTCCCAGAAGTAATTAGCTTTGTCAACCAAAAACTTAGTCAGAAAACCCTTAGCTCCACTTCTAGTCTCCCAGTTGGCCATTACCTCCTCCTTGGTCAAGTGAAGGGCTGCAACAACTTCTTCGGGCTTAGGAGTCTTTTCCCAACCAGTAAACGGAGTCTGTTCCAAGACGGAGATACCAAGCAGCTCAGAGAAATCTTCCAGGGTAGGAACCAGCTGGAAGTCTTGAAAGGTGAAGCAATGGTATAGCAGATCATAAAACTGGACCAGGACACTCATAATTTGTTCGTCCAACTTTGAAGTAACCAAACTGAGAAGAGAACCATGCTTTCTGATGAAGGAAGTAGTGTCTGTAATCCTGACAACCAAATCTTTAAGAAGGGTAGGTACTTGGACAAAGTTGATTCGGATAGTATTCCTACGCATGGGCATCATGATGACCTACAAAACAGAGCAAAGATGAAACCCTCTTGTCTTTGAAATAGGTTAGTCCTTATGCAAAATGTATGCAATGTTATGATGTCATGATGTCATGGTAAAGGCACACCACAAGTATCCACAAAAGGAAAACATGTTAAAGGCACACAAGTCACACTGAGAGCCCTTAGATTTCAGGCTGGCATGGAGCTTAGGTACTACCCTCTTTCAATTCAGTTGGTTAAGACCTGTCCTAAAAAATAGTAACCGGGTTCTAGAGGATCTCAATATCACTGACTACCCTCAATCGGTCATAATTCCAGTTTAACAACCTTTTCTTGCGGCCGGAATCATCGCGAGAGTTTAGTCTCAATGAGTGTAGCATACTGCTACTGTTCTATGGCCAAGTTGGTCAATTTAAGGTTCTAAGGCCAGTTGGTGCTTAATGACTCCTTAGAAGACCCATATTCTCCTCGTTCTAACACAAGGGATATCGGTACAGACTAAGGTGCCACACAAACGTAGCTACTGCTTCATCCGTGTCGGTCTACGCCGGACAGATCCCTCACAGTTTATTGCTACTTACCTAAAAAGGGTACCCCCAGATCCGGGTTAGGATCTATAGAACTCCGATACAAGCCCACAAATATAAATCATACAAAGAATATAATTGAAAACACAATGATCTAATCCTAAGGTACACCTCACTTATAAATTTCCCCAGCAGAATCGCCAGTTCTGTGATCGGTGGGAATGGGAACTGACTGTTTTGGAATGCTGGTTCGCGTTTTGCGTTTGTTTTCGCAAAATGTCGCGGTAAGCAAGAGTCGCCATAGTCTTTTATTTTATCCAACAAGGAAAGGAAAAAAGCACAGAAAAATTCCTTTTTTGAGATGTTTCTCGGGTTCGGGAGGTAGATTATAGAAAGGGAAGGTGTTAGCACCCTTTCTATCCGTGGTTATCCACGGGCTCTTAGGTACTTGCTCACTATGTTTTCAAAAGTTTTGCTTTTCTTTGTGATTGTGGGTTTGAAAAGAGTTTTTGTTTTGAAAGAGAGTGTAAGTGCGAAAAGTTTTGTTTTTGTTTTCAAAAGAGCGAGTACTTAAGAACATCTACCTACTCAAAAAGGAATTAAACTGTACAAGTGTCCTTTAGACAATACCATCCCACTATTGAGGAGTAGGTAGCATCGCCGTTGGAGTTTTCGGGTCAATTCGATTAAGGGACGTGTGGTCACTAAAGCAACATTAGGATGCCTTAGCGGTAACCCTAATGTCTTAGATCATTTTTCCGAGGCAACCGTTTCGAGGCAACTTATGATCTTTGGACAAGAGGGCGACCTCTAAAACTTCCTATACTTAATGACCATGTTCGAGGCAACCAAGTGAGGCGTACCCTAAGAGTGGCATGTGCGAGTGTATTGTTTTTTGGTTTATATTATCTTTGCACATGTCATGGGTGAGCTACTGTTGATTTTAAATTAAGATTGAACTCATCATGCATAGCCTATTATTCAAACATCTAACAGTTAATAGTTGCGGAATATAAATTGCGGAAAATAAATCTAAGTTATTACAAGGCATCGGGTTTTTACATCGCCAAAAACAATCCCTTGAAAATTAAATTGCGAAAAGTAAATAAAAGCGGTAAATAAAATCCTAAGTTAAAACTATTACATCCTCGGAGCAAATACACAAATATAGATCAAAGATAATACGCGCGAGGAAAATTGAATCGGAGCGTCCTAGGGTTTTGACCCTTTTTATCAAATAAAACATATTTTTGTTATTTTTTGAATTAAAAATTAAGTCTAGATTAATAATTTGAATTCATTAATTAAAAAGAAAATATTTTTGAGTTTTATTTTAATTAAGGAAATAAAAAATGGTTAACGAATATTAAAAACCCTAATTTTATGTTGATTTTAATTTAATGCAAAATATATTAAAATTGAACCTAATTAAAACTAAATAAATTAATTATTGGTTTATTTACAAAAATAAATAATAAGAATAATGATGTACATAATATTTTTTTTATGATTTCTGATTTTTTTATGAAAAAGGGTTAGTTTATTAATTAATTAGTTTTTAATAATAATAATAAAAAGCAATAAAAAAATAATGAAAAGAAATAAAAATATAAGCAAACTTTGGGGGGTGTTGGGCTTGAATTGGGAGTATGATCAGCATAATGCCAAGCCCAGAACGCTGGCCCTTGTTGACCTTTCAGATTGCCTATGCGTGCATTGACTTGAATCTATGGTGGATCAATGATTCTGGCCTTTGGATCTAGCTTGAAGACACTTGGCACACTGGGATCTGAGGACCTATGGTAGTCCACGCTTGGGATTCTGCGCCTGAATACCTGAAGGAAAAATATAACAAAGTCTTGGGGGACCTGGGATTCGAACCCAAGTCCCAATGGTGTCACCCACTAACGCCTTGCCAGCTGAGCTATTGATGTTTCTTGTTATTGGGATAGACAACAAATATTATATGAAAAACAAAATGTCAAGCCTGGAAATAATAAAAAAATGCGCTAATGTTTTGAATAGACCAATGGCACTAGGACACGCCATCGTCTTCTTCACAAAGGCCTGGTTATTTACCTGCGGATTTCCATCCGCAGGAAGTTTCGTGGGACGTCTCCAAAATCCATTCTAGGTCACAACAATACAAGTTACGACCATCATTGGATTCATCTCCCTCCCCTGAACTCATCCATGGACATTATTCACCTTGATTTTGCCTGTATACAAAACGCCCAAAAACAAACACAAGAACCCTAGGTTCTGGATATGGGATTAGAGGTAACGAAAATAAAATCAAACAATGCAGAATGCTTGGAAATTATGCAAGGATCACAAATATATCAATATTTTGGCAAGAAAACGCAAGAATTCAAGGTTACAAACTTGTGTACAGGGCTATGTTCAGGATGACTTACAGCGCGTTATAGATGATGAAAATGCTTGGTTTTGATCCCTACAGCTTCACAGGATATCAGGCAAGGGCGCTACGTTTTGCTTTTGGTCTGAATTTGCCTTCAATGTGGTTTTATATCTCACACTTTTCAAGATTTTTTGCAAAATTGTTTTGTCTGTTTCCACAGAGTTTTGTGCGTGTTCTAGGTTTGTGAGGCTTCCTTGCATATAATAGAATGATTCTAGGTTAAAACATGGGCCAATATCCTTGTGCATTGAAGAATCAAGATTGCCCTTTGATCACCATTAACATGTTTCCAAATATAGGCCATATCTGAGATTTTGTGCTTGAATGAGCCTTGGCACGAGTTGGTTGGGTGTCACATGGTATTTGCAAGCTGTACAAATCACAAAGATACCATTTCAATAATTTTTAGATTTTATTTGAATTAATATATATTTAAAATGAATTAAATCAATAAAAATTAAATAAAATAGAAAAATAAGTGTTTGGTTATGAAATTAAAGATGGGACATGTGTGTGGCATGACAAGACTAAATCAAGTGGGAAAAAGTGGGTCGTTTTGTCAAAAATTGGAGTTTTGAGGATAGTTGACTTTTGGCAATTTTGGAACCCAACTTCAACAATGCATAACATCTTCAATTTTGAACTTTTGGAAGTGTTCTTGGACTTTTTAGAAACCTTGAGATGTCCTCTAACCAACCCTTTTGGTCTCATCTCATTTTGATTCTCCATGCTCAAGTTATAAGCTTTGAAAAAAATGTGTTTTTGTTGACTTTCAAAAATGACCTATAATGTCCAAATTTGTAACTTTTTGTGAGTGCATTTCTTGATCTTGGGGTGTGAAGATGGATTGTAGGAAATTTCATCCTCTTCAAAATGAGCTTTGGATGGGTCATTTCTCATAAAGTATGAGAAAGTTATGCTTGGTCAAAGTTTAGTTGACTTTTTCCTACAAAACCCTAATTTAGCAACTTTTGAATCTTGATGATGCTTGAGCAATCCTTGATGAATCATGATCAACCATTGATCAAATTATGAATTATCCTTAAAAATGAGAGTGTTGACAAAAAATCTTGAGGTTTGACTGTATTTGGGACACAATTGACTTTTGCCCTAACACAGTCGATTTTTGGGCCTCTTGAGCAATTGACTGACCAAACTTCCTCTGCAAGGCTTGAAATTTGACATGGATGAACTTAAGAACATATTAGGACATTGGGGAGAACTTGAGGTCATTTGTATGTGAGGACCTTGATGCAACCCAAAACCCTAATTTTGACTTGACTGCCTTAGGAGGTGATTTGACTGTCCAAGCCTTGAACCAATTTGAGCAACTTGGAGATTATTCTTGACATATCTTGAGGAATATGGGAGGGAAAATTTTTGGGTACAACACCTACTATGGAGGAGTTTTCTCTGCTGTTGGGGGTGCCTATCCTTAATGAGTTACCTTTAAATGGTATGGAAAGGGACCCTAAACCTGAAGATATTCCCAAAACTCTTCCCTTACAATGGTCTAACGTAGTAGCAAATTAGGAAACCAGGAGAGGTGTCAAAGGTTTTTTGGCTAAGTTCTTATTCAAGAAATCTCATCATTTCTGGGATACCTTGGACTTACAGGCTTTTGAAGAGGTATTAGCCCTTCTCATCTATGGTTTGGTACTGTTTCCTAATGCGGACCATCTCATAGACGTGAATACGGTTAAAATTTT
Source organism: Vicia faba (assembly GCA_948472305.1). NCBI lineage: Eukaryota > Viridiplantae > Streptophyta > Magnoliopsida > Fabales > Fabaceae > Vicia > Vicia faba. Next base: position 881,871,645 of record OX451740.1, on the reverse strand, counting down.
CCTGTCACGTAATCCAGTACCTACTCTGCTTGGAGATATCCTACATTCGTTGCACACTCGCACTACAAAAAGAAGAGGAACCCTTCTGTGTTGCACACCTCTTTTGGCTAGGTGGTTTATTTCACACCTACCTCGATCCGTCTTGAATAATGAACAGGGCTTAAGATGGTCTCAAAGGCTGATGACTCTTACACATTCAGGCATTCATTGGTGTCCCCGATTCTCGGAGAATGTTACCATCATTGATCGATATGGAGAATTCCCTAATGTCCCACTCTTAGGAACTAGGGGAGGAGTCACTTACAATCCTTGTTTGGCACTGCAATAGTTTGGATATGCAAGAAGGGATGGTCCTCATGATGCACTTATACAAGGAATCATTTTTTACTATGAAAATGATACTCAGGATTACCGCAAAGGGTTCATACGAGCTTGGGATATGGTACATAGAGTTGATAGCAAGACACTGGGGCACAGGAATTCCATCCCTCTTGAGCCTTACTTCAAATGGGTACGAGCTCGTGCTTAAAGTCTTATGATTCCTTACCCCTATATTCTCCCAGTTATCATATAGCCTGTTGCGGAAGGAGATGTCCCATACATTATCCTTCATCCTAACATGCCCATCTCTCTCGAAGACTTGCAAAAGGATTGGATACAGCTTCAAGGGGAGAGAGACACCTTTGAGGCCCAATTCTACGCCAGCGATAAGAAGGTTCTGGAACTCGCCAGGCAGCTTCATGAGGAGCAGAGTCTGAATGCCTACATCGCACCAAAGATGATGCGTTCAACCTTTTTATCTTAGAGTTTTTGTATTTATTTGTAAACCCAAAGAGGCATGATGTATTCAAACTTTGATTTATTAATATAACATGTGTTCTTTTTTGTCTAAATCAAATTTAAATCTCTAAATTCCTTGAAATAATTTGCATATGCATCATCATGTATCATATCATGATAGGTTTCTTCCATACAGGTCTCCTTATCTTCCTACTGTTTATTTCAGTAGAGATGGCCCTAGAACAAACCATCAAGACCGTCCAGGCTCAAAACGCTTAACTTTAAGAGATGTTCTTGAACCTTTCTAAGGGACAAGAAGAGGTCAAGGCGCTCCTCACCAGGGGCATGATCATGGGAAATCCTGGGGACGACAGAGATGATCAATTCGAGCGGCTACAAACCGAGATAGCCGTAATGAAAGTCTAGATGATGGGACAACTGGTGGGCCAGATGGCTCTTATCCAAAATCTTGCCCAAGGACAAGAAGAGTTGAGATTCCTCATCAACAAGCTTCGTCGAGACAGATGTAACCAAATGGGGAAAACATCTAGAATTGGGGATCAAGTCATCATTCAGCCTCCCATGAGACAAGAAGCCGATTTAAGGGAGAGAAGACCTTCCCAATTTGCTTCCACGTCACGATCCCAATAACGACTTTATCAATATCAACCAAAAAATCAGCAAAGGCAAAGCGAGCCCAAAAGACAGTTTAAAAACATCAACATACCACTGTCTCAAGCTTTGCAACACATGCTGAGGATGAATATGATTACACCAATACGACCTCATCCAAATCCCAAAAGTTTTTCTCCCAGCTACAACCTCGATGCAAGGTGTGCCTATCATTCTGATAGTCCTAGGCATGATACGAACGATTGTTGGGCGCTGAAATACAAGATTTAAAACCTGATCGACGAAGGAATGCAGGAGTTCACACAAGATGGCCAGACTAAATTCTTCTGTCGTCCCTTAATGGCTCACCACCTAAACTGACAAGTTCATACAAAAGAGACTTCTGTTCATTTGAATTTTCAATTGTAATCTCTTTTGTGATTCAAACAATTATCTATTAATGTCAAAATTTGTTTCATTAATGCATTGCATATGTTTGTCTTGAATTCATCCATTCTTTTTCTCTATATTTAAACTATTATTTTTACTCTCAACTCTTGCTAAAAGTTACAAGCCTTTAGAGGGAGGATGACGAAAACAATTCCATAATCTCATATGGTATGCTTTTGGAAAGACCTTGTTGATGATGTACATGAGTTCTTTCAAATCCTAAACACTGGAGTTATAAGGAAGATAATCCCTAGTCAACCCTTTCGAGCCAAAAAAGTAGGAGTTTCCTTTTATACACAAAATGAAACCTTTGATCAAAACCTGGGGCAGGGCAGTCTCTCAGTTGATTCAAACGCGCGTTTAGCCGCAAACTCACATCTCGTAATACGATGAATGACATCAAAAACATTCCTCTAGAATCAAAAGACAGTGATGGTTCCCTAGCACATAGGCAGTCATTATCTCTCAAGAGAAAAGCCCACTAAGTCAAAACCTACAAAGGAGACTTAAGAAAAAACTGGGGCATACCGCTGACGTAATCTCAAAACAAGAACAGTCAGGCAAAAATCAGGGATGCCATATAAAAAAAGGGTCACTACAAATCCTCAACAACATGAAAAATGTTGAAAAAATGACTGCCTTCCGATAAACTAAACTTGTCCGAACCATCACCAAAACGACATTCTAGACTAAATTGGAGCTCGGACGCACAATTAACTGAGTTTAGGACTGAAGAGCATCACGAAGAGCGGGTGGGTGCAAATACACTTTGAGCCTTTATTCTTTGTTTCTTAAACCGTGAACCAAGCCATGCCACAACCCTTCAAAAGTCCTAATTGAAGCATGGGTTAGTTCAAAAGCATACTGTTACAAAAGGTATTCTGACTCCTGTAAGGGCTTACTCAAAATCCTGAGTTGAATTTTTCTTACAAAAACTTATTTACTTGCTAAAACGCATTTTCAAAATTTCAAGACAAGCATAAGCTTTGCATTATTTGAATATCGTTGTTTGCATATGGCTATTTGTTTGACAGCGGAGAAATTCACACAATGAATATCCAGTGAACGAAAGCTCTCTCAGTGAACAAAATCACTTCAAGTGGGATGACACTTCCAATGACAAATCTCCTATCAACAAGGGGGCATGACATGTCACTATCCAGCCCACCTGGGGCAGTCCAGTCAAGATTCCAAGAAATCTCTCAAGAAGTGCAGAATAACCAGGGGCAGGTCTTCATCTCCATTACTTGGGGCATTGAACGCCAATCTCAGCAAAGGGTTACGTACAGTCAAACATTTCCTGGCAGTGCCACAAACACGCGCTACTAGGGGCAGTGACAAATCTCCCCAAAATCCTTTTCATAGGATGATTCCCCAGCCAGATTTTCAATCTCTGAAAACCTCTTCCCAACTGAGTCGACTTCAAGAATTCTCGAGGATTTCTGCCAGTGAAGTCGCTGCCTCTACAACAGACTGAGAAACAGGGTTTATTTCCCTAACAAATGGCAGGATTCCCCAGCTTGAATTGGCCTCTCTGGCTACTACAAATTAGAGGAACACAACTCCTCTTCCCCAATAGACTACTCTACAATCCCCAGCAAAACCATTGTGAAGCCTGGATTTCGACCAGATAATAGTATAAGGTGTTGTGAAGCCTGGATTTTGACCAGATAGTAGTTCACTTCTTCAAAAAACAATATGAAGCCTGGATTTCAACCAGATAACAGTATAAGGTGCTGCAAAGCCTGGATTTCGACTAGATAGTAGTTCACTTCTTCAAAAACACTATGAAGCCTGGATTTCAACCAGATAACAATATAAGGTGTTGCCAAGCCTGGATTTCGACCATATAGTAGTTCACTTCTTCAAAAAACACTATGAATCCTGGATTTCAACCAGATAACAGTATAAGGTGTTGCGAAGCCTGGAATTCGACCAGATAGTAGTTCACTTCTTTAAAAGCAATGTGAAGCCTGGATTTCAACCAGATAATATTATAAGGTGTTACGAAGCTTGGATTTCGACCAGATAGTAGTTCACTTCTTCAAAAAACACTGTGAAGCCTGGATTTCGACCAGATAACAGTATAAGGTGCTGCGAAGCCTGGAATTCGACCAGATAGTAGTTCACTTCCTCAAACAACAAAATAGGAATCCTTGGTGGAAATTATTCTAAGCAAAATTTGAAGATTCACCTACTCTTCAACAGTAGTCTGGGATTTAATGACTCCCCAGCATTTGTCAAGGACTTATTTTCCTAGACGAGAAATAACTTCATTAACATCTCACATTTCATACATCATATTACATACATGACAAGTGCACACGACACAATCTCATTTATTTTGAGAACATCATTGCACCATGCATTTCATGCATCATGACATTGCACACAGCTAATGTTTTACCTTTTTCAGGAAAAGGTTAATCAATAGATGGTTGTTGTCAATAATCTTCAAAAGGTCAGAAATTAATACCTGAAACAAGCCAAGACAATTATCTACACGACCAGCTGAAGTAATCCTACACGGGCTCCTTCTCATACACTCTTTCAGATATAGTTCAGATACGCTCTAGATACGAATGCCATTCTGATACTCATTCAGATCCAGCTTTCAGATACAATTCAGATACGCTCCAGATACGGACGCCATCCTGATACTCATTCAGATTCAACTTTCAGATACAGTTCAGATACACTCTAGATACGGATGCCATCTTGATACTCATTCAGATTCAGCTTTCAGATACAGTTCAGATACGCTCCAGATACAGATTCCATCCTGATACTCATTCAGATTCAACTTTCAGATACAGTTCAGATACGCTCCAGATACAGATGTCATTCTGATACTCATTCAGATCCAGCTTTCAGATAAAGTTCAGATACGCTCCAGATACGGATGCCATCCTGATACTCATTCAGATTTAGCTTTTAGATACAGTTCAGATACGCTCCATATACGGATGCCATCCTGATACTCATTCAGATTCAGCTTCTAGATATAGTTCAGATACGCTCCAGATATGGACGCCATTCTGATACTCATTCAGATTCATCTTTTAGATACAGTTCAGATACGCTCCAGATACGGACGCCATCCTGATACTCATTCAAAATCAACTTTCATATACAGTTCAGATATGCTCCAGATACGGATGTCATTCTGATACTCATTCAGATTCAACTTTTAGATACAGCTTAGATACGCTTCAAATGCGAATGCCATCCTGATACTCATTCAGATTCAGCTTTCAGATATAGTTCAGATACACTCCAAATACAGATGCCATCCTGATACTCATTCAAATGTAGCTTATAGATACATTTTAGATACAATCCAGATTCGGATGTCATTCTGTCACTCATTCAACATAGTCCAGATACGATCCAGATTCGGGTGTCATTCTGTCAGTCATTCAAATACAGTCCATATACGATCCAGATTCGGATGTCATTCTGTCACTCATTCAAATATAGTCCAGATATGATCCAGATTCAGATGTCATTTTGTCACTAAAATACAATCCAGATACAATCACCTACGGATGGCATCTTTAAGCCCATCTCCAACAACTATCTATCATTTCTCCAAATGGCGTCTTTTAGCCCATTCCCTATACAATCAACCACCACATCATCGAGTGCAAATTTCTGGGCACTCTAGTGTTCAATCATCTTCCACCTTCAAGTCACGAATGGCAGATTCACCAATCTAACTCTTCAAGCGTAAGAAGATTGAACAGGGGAAACTGTTGTACCCCAAAATTTAGCCTCTCATTTCTCAAAGGATCAACCTGGACCCTTAGGTTTGCTTCCATCCAATCCCAAGCCTTGAATTACAAATTTTTCAAGAAAGTCATTCACAAGGGAAAAATGGTTATTTGAACACTGAAAAGTCAAACTTTGACTTTTGATCAAAATCAAGTTTCAAGAATCATATTTAATCAAGACATGTTGAAATATGAAGTTTGTTTCATCAAAACATTCAAAAGTAAAAATTCTAAAATACTTATAATTTTTCTAAGTGTTTAAGAAATATGACAAGCTCAGAAATTCTGATCAGATTATCATCATGATGAAAGCTGATTCTAGAAGAACTTCTGACACAAAAGTTATAGATTTAAATGAGATCTAAAACATTGTAGAACAGAACTTCTTTTAGAAATGTTGGGATTTCAAGTTATACATCCTCAAAGGCACGTCTCTGAAGCTTAGGCATTTAGAAAATTCTGAGCATTTTCAAGTCAGAAGTTGTCTACAACTTCTGGGCCAGTTTTCACGTAGGTCCAGTCAGAAGTTGCAGGAGTAATTCAAAGAAAGCCTACAAAGCGTGTCACAAGCTTTATGGAAAATCTGAGAACTTGCTCAGAATATGCTGGAGCAAAGGGATTCAGGGATCAGAAGTTGGATGTTTGTTCTAAGTTGCGCTGATGCTGAACTTCTAACCCAGAATTAAGCTATGATGCACAATCTCATAGCTCAGGCTTTCTGGTTTGATAAATCTCACCATCATTTAATGCTCACAACCACTTTTGAGTTTTTATCCAAAGGATTTCCCCACGTGTGAGATAGAAGTACCATTGTTGTCCTTGAAAAATAAACTTTTGTATAAGGTTATGTTGGGCCCATGCTTTACTTTTGCCTCTGAGGGTACTTTTCCTTAATTCATGCTTGCAAATCCAGCGTTAGGCACGGCTAAAAGCTGCTAACCACCATACTTGCTTCAAGAACAAAGCAGCACCCTAGCACATGAAGGCTACGTTCAACGCTTCGGTCAGAACATCACCAAATCCCAAAACCTCCTTTAAACAACCAACTACAATGCTACACCACAGTCCTATAACCAACATCTAATCCAGTCCACGCTTGCATTTTCCCAAATCCCATATTTGCACCAAACTAGCATACGAAAACTGTGTTTAAAAAGAAATGGAACAGTATGCCAAAAGAGTTTTTTGTTATAAATCCCATTTGTTTTCCCCCCAAAACCACAACAAACCCGTCTATAAATAAGTTGCTCCATCACACGTTCAAGGGGCTGGTTTTTAGAGAGAGAGAGAGAGAGAGAGAGAGAGAGAGAGAGAGAGAGAGAGAGAGAGAGAGGGGGGGATAATTATAAAATAGAGAAAAAGAAACATCAAAAACCTTTGCAAATCCTAAACAAAACCTTTGTTCTTCTCTTTGAATCAAAGAACATAACCAGTGTTCTATTGCTCTCACTGACTCCAGAACATCTGAAGGCAACAACTCAAGTTCCAAGCACAAGCTTCAGATTCAAGGTAAGTCTTTCTAACTTTTCATATTTTCATTTAGAACATCCTTAAATATGTAAATATCATAGTATTGATGCTGTCCATATCATTGCATAAGTAGAAGAATTATGGATCAGAACTTCTTGATTAAGGCTAGGCTCAGAATTAGGATTATAACTTCTATAAATTGTTGTGCTTTTATCCTTCTAATTTGTTGTTTTTTAAGAACTGAATAAATTGATGATATGCTGATTAATATGAGGAAAGAGTTGAAATGTAGCACAGAACTTTTGATTTTCATTCACAGTTTTAGCACAACACAGAACTTTTGAGTTCTCTTCACTATTTTAACACACAAAACTTATATGATTTTCTCACTGTTCAAACACACTTAATTTCTAATGTTCACTCGCTGTTAACACACACTGAACTTCTGATGTTCACTCACTATCTTAGCACATACCGAACTTCTGAGTTCTCTTCACTGTTTTAATACACATAATTTTTAAGACTTTCTCGTTGTTCTAACACTCAGAATTTCAGCACATACAAACCCAGAACTTCTGTATCTTTCCTTTAACGTTTCTTATAGGACCTCAGAGTGTATCAATCCAGAACTTCTGATGCTTATTTCTGGACCACAGCGCGCCCGACCTCAGAACTTCTTATCCCCTTTGTGTTGCTTTCAGCAGCATGTTAATTCTATCTCTCATTATTTCCCTTTTTATGATTTTCAATATTAATACCCTTTTTATTAATATAAAAAAGACATAAAAATATTTTCTTTTATTAATTAATTTATTTCTTTTTCTTAATTCATTAAGACAAAAAACCATTTTCTAAACAAGTCCTTTTTCTTTCTTGCATTGTACATTTCAATATGGTTGTAATAGTTAAATAGGATTTAAATTCTTGCAACCCCCCATTCATAAATTTGTACCCCCATCCCCTTAAATTATGTAATAGTGTAGGACTTTACTTTTCTCATATTTTTATTGCTTTCATATATTGTTAGTAATTAGGGTGTGTATGGCAAGATAAAAACAACAAATAGACAACCTAAATATCAAAGACTAAAATGCATGCACTCAAACACACTATTCACACATGCACCCTTAGGTAATCTCACTTGTTGCCTATCGGAAATTAGTCATGCCCCTCGAATATGGGCGTTTTAGCAAAACCCGCGATAAAAGATCGTAGTCCCTCGATGATCCTCGATGTTGCCTTCGGTAAACGATCTAGTCCCTAAATGACATTGCTAAAACGTCCCATAGGTTACCTTCTATGATTATACCAATGTCCCATTCTTGTTCCTTACATCCAACGATGGGGCTTCTTATCAATAAATGGTAAGATATCAACATCTAAAGGAGGAAGAAAAAAACATTTAAGCCCTTTTGAGTAGGTAGATTCGCTCCTAGTTGCTCGCTTGCTCACAACAAAAACATTTTATATACCAACACACTCATTTGAAACATTTTCAAAAGACAAACACTTTGTACGCGTTCTTATAGAAACGAGAGCCATTACAAAGAAGACACCTTTTCAAAATATCTTTCAAAAACACATTCCACAAACACCTCTTTGAGCTATTTTCGAAACAACACTTTGTACGCGTTCTTATAGAAACGAGAACCATTACAAAGATATTTTCAAAAACCGACACAAAGCACATTTTCAAAAAAAATCAAGTGATCTAGAAAGCAACTAAGAGACCATGGAAAACCATGGATGAAAAGGGTGCTAATACCTTCCCTTTTCATAATCTACCCCCCGAACTCAAGAAAACATCTCAAAGGTCTTTCCTGTTCTTTCCAGCCTTTCCTTTTGGATAAAAGAAAAGTCGGTGGCGACTCTTGACAACCGCAACATTTGCGATCAAACGCAAAACAACCAAGTCAGTTCTCCCACCGCGTTACACCTAAAAAATTGTATCTAAATTTTGTTCATAATAATAATCCATAAAATTGAATCTTGCAATAGGAAACGATTCTTACGCACAAAAATTTGAAAATAACAACTCAACACAAATTTAACCTAGAGATATGTTCCAGCCCTCTTCCGCAACCATTAAGTCAATTCACAATTTTATGAAATTGAATCAAATTCAATTATAAGATTAAATAATTTTCAATCACACAAAAGCATATTCTTACGACTATATTATGGTTGTATTTAGCATGGACCAATGACTTTGTGACCATCATACATACGTGATATTTTTAATCATTGATATATTATTATTTATATTCAACGATTGAGATTTACAAGTTGTAATTTGTTGGCGAATCTTTTTTGCGATTGTTTGACAATAATTTGCAAAAACAAATTATTATATTTAATGTTTGTTTGACTTTTACATTATACATTGCACTACAAAAAAAATTGTCATTCGCGATGTGAATATCACGTCACATCAGTTAATATCACATCACAAAAGTTTTTTTGCAATGTGAAAGAACACGCCACAAGGGAGCGTGTGACAATTTATTAGTGACGTGAAAATTATGTCGCAAGACATTGCACAAATACTCATAGAGTTTTAGTAAGAGCAAAGAGAGCAGGTGTTGGATCAGAAATTGAAGGTTATTTGCAATGTGATTTCCATGGCACAAATTTGTATATATATATATATAAATTAAAAAATTTATGCCACATGTTGACTCCACATTTATTTAAATTTTTTAGGCTAATGTTTTAGGCGTTGATTCCCTTGTGGATTTCCTGCAGTATCTCGGGGATTGCGGATTCTTTGACACGTTTTAGGAGTGGGATTGAGAATCCTCGACGGTAAAGTTTGTGTTTGAGTACCACGTATAAACATGATCGTCGTTTGGTTGCGGTTACCTCTCTTTAGTCCACTGGAAACTCTCCCTTGGTCAGAAAGTTGAACATCGGGGTCATCCAACATGAACTGTCCCCGATGGAATTTACCTCGGGTGGCATAATGGAATTTTCAATGCTCGGGAAAGAAAGAGATTCTTGGATGACAGATTTGTTCCCGCCTTTCTTCTTTTTGCTCAAGAGCTTTGAAAGTATGTTGGCTCGCGTGTCCTGTTCGCGTGGTCCGTGCATGATCTCCGGCCGGTCAAACTTCTTCATATGCTCTCTGACCAAGTTTAAATATTTGATGAGGGTGGTGCTCTTATCCTAGTATCCCCCTTGGACTTGATATGAGAAAAGTTGGGAGTTAGTGAAAATTTGTATCTCTCGGGCACCCAAATCCTTGGCCAGTCTTAATCCTGTGAGTAGGGCCTCATATTCAGCCTGATTGTTCAATGTTGGAAAAGAAAGGGTGAGGGAGTGTTCGATCATGACACATTCCTTGTTCTCGAGGAGGATTCCTGCTCCACTCCCTGTCGAGCTGGAAGCTCCGTCAATAAAGATGGTCCACTTGTACTTCTTCCCTACCGAGGGATCATGGGGGATCATCTCTACGACGAAGTCGGTCCGTGCTTGGGCCTTGAGGGCCTTCCTGCTCTCATACTGGATGTCAAACTCCAAGAGCTCCAAGGACCATTTTAGCATTCGACCTTCCATGTCTGGTCGACTAGGAGTCATCTTACGGGTTGGTCTATCCATACGATGATCGTGTGTGCCGGGAAGTAATGTATAAGCATCCTCGCTGCATTGACGAGGGCCAAGGCCATCTTCTCAATATGTTGATACCTGACCTATGGTCCTTGAAGTGCTTTGCTCGTGAAATACACGGGATTTTTCCCGTCAGGAGTCTCGTAAACGAGGGCCACGCTCACGGCCTTGGTGGAGACGGCCAGGTAAAGGAACAAGGTTTCCCCGCCCTCAGTTCGCGACAGTAAGGGCGGATGCGAAAGTATTTGCTTGAGATGGAGGAGGGCTTGCTCACATTCCTCGGTCCACTCGAAGGCTGCCTCTTTGCGCAGAAGTTTGAAAAATGGAAGAGTGTGTTGCGCGGATTTTACCACAAATTGGGAGAGCGAGGTGAGCATGCCATTTAGAACTTGTATAGATTACTTCGAGCTAGGTGTATGGAGTTTGGAGAATGCCTGGAATTTGTCGGGGTTGGCTTCGAGTCTCCGTTCTGTCAGATAAAACCTGAGGAACTTTCCCTCTTTAACTCCGAAGGTGCATTTCTCAAGGTTGAACCTTATTCTGCATTGTCTCTCTTAGGAAAAGACCTTTTTGAGATGGGCAGCATGGTCGGTATCTGCTCGAGATTTAACAATCATGTCGTCCATGTATACCTCGAGCATATCTCTGATCTCGTTGCGGAAGACTTTATTCATCATCCGCTGGTACGTTTCCCCTGCGTTTTTCAGGTCGAAGGGCATTACATTGTAGTAGTAATTTCCCGAGATGGTCATGAAAGCAGTGCAATGCTTCTCTCTCATCGCCATTGGGATTTGGTTATAGTCCGAATAGGCGTCCATAAACGATAAAATTTTATATTCGTCCGAATTGTCGAATAGCATATCAATATTAGGTAAAGGAAAAACGTATTTGGGGCATGCCCGATTAATATCAGTATAATTAACACACATTCTCCATTTTCCATTATTTTTCTTAACAAGTACAACATTTGAGAGCCAGATTGAATATCGGGCCTTAGAAATAAAATTAGCCTTTAGATGGTCTTTTATAGCATTTTTAGCAGCCTTTACTTTCTCGTGAGACTTCCTGCGTCTATGTTGTATTATTTCCCTAGCGGCTGGATTAATGGCCAAGTGGTTACAGGAGACCTCAGGGTCGAGTCCAGGCTTCTCCGCGACGCTCCACGCGAACAGGTATGCATTCTCCCTCAAGAAATTCTTGACCTGCTTCATCGCTAGGTCGGGGAGTCTGGTGCCGATCTCCACGCCTTTGTGAGGGTCTTTAACAAGGGGGACAAACTCATATTCTCCATCCAATATTGGTCGGAGGAGTTTATGTTCGCCATTTTTTTATTCATCCTTGTCGAAGCGAGTGTCCAGCGAGATAGAGTCGACCTTGGGTGGAGCTCTTTATTCTTCTGTCTTGATGGGAAGTGGCTCAGGTCGAGCAGTAGCATCTCTCTTAGCATGTCGGGCCCCAGTATCCACTGTACTCTGTCCCTTTGAAGCTGCGATGAAACATTTTCAGGAAGTTGAGATATCACCATGGATGATGGGGATGCATCCCCTCCTCGTGTAGAATTTAAGGTTTAGATGGACGGTGGAGGGGACATCGATCAATTCGGCCAGCATTTGTCTCCATAGGAGGCAATTGTAGAGAGATGGGCAGTCCAAGACCAGGAATCTCACCTTGAGCTGCGGAGCAGCGGTTTCCTCCCCGAAGGTGATGAAGGGCTCCACGTACCACCATGGCATGGAAGTCGAGCCATTGAAGCCTTGCAGGTCGGACCCCACGTATGGTGAAAGGTAGGTTTCGTCGATCTACAAGGTTCAAAACAGATGGTTGTACATAACGTCGACGGAACTCCCTCCGTCGACCAAGACGCGATGAACGTCGAAATTAGTAATTCTTGCCCTTACTAGAAGAGGGATGCTCTAGTTAGGGGCCCCTCCGGGAAAATCTTCATGGTAGAACGTGATCGGCTCTGATCTGCCTTTGACCTTCTCGAATATCACCGCCTAAGTCGGGGCTGCATCGACCAACTCATCGAGCTTCCTCTTTGTGGAGTTTATTGAGATGCCGTTGAATCCCCCTCCAGTTATAACCATGGCGGAGGAGAATTTTCCCCACCTACTGTGCATGGACAGAGGTTCTTCTTCGTGTCTGTCGGAGACGTAGTAGTCCTTCGGTCTTGTAACAGAGAAGGTTATTTGGATGGGGGGCCGTTTCATCTGATGGTCGGGTGTCTTCCTCGACCTATTTTTTCTCGTGGGCATCCCGAAGAGGGGCGTCACTGCATTAGTATTTCCCGAGTCTGCCACCGTTGATAAGGGTTTTAATGACGTCTTTAAGATGGACACAGACTTCAGTTAGATCCCCGTGGCTCCGGTGGTACTGACAATATTTGCTGTGGTCAACCCCGAGTTTCACGGGAGCAGGTCGAGGACGTTTGAATCCGCCATCCTTGAAGTCGGTATTGGAACACTCTGCTAGGGTGCGCTCGTGGGAAGAGGTCAACAGAGTGTATTCAGTGAATCTCCCTGCAGAACCCCTGTGCTCGTGGGGATCATGGGGCTTGTCGTCCCTTCTCTTCTCGCCTGTTCGTCGAGGAAGGGCTTCTTCTTGGTGTTGCAAGGTGGTGGTTGGTCTGCGGTTCCTTAGGTCGCGGGCTTTGTTGGCCACTTCCCTCTACTCATAGTCCATGTAGGCCCTAGCTTTCTAGAGGAGAGCATTGAAAGTTCATGGTGGTTCGATGCCAACGGCCTTCCTAAACTCTGTGCCCGGGAGGAGTCCTCTTTCGAACAAGTATCTCTTCATGTGATCGGTGCACGGGACCTGAATGGCCTAGCGGTTGAACCGATCAATAAACTCCCTGAGGGTTTCATCGCTTTTTTGGACAATAGCCTCAAGGGCGGCCTCAACCTTCGGATGTCGACGAGAGGTTTTGAATGAGCTGATGAGTTGGTTTTTTAAAATTCTCCAGGAGGTGATCGACCCCGGAACGAGGTTCTTGTACCAGTCTATTGTAGTCTTTCTCAAGGCCGTGGGAAACAACCGGCATTTGATCGGTCCCCTGACATTATGATAATGTAGCATTTCCTCGAACTCGTCGA